>CM055733.1:3852487-4423980 GCA_029465975.1 Dallia pectoralis
ATCTAGTTATTATTATTATTATATCAATTTTGTCAACCCCTACTTCTCCCACAGTTTTTGCACTAGATGGACAAAAAAGGTGTCAAAATGTGCGTCCCGAACTCTATTTAGTTGGCATTGTTTTGTAGAAGGTTTCGTTATGTAGTTTACGAAATATTAACGATAATGTCGCTAATTAATCCCCCTTGAAATACATTGACGGAATCTTCAAAACTAGAGTGTGAGAGCCCATTCAGCAGAAAATGTAGAGAACATTTGTAAACTGCTACTGCTGCCTGAGTTTCAACCCTTTACACACAAATGGCATATCAAAACGTTCATCTATTTGTGCTGTCACTCAAAATGTTCAAATATAAGCTGTAACATATATATTTATTTCGTTATGTCCTTTTGTTTCCAACTTGCGCCTCCCCATAGACATCCATAGAAACGGTGATTTTCTCATCTCATCTCATCTTCAACCGCTTATCCGGGGTCGGGTCGCGGGGGTAGCAGCTCTAGCAGGGGACCCCAAACTTCCCTTTCCCGGGCAACATTAGCCAGCTCTGACTGGGGAATCCCGAGGCGTTCCCAGGCCAGTGTGGAGATATAATCTCTCCACCTAGTCCTGGGTCTTCCCCGAGGTCTCCTCCCAGCTGGACGTGCCTGGAACACCTCTCTAGGGAGGCGCCCAGGTGGCATTCTTACAAGATGCCCGAACCACCTCAACTGGCTCCTTTCTATGCAAAGGAGCAGCGGCTCTACTCCGAGTTCCTCTCGGATGACTGAGCTTCTCACCCTATCCCTAAGGGAGAGGCCAGCCACCTTCCTGAGAAAACCCATTTCGGCCGCTTGTACCCGCGATCTCGTTCTTTCGGTCATGACCCAGCTTTCATGACCATAGTGAGGGTAGGAACAAAGATTGACCGGTAGATCGAGAGCTTTGCCTTTCGGCTCAGCTCTCTTTTCGTCACAGCGGTGCGGTGAAGCGAATGCAACACCGCCCCCGCTGCTCCGATCCTCCGACCAAACTCCCGCTCCATTGTTCCCTCACTCGAACAGGACCCGAGGTACTTGAACTCCTTCACTTGGAGTAAGGACTCATTCCCTACCCGGAGTAGGCACTCCACCGGTTTCCTGCTGAGAGTCATGGCCTCAGATTTAGAGGTGCTAACCCTCATCCCAGCCGCTTCACACTCGGCTGCGAACCGATCCAGTGAGTGCTGAAGGTCACCGACCGATGAGGCCATCAGGACCACATCATCCGCAAAAAGCAGTGATGTGACCATCAGCCCACCGAACGGGAACCCCTCCCCCCATGACTACGCCTTGATATCCTGTCCATGAATATTACAAACAGGATTGGTGACAAAGCGCAGCCCTGGCGGAGGCCAACCCCACCGGGAACGAATCCGACTTACTGCCGAGGACACGGACACAGCTCATGCTTTGAGCGTACAGAGATTGGATGGCCCTGAGAAGAGACCCCCTCACCCCATACTCCCAGCACCTCCCACAAAGATCCCGGGGTACCCGGTCATACGCCTTCTCCAGATCCACAAAACACATGTAGACTGGATGGGCATACTCCCAGGCCCCCTCCAGGATCCTTGCGAGAGTAAAGAGCTGGTCCGTGGTCCCCGGCCAGGACGAAAACCGCATTGTTCTTCTTCAATCTGAGGTTCGACTATTGGCCGAACCCTCCTTTCCAGCACTTTGGAGTACACTTTACCAGGGAGGCTGAGGAGTGTGATACCTCTGTAATTGGCACACACTCTCTGGTCCCCCTTTTTAAGAGGGGAACCACCACCCCGGTCTGCCACTCCTCTGGCACTGTCCCAGACTTCCATGCAATGTTGAAGAGGGCGTGTCAACCAAGACAGCCCTTCCCCACCCAAAGCTTTTAGCATTTCTGGACGAATCTCATCAGTCCCTGGGGCTTTGCCACTGTGGAGTTGTTTGACTACCTCAGCGACTTCCCCCAGGGAAACTGGCGATGACCCTCCATCAGCCTCCAGCTCTGCCTCTGTACTAGAGGGTGTGCAGGTCGGATTCAGGAGCTCCTCAAAATGCTCTTTCCAGCGCCCGATCACATCATCAGTTGAGGTCAACAGTGTCCCATCCTTACTGTACACAGCTTGGATGGTTCCCGTTTTCCCCTTCTGAGGTGCCGAACGGTTTTCCAGAAGCATTTTGGTGCCGACCGAAAGTCCTTCTCCATAGCTTCTCCAAACTTCTCCCACACCCGCTGCTTTGCCTCTGACACGGCAGCGGCTGCAGCCCTCGGGCCTGTCGGTACCCTGCAACTGCCTCCGGAGTCCCCAGGGCTAGCATATCCCTGAAGGCCTCCTTCTTCAGTCGGACAGCTTCCTGACCACCGTGGTCCACCACGGTGTTCTAGGTTACCACCCCTTGAGGCACCTAGGACCTTGAGACCACAGCTCACCGCCGCAGCTTCAGCAATAGAAGCTTTGAACATTGCCCACTCAGGTTCAATGCCCCCAACCTCCACAGGGATGCCTGAAAAGCTCCGCCGGAGGTGTGAGTTGAAGATCTTTCGGACAGGGGCCTCCCCCGGTGATTTTCTCCACTCTAATTTGAAAGCGATTTTTGGTGTTTTTTTGTTCGTTTGTATATTGTGATAGCGCCTACATTTCGGTTTAACACATTGTATACTATGGTGCATGCAGCAGTAGTGTGTATTCATTAGGGATGTAACGATATCAACATCTCACGGTACGATACAATTTCGATATTGACCTCACGGTACGATATTTATTTCGATATTGTGGAAAAGCTCACGGTATTGTTAAATAGCTCACGCTAGTGTTTGTGATGATAATAGCGAAAAAATACTGACATTTATTCTGCTTTTGCCAGTCAACAGGCAATTTATTGTTGTATTTATGGATCATGACAACATAAAACGCTGATCACATAGTGCTTTTAAAGTGCAAGTTGTAGTCAGGAACATTTATATTCTGTATAGTAATATTTGGTTGCATAACTTATTCTTCTCTGCAATGTTCAAGTTAAGAAAAGTAAAAACTTTTCGGGTTGATGGGTCGTCAGAGAACTTCGCATGTTGCTTGTGTTTCCCGTGTTGTATTGCAGTTTACTGTGGCAGTGCTTGCACATAGTCCATTGTCTGTCCACCACCTTCTCTCCTTTTACGTTTTTTGACACGGCGAAACCAACATGTTTCCAGACATCAGATTTAAAAGCTGCAGGGGCACAATCTCAAGTCCGGAGTTGTGGTTTTCATCCTTACAAGTATTGCTGTCGGCCATGCTGGCTTGCTGTGAGCTTGTGTGGACAGCGTGCAGCGTGCAATCCTATTGGCTTAACAACGGTTGTTGTGACGACGCAGCGCAAAGGATCATGGTCTATGTAGTTAACAATGATTTGTTCCGCGGGACTGTGTTTATTCCTCTTGCTTTTTGACGGACACCTGTCCTTTTAATATTGTAACCCAACCATGACGATATCAAGACACGTTTACCACCGCGATAGCGCGATATCTTCAATATCGTTACATCCCTAGTATTCATGAGTAATGACTGATAGGTTTAACACATTGTATACTATGGTGCATGCAGCAGCAGTGTGTATTCATGAGTAATGACTGATAGGTTTAACACATTGCATACTATGGCGCAGCAGTGTGTATTCATGAGTAATGACTGATAGGTTTAACACATTGCATACTATGGTGCATGTAGCAGCAGTGTGTATTGATGAGTAATGACTGATAGGTTTAACACATTGTATACTATGGTGCATGCAGCAGTAGTGTGTATTCATGAGTAATAACTGATAGGTTTAACACATTGTGTACTATGGTGCATGCAGCAGTAGTGTGTATTCATGAGTAATGACTGATAGGTTTAACACATTGCATACTATGGTGGTTTAACACATTGTATACTACGGTGCATGTAGCAGCAGTGTGTATTGATGAGTAATGACTGATAGGTTTAACACATTGCATGCTATCTTGCATGCAGCAGCAGTGTGTATTCATGAGTATTGACTGATAGGTTTAACCCATTGCATACTATGGTGCATGTTGCAGCAGTGTGTATTCATGAGTAATGACTGATAGGTTTAACACATTGTATACTATGGTGCATGCAGCAGTAGTGTGTATTCATGAGTAATGACTGATAGGTTTAACACATTGTATACTATGGTGCATGCAGCAGTAGTGTGTATTCATGAGTAATGACTGATAGGTTTAACACATTGCATACTATGGTGGTTTAACACATTGTATACTACGGTGCATGTAGCAGCAGTGTGTATTCATGAGTAATGACTGATAGGTTTAACACATTGCATACTATGGTGCATGCAGCAGTAGTGTGTATTCATGAGTAATGACTGATAGGTTTAACACATTGCATAATATGGTGGTTTAACACATTGCATACTATCTTGCATGCAGCAGCAGTGTGTATTCATGAGTAATGACTGATAGGTTTAACACATTGTATACTATGGTGCATGTAGCAGCAGTGTGTATTCATGAGTAATGACTGATAGGTTTAACACATTGCATACTATGGTGCATGCAGCAGCAATGTGTATTCATGAGTAATGACTGATAGGTTTAACACATTGTATACTATGGTGCATGTAGCAGCAGTGTGTATTCATGAGTAATGACTGATAGGTTTAACACATTGCATTCTATGGTGCAGCAGTGTCACCTCTGTTTGGCAGATGATATCAGTACACAGTCGACTACGGGTGGCCGCATGCACACATCATCACAATTTCTGCAGAAATTGTACGCTATCTAGTTAGGTGTATGATTTCCAAAAACAAATCAGAGACAGTTGTTTGTAATCATTGCTCAATTGGAACTGATCATAAAATGCATGCTGCTTTTAATGCACATTCTAACTCCAATTGCATTTCCTGAGGGAATGTTTGAAAACTTTACGTTTATGGAGAACTGCACGACTGCAATGGCTCTCTAGATGGATTCTGACCTTGCTCAACTTTGTTGAGTGGAACAGAGCTGAACTACAGAACGGACAGTGAAAGCCGTTGCAGCATGTGGTGCATCTCTCCAATCCTGGCAAGTATCTCCCTTTTTGGATTGTTATATGCATCTTGAAAAAGAGAACCTATTATTAGAATGTTTTGAGATCATCTCAATTCAAATATCCATAGTGCATTTTATCATCATCTGTCCCACAATGATCCTAACCAAATCACTTCATATTGGCCACCATGCAGAACATCACAAACTCATCACATAACACATGATAACCATTGACTGTGTGTAGGCCTGCAGATTAGGCCAAATTGTAACAAACTATTACAACTCCCAAACGTCTCATTCATGCTGCAAAACAACAACAAAACGACAGGCTAATAACACATAGTGTAGTGCAACCAGGCAGTTTAATTTTGAAAGGTATTTTATACTTAAATAATACGGTAAAACAAGGTAAATCTTACACAACTCACATCAGCATGTTTTTGCCATCTTCTTAGGTTTAATTAATGTGCTGGATAGATTTACTTATTATAAAAGGCATCAATGATTTATTAAATCATGGACACGAATTCATAACGTCGTAGTAATTAACAAAAATCAACAAGGATCTGAATCATGGCCACGAACTGAGAACGTCGTAGTAATTAACAAAACTAGAACACAAATTACAAATTCGTGGAAATTCTTTTTTAATTCGAAGTTAGCAGCTCTCACTTTGGCTATGTCAACTTTCCTTCGTTGAAACGTTATAAAATAAAAGTTATTTGAATGTCGGTACTCACAGTCTGATTGGTGTCCATGTCGTCCATCTTGGTTTTTGCTAAAGAAGTGCAGGGTCTTGAAAGTGGGGTCCTAGATCTGCTGGGGTCCTAAAACTGCAGCAGCCTCCGGTTGTGCAGGAACACCCTTCTCGCCATTGCTGCAGGAAGCTATATTTATTATCATACTTATCTCCCTAAATGGTTCAATAACTCGGTTGCCCATCAATAACTTTTTCAAAAAATGTGCACATTGATAAAACCGGTGTCGAGTAACTCACACAACTCAAATGACCTACATACACCCATAGGTGGCGCTATAAATCATGGCCAAAGTCTACAGGCTAGGCCCGCCACACCGTTTGTCCGATATGGCTGAAACTTGGTGTCTAAGCCTTAATTGACCTGATGAACAAAAAAGCCTCTTGGACCCATAAAGTCCGCCATGATGGATTTTTCTGTACAGTCCAAATTTGGGACAATGTACAAAACGCTACTCCTCTTGAACCACTGCTCTGATTCACTTGGTTGTTGGCTTGACATGTTTAGAATTACTGTGATTCAATTTGATATTTAAGAAAATGGAATTGAATACAAAATGGCGGAAAGGGGCGTGTCTATGTACATTTTCATATTTCCTTAATTTCTGTGTGTTCGGGATGAGCCCCGTTGCCCAATATGTTAAAAATGGATGCCCTTTGGCGTACATGCCTTACTATTCATGATGAACAAAAAAGGATTTGACGTAAACGATTTGACATAATGGAATGTCTTGTACAGTCCAGATTTGGGAAAATGTACACAACACAATGTTTTCCCAAACCGCTTGTCCAATTCACTTGCTTTTTTGGCTTGACATGCGTAGAATCACTGTCTCTCAATTGTTTATCTAGGAAAAACGAATATAATGCAAAATGCATGAAGTGGGCAACTTTAAGTAAATGTACATATTTACTTAATATATATTGGTCTATTAAATAATTGTAATTTTGACTAATGGTCTTTCAGACCTAACAGGGTTCAAGATGGCATCACTCTGTAGTACCTTAAAAAGGTTTCACTTTGATATGTGAAAAAATGTCTGCGTAAGAGCTTGATAAACTTGAGTCAATTGGACCCCAAATAAAACAAAGTGTCTAGGGCTCTGTCTATTGAACACCTGCTTTAATGTACTTGATTCCTGCCTTGATAGGTGTCAAATTTTTGTCTTTCAACTTGAAATAAAGCAATATTAATTAAAAAAAAATTCACTTGTTTGCATGATTAGCATGCTAACTGTTATTCGTGAATCGTTCCAGCCAACCAGTCATTTTGACAAATAGAAAGGTTAGCATGATTAGCATGAATGCTCAAGTTGATGAGCATGATTCATCTAGTTCGTGAAGCGTTCCAGCAACACAGTCATTTTTACACATCGCCACTAGGTGTTGCTATAGGTCCCGCTATGATGGCAACGGTTAGCATATAAACCATGGCCAAAGTCTACGTCATTACTCCGCACCTGTGTATGTCCAATATGTCTGCAAATTAGTGTAGGTGCCTTATTCCTCATGGTGAAAAAAAGTATAGTGAATCCTTAAGGTTTTCCATGATGGAATTTCTTGTACACTGATGAATTGGAAAAAACTACAAATCAATTACTTTTGAACCGTTTTTCCGATTGACTTGAAACCTGGTTTGACATGTTTAAATGGATGTCGAGTTTGGAGGAACCCGCCATTGCTGCATGCAGCTATATTTATATTCACTATTACTAAATTCACTATCACTATATTCACTATTACTTGGTTTGCTGGTCGCTTGTTAGCTGGCAGACACACGGTGTCACCATTTATAGTTTTTTTTATTACGGTAGAATATTCTGTGTAGAATGGTATTTTTCTGATCTCAGTTGTTAAGGGACAGCTAATATCGTTTCTCCCGTTTTATTAAGCTAGTAGGGGGTTTTATTCTATTTTTGACTCTTCTTTGTATACAAATGCCTCTCTGCTTGTACCTGCTCGGTGGCTTATTTACCAAGCTGTCCTACAACCGGTGTATTATTTTGGTTTACCCTTGTTTTTTTTATTTTAGTCTCTTTGTATACAATTGCCCCATTTACCAAACTCTCGTTCTACCTGTGTATTATGCTGGTTTACCCTTGTTTATTTATTTATGTCTATTTTCTCTGTATATGACTGGCTCTCCTGGCCTCTGGTTATACTTGCGCTTATTGGGCCTTTCGCCCCGTACTTGTTTAAGTGCGAACTTTGTTATGCTTGCAAGTTTAATATGCTGTTCTAGAGTGTCTTACCCAACTTGTTTCCCATGTTTCTATATTTAATGTCGGGACTGTTTTTACTGCTCTGTCCTACGGGGTACGAATGCTATTTGATTGTTTTTCTTAATGTGCTATTCGGGACCTCCCCACCTGGTATGCTGTGGTTCTTGTATGCACCGAAGCCTACATTTTTGGATTTACATTTTGCTCATTTAGCAGACGCTCTTATCCAGAGCGACTTACAATAAGTGCAGGCATTTCACATATAGCTAAAACACACATCAAAAAGGCAATCAGTACATCCTTCAACCGTTCTTAAGAAGAAATCTGTTCTTAAAACCCACTTACGCATTTTCCATGAAGATTCTGACATTCACCAATGTTTACTTATCTGGAATTTGTTCTTAGGAAAGAACAGAATCTACGCACAGTGAAAAGCACTCTTACGCAGATTTGCCTGCTGACATTTTCGTGACAAATCATTAGTCTCTGCGTTTCATCAATTGTAGGCTACATTGATTTAAATATTATGAAGAATAACATTAGGCTAAATAATATTCAATTATTTGCATATATTTAACGCTTTTGTGCGGTCATTCCGATTAGAGCTGTAATCCGACATAAAAAGTGAGACCCGACCCGGCCCGACAGAATTCGGCCCGACCCCGACCTGAGCCGGACAGTTTTTAAAAGCCCGAAGGCCGAACCCGGTCATTTTGCTGTCATGTTTTAGGAGACTGTCAATTTTTGCATTCGGCATAACCGGCTCGTTTTTTTCCATTAGAAGTGAGATTTTAATCTTTTGGCCGGTGCAACCAAATGTATGGGCCACAGTCCTGCCTGCGTTTCACCTCCTCAGCATCCATTTGCTAAATGAAACGCATCACCTGACCACTCATTCACCACGCAATCCGGAGCGCAAGAGACCAAGGGTTCGGGCAAAGATCTGCGCAGCTCTAATTCCGATTATGTCCTTGGTCCAGCACATTAAGGACAGTGCAAGCCTTTCCCCCTCCTGTGGTCAGCATCTCTCGTTTGTGTTTGGCAATACTTTTTTGCCTCAAACTTCATGTCAAACCATTTCTTTTTTATGTCATTTTCATGTGGTTTGCCCTTGCCCTGACACAGCGTTCACATAACGAATGATTATATCCCATGCATCCTTTTTGTATTTGATTTTGCAACCACTACTGGCGCTGCTAAATATTACATATTTTTGCCTGTTCATTTATTACAGAAGTATTTCCACTCCTGAACTACAAAAGTAATTTGTTCTTTTGGCGTCTGATCCTCGATAGCCTACTGTCTATACATTTTGGTTTAGGCATTTTTGCATTCTCCAATTTTTTTACGATGAGTTTCCACTCCGCCCTGCAGGTTAATGCCCTTTTATGGGAAATACTGGGGCGTTTACCTATGCTAATTAGGAACAGCGGACACGCGCTTTGAATTTATGAAGACGTTGTATTCATCATTATAGGAACGTAGGTACGAACAATTACGCCACTTAAGAACACGTTCGTGAATTTGAGTAAGACTTTTCTTAGGACCTTTCTTAGGAACGAATTTAAGAAATAACTTAGGAAAACATTGAAGAATATGGCCCATAGTTCCTGGGTGGGTGCAGGGGGAAGTGCTAGAGATAGAAGGGGTGCTAGGAGAGGAGGAATGGGTGAAAATCGTAGAGCAATGATTCAGTAGGGAAGTTTCAAACAGGCGAGAGTTATGGAGCTCCATTCATGGAGCTACTGGAGGTACAGTTTGAAGAGGAATGTTTTTAGACATTTTTTGAAGATTGGTAGAGTCCGATGATCTGATCTCCAGAGTGGAGTTGTTCCACCATTGCGGGGCAAACACGGAGAACAATTTAGACTGAGCAGATCGGGAGTTGCCCTCCCGTAGGGATGGCACTACCAAGAGGCCTGGGGTGGCAGAACGAAGTGCTCGCGTGGGTGTGTATGGCTTGATTAGTGACTGGATGTAGGAGGGGGCGGTTCCTCTTACTGCCCCATAGGCTAGCACCATGGTTTTGTAGTGGATGCGTGCTTAGACCGGGAGCCAGTGTAGTGTGCGGAACAGCTGAGTGACGTGGGAGAACTTTGGTAGATTGAAGACCAGGCGGGCTGCTGCATTTTTAATGAGTTGCAGGGGTTTGATGGCGCACACTGGGAGACCAGCCAGAAGGGAGTTGCAGTAGTCGAGATGGGAGATGATAAGTGCCTGGATCAGCACTTGTGCGGCTTCCTGTGTAAGATACGGCCTTACTTTCCGAATGTTATAGAGCATGTACCTGCAAGACCGGGACACCGCCTTGATGTGTGCAGAAAATGAGAGGGAGTTGTCAAGGGTCTTGCCAAGGTTTTTCCCACATTGGGTAGCGGGGACTGTGACGCTGTCCACCGTAATGGACAGATCCTGGAGCGGGCAGGCTCTTCCTTTGAAGAAGAGCAGTTCAGTTTTACCTAGGTTGAGTTTCAGATGGTGTGCAGACATCCAGGCCGAGATGTCAGTCAGACATGCAGAGATACAGGATGCTACCTGGGTGTCAGACTGTGGGAATAAGAAAAATAGTTGGGTATCATCTGCATAGCAGTGATAGGAGAGGCCATGAGAGGATATGACAGAGCCAAGAGACCGGGTGTATAAGGAGAAAAGTAGAGGGCCTAGGACCGATCCTTGAGGGACCCCAGTGACAAGGGGCTGCATGTTCGACGGCGAGCCTCGCCACACCACCTGGTAAAACGGTCCGACAAGTAGGAGGAAAACCAGGAATGCACCGCTCCTGAGATCCCCAGGTCAGAGAGGGTGTAGAGCAGGATCTGATGGTTTACTCGGTCGAAGGCAGCAGATAGGTCTAGTAGAATGAGAACAGAGGAGAGAGAGTTGGCTTGGGCCTTGCGTAGGGCTTCAGTTACACAGAGCAGCGCTGTTTCAGTTTAGTGGCCCGTCTTGAATCCTGACTGGTTAGGGTCCAGGAGATTGTTCTGCAAGAGGTAGGAGGACAGTTGGTCAGCTACGACGCGTTCAAGCGTTTTGGAAAGGAAGGACAAGAGGGACACAGGTCTGTAGTTGTCGACATCCGACGGGTCGAGAGACGGTTTCTTGAGGAGCGGAGTCACTCTGGCCATCTTGAAGTCGGAAGGGACACATCCTGAGGTTAGAGAAGTGTTTATTAGAGATGTGAGATATGGAAGAATGTCCGTGGAGATGGACTGGAGGAGTGGGGAAGGGATGGGGTCAAGTGGGCATGTTGTCGGATGGCTGGATTGGACCAGTTGCAGGGTGTCTTCCGGACCGAGCGTGGAGAAGGAACTCAGACCAGGGACAGAGTCAGTGTGAGGGGAAATAGCGATTTCTGGCGGATGGGTGAATGATGCTTGAATGTTGTCCACTTTCTGTTGAAAGTGGGTAAGAAAGTTGTCAGCTGAAAGGGACGATGACGGAGGAGGTGGAGGACGGGTGAGAAGTGTGGAGAAGGTGGAGAAGAGCTTTTTGGGGTTGGAAGCGTGTCCTGGAATTTCCGGTGATAGAAAGCAGCTTTAGCGGTGCTCAGATTAGAGTTGAAGGCGGTGAGGAGGGACTGGAGGGAAGCCAAGTCGCTTTGAATTTTGGTGGATCTCCATTTCCGCTCGACTGCACGAAGTTCTCTCCTGTGGCTACGTAGGGTTTCATATAACCACGGCACAGGAGGTGCGGCTCGGGCTGGCCGGGAGGAAAGGGGGCAGAGCGAGTCATAGGATGTAGATAGCGATGCTAGAAGGGTGGAAGAGGCAGATTCCGTAGACAGGAGGGAGAAGGATTCGGGACACGGGAGGGATGAAAGAACAGAAGCGGCAAGATCAGATGGGGAGAGGGATCGAGTGTTCATGCGACCCACCACCAGGCTGGGAGTTGATGATGCACGAGAAGAGAGGGAGAGGGAAAATGAGACTAGGAAGTGGTCCGATAGCGGTAGGGGTGTGGTCTTAAAGTTGGGCAGCATCTGGTGAAGACGATTGCCCTATTGCCTATTTTGGGGGAAGGGGGGTCTGTCTATATGGGTCTCTGTATTTGTTTTTGTCTGTCCTTCTCTTGTTATGTGTCCATGTGCCTGTGTGTCTTGGAGCAGCTATGCTATTTCTCTGTTTTTGGTGTTCCTGGGCGGTCTCACCAGTTTCTCTCTTTCTTTCCCTCCCACCTTTGGCAATGGTGGGAGGAGCTAATTCTTTAGGCCCGGGACGGGCAGCCCTGCCACCGTTAGGTTTGTGTCCCGGAACACCAAATCCATGTCCACCCCAGTCAAGCGGTCGAAGCTCTTCTCTCATTTAAAGGCGCTCAACGCAGACGTGTTTTTTTTTACAGGAGACCCATAAGGGAACTCTCAAGACTCCACAACCCCAGGTACGCTCAGACGTTCCACTCCGGTTTTGACTCTAGGGCAAGAGGTGTTGCGATACTGATAAATGTACATTTCACACCCACTAAGGTTGTCTCCAATAGCAATGGGAGGTATCTAATTGTGACTGGTTCTATTTGTGATACATCCATGGTTCTGGTCAACGTGTACGCTTGGTGGGACTTTTAACTTTGATGATGTTGGCTCAGGAATTGCCTGATTCTTGGTGGCGATCTGAATTGCGTTGTGAACCTGCCTCTCAACTGCTCAAATCCTAGGGTTATTTCTCCTGCTATGTCCAAATGTTTTTCAGGTTTTATGGACCAGACCGGGTGTGCGGACCCCTGGAGGTTCCGCAACCCCCAGGCAAGGGAGTACTCCTTTCATGTGCACCACTCCTTCTCGTGCATCAACTACTTTTTTATCGACCGCTCTCTGCTCCCACATGTGACCTCCTGTGAATATTTGCCCATTGTTGTCTCTGATCATGCCCCACTCCAATTGGATCTGGCCCTCAGCTCAGCCCAGGCCGCCCTTCTGCTGGAGATTCAATTAACTCCTTCTATCTGACGCAGACTTCTGCAATGTTATTTCCACCTCCATTGACACCTTCCTCACTTTTAATCAGACAGGCTCTACTTCACATTCTCTTCTCTGGGAGACACTCAAGGCTTACCTCAGGGGGGTCATCATCTCCTACTCTGCACCTGCGAACAAATCCTGCAGGGCCAAACTGGACGGGCCCGCTGCCGACATCTTGGACCTGGACCGACAGTATGCATGGTGGCCCTTCCTTGAGCTATATAAAAAGCGGCTAAACCTTCAGTCGGACTTTGACCTGCTGTCCACCGGGGACGCTGACAGGTTACTGCTGCATGCTCGCGCGACATACTTCGAACATGGGGACAAGGCCAGGCATCTTCTGGCTCACCCGGCTGATCCCCCCTGTATTGCGGACTCTTCTCAGACTCTACTCTCCGACCCCAGGGATATCAATGAAACTTTTAATTCCTTTTACTCCTCTCTGTACACCTCTGAATTCCCGTCGGACACGGGGCGTATGTCTCACTTTCTAGATGGGATGGTGGGTACGCTCTCTATTCTGAATCTGTGTCTGATCTTGACTCTCCTCTCACACTTGAGGAAGTCGTCCGGTCTATTAGGGCCATGCAGAGCGGCAAGGCCCCGGGCCTTGACGGCTTTTCAATTGAGTTCTTCAAGAGATTTCATGCCAAACTTGCACCCCTGCTGCTGGCTGTGTACGACGAGTCACTTTCGGCTGGCTCCCTCCCTCTGACCTTGACTGAGGCTTCCATTGCCCTCCTCATCAAAAAGGGGCAAGATCCCACCTCTTGTTCCTCGTACAGGCCTTTGAGCCTTCTCCACGCAGATTACAAGGTTTTGGCTAAACTACTGGCGGGGCGACTTGAGGCTGTTCTGCCTGGGATTATTTCGGATGAGCAGGCCGGATTTATTAAGGGCAGACACTCCTTTTTCAACACCCGGACCTTATTTAATGTTGCTTTCTTTCGGTCATCCTCTAAATCTCCTGAGCAGGTGATCTCGCTAGATGCGGAGAAAGCATTTGACAGGATTGAATGGGAGTACCCGTTTGCCGTTCTTAAGAAATTTGGGTTTGGGGAAAGGTTTTGCTACACAATATAATCTTTCATTAAAACAAATCACTGGGTTTCTGTCTTTTGAAGTATTACTTATGAGAACAAATCAGGGCAATACAAATCAGGGCAATACCTCGTTTATTCAATGTTTTCCTAAGTTACTTCTTAAATTTGTTCCTAAGAAAGGTCCTAAGAAAAGTCTTACTCAAATTCACGAACGTGTTCTTAAATGGCATAATTGTTCGTACCTACGTTCCTATAATGATGAATACCACGTCTTCGTAAATTCAAAGCGCGTGTCCGTTGTTCCTAATTAGCATAGGTAAACGCCCCGGTATTTCCCATAAAAGGGCATTAAACTGCAGGGCGGAGTGGAAACTCATCGTAAAAACGTGGAGAATGCAAAAATACCTAAACCAAAATGTATAGACAGTAGGTTATCGAGGATCAGATGCCAAAAGAACAAATTACTTTTGTAGTTCAGGAGTGGAAATACTTCTGTAATAAATGAACAGGCAAAAATATGTAATATTTAGCAGCGCCAGTAGTGGTTGCAAAATCAAATACAAAAAGGATGCATGGGATATAATCATTCGTTATGTGAACACTGTGTCAGGGCAAGGGCAAACCACATGAAAATGACATAAAAAAGAAATGGTTTGACATGAAGTTTGAGGCAAAAAAGTATTGCCAAACACAAACGAGAGATGCTGACCACAGGAGGGGGAAAGGCTTGCACTGTCCTTACTGGACCGGGGCATCAGGGAACGGAATTAGAGCTGCAGATATTTGCCCAGATATTTGAATATAAACCGCGGGTACAAGCGGCCGAAATGGGTTTTCTCAGAAAGGTGGCTGGCCTCTCCCTTAGGGATAGGGTGAGAAGCTCAGTCATCCGAGAGGAACTCGGAGTAGAGCCGCTGCTCCTTTGCATAGAAAGGAGCCAGTTGAGGTGGTTCGGGCATCTTGTACGAATGCCACCTGGGCGCCTCCCTAGAGAGGTGTTCCAGGCACGTCCAGCTGGGAGGAGACCTCGGGGAAGACCCAGGACTAGGTGGAGAGATTATATCTCCACACTGGCCTGGGAACGCCTCGGGATTCCCCAGTCAGAGCTAGCTAATGTTGCCCGGGAAAGGGAAGTTTGGGGTCCCCTGCTAGAGCTGCTACCCCTGAGATGAGAGATATTTGCCCAAACCCGACCCGTCGGGTTCGGTCAGGTTCGGGCAAAGATCTGCATCTCTAATTCAGTCTTAATGTCTATCATTACACCCGGGCTCAGGTCGGGCTCGTGCTCTTGCGCTCCGGATTGCGCGATGAATGAGTGGTCAGGTGATGCGTTTCATTCAGCGAATGGATGCTGAGGTGGTGAAACGAAGGCAGGACTGTGGCCCATACATTTGGTTGCACCGGCCAAAAGATTAAAATCGAACTTTTAATGAAAAAAACAAGCCGGTTATGCCGAATGCAAAAAATTGACAGTCTCTTAACACTAGAAGCGCCGGAGGTGGGTCATTTGACCCAGAGGCACGTAAAAAAATCTTTTTGCGGCACTCTATTAACTTACAGAAAAATCCTTTTAGATATGCTCCTAGATATGCATGCTTTATCCCCCTGTTTTTTTCCTGTTAAAATAATCACTGGAAATGCAAATTTAAAGCTATTTTGCCGAAGTTATGTGCTAAGTGGCTATCCGCCATTTTGCTTGTATTTTTTTCACCAATATATCTTGTTGTCTGTCACCAGATGGCGCTTGAAACCCCGAAACCAGGTCACATTTTCTGCAAGTGAATTTCATGCAACGTGATATTATACAAACACAAAAATAACACAATGATTATTTTTTATTACACCAAATAAATATTTACTTATTGTAGACAATTTTGAGTTAACATGAATGACGTGAATATAATCCTGCTGCTTCTGTATAACGAGGCGGCATCAGGGAAGTTCTAAACAACAAACTTATGTAGGCTATGTTTCACAGCCAACCATATTTCACTTTCAAAGATGCTTTTCAAATAATAATGGCCTACTGAAACAATAGGCAAGTAATAGTAGTTGATATATACACAATATTAGGCATTGTAAAGTATATATAATACATTTTGTGTGTATACGATGTACGTGGTGTGAAAAGAGCCGTAACTTACATAGACTAATATAGACTGCTAATTAATATTGTTTACCGATATTATCACACTGATTATTTTAAAATTAAAACAAATTAATTTAGACGTATTGCAGACTATAATATTGAGGTAAATGCGCAATTTCCTGACATGAATATCGTCGTGTCGCTTCGCCATCGAAGCATCAAAGTAAATCAATAATAAGAAATGTTTATATGTTGAAACGCTGTTTATTCAAGTTATATTCGGTTATAATCCATTATTGCATTGACAACATTAAAATAATTTCATTTCGATGTAGCCGAAGCTACAACAAGGCATTTAGTATTGCGTGTGAGTTGTACGTTTTGTAAATATAAACCGATCCGTTTATCTCTCGGGTACCAGCAGAATAGCAGACTGTGGACCAAATAAATGAATATAAACCGATTAATTTATCTCCCGGGTGCCAGCAGAATAGCCGACGGTCGACCAAATAAATGAATATAAACCGATTAGTGTATCTCCCTGGTACCAGCAGAATAGCCGACTGTGGACCAAATAAATGAATATAAACCGATTTATTTATCTCCCGGGTACCAGCTGAATAGCCGACTGTGGACCAAATAAATGAATATAAACCGATTTATTTATCTCCCGGGTACCAGCAGAATAGCCGACGGTCGACCAAATAAACGAATATATAACCGATTCATTTATCTCGGTGGTATGATGTCATGGAAATTTAGACTTTAAATCGCTGAATTCGAACTTAAAGTAAGACGCACGAGAGTATGTTACAGTTGACACTTTTAACAGGTTTAATTGCAAGTAAGATAAACCATTTCTAAAATACAGGTATAGCATTTACATTGATCAGATCAATGCCTATATAGCAAGCTTAAAGAATAGGGTTGAGGAAAGCCTTCACACAGTGCTGTGATCGGACTGACCTAATGATTACAACTTCTGCAGGGGTATTTAAAGTAATGAAGTTACGCACACTCATTGACACACCAACCTAAACAGAGATGATGGAGAACAGATGAGGTCCTTAGAAGATCTCACCAAATATAGGATAATATTCATGACATATGGAGCTGTCATGAAAACCAGAGGGTCACTCCCCAGTCAAGTCGAGAGAGGCCTAATGCATATCCATTTATGGTGAGACACATATGCGGTGAACAAAGACTCATATATTTCCTTTTGACAGTCCATCCCAGATAAGGTAAACAGGACATCTGTTTCTAGCATTGGGCCCCTCTAACAATGTAAAGATAACATTCCGGCTTCTCCTCCGAAAGGAACCAGATCCTGTTTTTCAGAGTCTCGTGCTTTCCGTTCTTAACGTTTCTCTGTGCCTTTTGGCCTAAACAACATCTATGAGACTTACATGTAACTAAACTTCTTGAATGATCATAAAATTCCATAATAATGAGCAGAATAGCCGACTCTGGACCAAATAAATAAACATAAACCAATTTATTTATCTCCCGGGTACCAGCAGAATAGCCGACGGTCGACCAAATAAATGAATATAAACCGATTCGTGTATCTCCCTGGTACCAGCAGAATAGCCGACTGTGGACCGGATAAATTAATATAAACCGATTCGTTTATCTCCCGGGAGATATCATTTATTCAATTTTTAAATGCTATAGCCTGTGGAATCGACAATCATTGTCTTATTTTCATATTTTAAGGTTACATAAGACAATATAGGCCTACATACTATTTTAGTAAAATGTTTTACTTTATAATACATCGTAATTCGTTTCAAAAGCAATCCGCCAGCCACTTTAGATCCCCTCCACCCAGATCCTAAAACTGAGGCATTGCATCACCAACTTTTAGTTCATATTTTAAGTACATAGTAACTATATGTGCTTCTTCGAAATGAAACAAATATTTCATTAACCACATTTTGTATATTAATATCCCTATACCCCTTAGCCGAAACAACAGTTTTTTTATAGGTTTCTTGGGTTTAATTTAATTAGCGTGCTTCCAGTGAAACGTTCGCATCATCATGTCTTTGTGTTTTTTTCCCCTGTGTGTATAAGGCATGTAAACAAAAATCATCACTTCATTGTGCTTCTCGATGCAATGATAAACAATAATAAACAACAATAACAAGATGTCATATATAGTTGAAAATTGCTTTAATTAGAATCGTAATTCCTCAATTGTCAGTGCAAACCTTTCCGCACCATTCCGCTCTGCTTCAGCCAGAGTGTGCGTTCGAATCTTTTCCAACATGTCTGTGTCAACCAAACACAGGAAACTGGTCAGAGGACTTGTAATCTTTTCCTTAGCATACGGGGTGGGTCCGCAGAGTTCTCTCACGATGTTGCGTTGTGGAGTCTTTCCTTGCGGGTTTCCAGTAGGCTGTTGCACCCATACTGTGCCATCTCTTGCGGGCTCTTCCGCTAAGTAACAAGTAGACTCAATTTCAGACTCAGACTCTGAATCCGATTAAATCTGAATGTCATCTTCTCCGTTGTCCTCATTCTCTCCCTCTATATCCAGACTCGGTTCGCCATCCGATTCCAGTTCATCAATATTCTGTAACAAGTCTAAAACTTGCTGAGCCGTATAGTGTAGCCGCCGGGACATTGTAAAGAATGAACTCCAACCACACACTCGCTATTATATAGCATTAGATATGGGGGAATCGTTGCCCCATTACATTATACAATAAAACAAGTGAACTCTGTACAGTAAACTCCACCCACACACTCGTTATTCTATAGCACTAGATATGGGGGAATCGTTGCCCCATCACATTATACAATAGAACAAGTGAACTCTGTGCAGTGAACTCCACCCACACACTCGCTATTCTATAGCACTAGATATGGGGGAATCGTTGCCCCATCACATTATAGAATTGTGGCCATGTCGACTGGTTGTTTTCTCAACCGCCTATTCAAATGTAATGGGAAGGTATTTTTCTTTGCAAAAGTATTTCATTTATCCCAATTATCACCAACATTCTCCACCAAAGCATCACCAGCCATTCACTGTGTATTGTGGCTTGTGAATCCAACAACAGCATCAGATTACTGTGTTATCATCCTAAATTAAATGAATTACGATGAATTATGGAGTACAACATTTTACTAAAATAGTATGTATTTATTGTCTTGTAACCTTAAAATATAAAAATATATCCATGATTTAATTCTTTAATATTTCTAAACAGATAGGGCTAATAAACGTATTTCCTATTTTGATGATCAACAAGCTACAAATGATTTGCGCATGATTGGCCGTATAGGATATTGCCACACAGACTCTTGAAATAAAAACATTACAGTGTATAATTCAATCATTTTTTTTGTAAAATGTATTATAGTAATTACAGTCCAGTTATAAAGCAATGTAGACAATGAAACATGTTTTTTAGTGAAGTTTGTATGGGCCCACGGTCGGCTATTCCTTTTACCCCGCACCCCCAGCAGTGGGGGCAGTGTCTCTATGATTTACATGTGAATGCGCGATATGCAAACAATGGAACTGGCCAGACATTGACCAGAATTTTCGCCAAGAAAGGGGGATGATAAAAACATTTAGACCGTGTCTTTGTGTGGGTATATGTTAGAACTCTATAGAAATATTACTAAACTGCGTTGTGCTGTTTTCTGTTGAATTTCCACGTTGGTTGTTGGTTTAAAGCAAATGTATTTACATGTGTATAACATAGATTTCTCACCATGTGTGCGTCACATGAATGAAGTACTATGAAAACGCTCACAGACTTGATTATGTGGGATAATGGCTTCATATAGATTTAGTGTTATCTGGGCCAAAATAAGTGAGTTACATGAATGCGCCTCTTCAAATAGGAATATACTATAGTCCCCAACCAAAGCATGTTGTATACAGGCTGAGGTTCCTGTCAAATGCCGACAATTCGCGAATCCATATTTCATAATTTGCTTAACTAAAGTTATGTATTATTTAGGGCCGGGAATTTATTTAAAAAAATTAACTAATTAATCGCACAATCCTCTTATTAATCGCAATTAATCGCATTTTCCCCAAGTTGTTTGAAACACTGAAATAAATCAATTAACACAATGAAGTATATTTTAAATACATTATTTTATGATAGTCTCTCCTGTGAACAATACAGAATAGTCATTGAAATTAAGTTTGGTGATGTCTGGTTGGTTAGGGTCTCCATGAGATTGACGTTCTCTGCTTTCTCCAGCAGGTTATGTCTCAAAACAATCGTTTTAGAGGGTAGATTGCATGATGGGGATCCCAATGCAATTGGAATGATTTATTTCAGTCCCTCGTCTTCTACTGTGTTTATTGTGCCGCAGTTTCTATGTATTTATCTAAAACATCGGTTAACGGTTACTTGTTTGGTCAAAAGCCCGATTAGGCGCACTGTACTGCAGTAACGCGGATTGGCGGATTGCAACATCAATAATGATCGGGTGTTTCTGTCCTATATACTCTCTAGTAACTATCACGGCCAGAACAATGGACCCAAGCGCAGACACAGAGGCGGAGACAAGGTAAGCAAACAATAATGTTTATTTGAGGGATAATCCAAAGGCGTAGTGAAAAGGCAGGCAGAGTTCGGTACACGGGAGCAGGCAGGGTCGTAGTCGGGGGCAGGCACGGTTCAACAACGGGAGTAGGCTGGTTCGTGGTCAGTGGCAGGCGAGGGTCAGGGCAGGTACGAAGCAGGAAAGTAAAGGGGTCGGGCAGGCTCGAGGTCAGGTAACGGAAACGGTCAAAAACACTGGGAACAGAAACAGAACAGGTAGCATGGAACAGAATAACGCTGGAAACGAGTGTAACAAGACAAACGATCTGGCAACTGGTAACAAGAACCACAGACATATATATAGCCCAGGAAACAATCAACACATAGGAGACACCTGGTGGAAAGGGGTGGAGACAATGACAAGCCAGGTGAGACAGATCAGGTTGTGACAATTAACGTAAATAATGACCCTGTGTTTTGCTTTTATATGATAAACTAAAGACGAGCTGCTTCTATGGTATTTGTATTCGGCTTTGCAAACCGAAACCGAAACTTAATAAAGTGGTGCGTTAATTGCGTTAAATTATTTTAAAGCGTTAAACATTTGAAATTAACGCATCAGATTAACGCGTTAAATATCCCAGCCCTAGTATTATTACAACAAGGTATTTGGTATTGAATGCGAGATGTACGTTTTGCTCATTGATTTGAACGGGCATTACATTCTTATTTCCAACTTCACATATTTTCAGTGTTTAGTCGATATATGAGCTTCTAGTTTCCCAGTTATATTTATTTGTCTAAATAATCCTGTGAGGTTGAAAATTGCTCTATGCGTTTATTCAAATTATATTCCGATAACATTAAAACATTATAATTGTGATGTAACCCGAAACAACAGTAGTTTATAGGCTACTTGGGTTCAATTTAAAATAATGTGTTTTGGAGAAATGGCTTTGGAACGCAATAAATAGTGAGTTGCTGCCCTGGAAAAATGAACATGTCGATGTTCCAGCGAATGAACCACGCCTGCACAGCCGGGTGGGAGATCCCACAGAACTACGCATACTTTGAATTGATAAAGTGTCATCGCAATTTACATATGGATACAGGCATAGTTTTGTATTATAGGAATTTAATAAATAAAAATACATTTTTAAGTAACCTTAAATTTGTGTGCTGACACTGACAAACTGCCGGTGAGTTTACTTTCCTTCCCCATGCGACAGGAACAAACTAATGAATGCTCAAACAGCTGTTACAATTCGATTCTGTAAGGCCATTGAAAATAGTTTCACTCTAAAGTACTAGTTACTTTAAATTAAACCAAATAAACTACTTATTTTGTGTGGGTATGGGTAACATAGGAATACTTGAGCCCGAATGCATAGAGCACAATAAATCAGACAGTTGGAGTTAACAGTGGCGCAACAAAAATCCCTTGGAATGCTGGTCTTTTTGGTTACAATTACTTTTACAGTTTATTACAGAATCCATTACTTCAGTGTTTTTAGAATGTATTCCTGTCAATATTGTAGATTTTTTTTCGAGATTCATTTGGTTTAATTTAAAATAACTAGAGTGGTTATGTGGACACTTTTAAATCATCTATATTAATTTGACATTTTGGTTTCACTTTATTCGCCACTGTGATTTTCCAACAGCCAACCTGGTCCTTCTGACGCAAAGATGAACAAGATCCGCCATCTGCTGGTCATTGTGTGTCATTGTGTGTCAGCAACATTCTCCCATTCAAACTAACGCATTGGGTCTTTTGACCCAAATCGCGAAAGGGGTGGGTATCTGAGCCTCCGCGCTTCTAGTGTTAAAATATGACAGCAAAATGAACGGGTTCGGCCTTCGGGCTTTTAAAAACTGTCCGGCTCAGGTTGGGCAACGCTCTAATCGTAATGACCGCAATCTCGGGGGTGCCAACCACAGGAAAGCGTTAAATATATGCAAATATTTATGTGTGCTTGACTATGGTCAAGGAAACATATTGTAATCTCACGTAAATATTATTAAGTTTGCTTGACTATGGTCAAGGACACATATTGTAATCTCACATATATCTTATTATTTATTATGTGTGCTTGACTATGGTCAAGGACACATATTGTAATCTCACATATATATTATTATTATGTGTGCTTGACTATGGTCAAGGACACATATTGTAATCTCACATATATATTATTATGTGTGCTTGACTATGGTCAAGGACACATATTGTAATCTCACATATATATATTATTATTATGTGTGCTTGACTACGGTCAAGGACACATATTGTAATCTCACATATATATTATTATTATGTGTGCTTGACTATGGTGGGGGGGAGGAGGCAGCGCGCTCTGATATCGATGAGAACAGGTGTTCCTCCTGACAAAGGCATAGTTGCCTGGCTACAGCCAAAGACACTGCTAGGCAACAGCCACAGACACTGCCTGCAGCAATGAATGAATGAATGAATGGGTAAGTTCTTTCTCTGGGTCTCTGTTTACACGTTAGCATGTTAGCTAGCGTTAGCGCGCTAGCTAGCGTTAGCTACTACTGTAAGTGTATGCATACATTCAGACAGCCTGCAGCAATGAATGAATGGGTAAGTACTTTCTCTAGGTAAATAGGCAGTTTATAATGCTGTTTCATATGCTACTATGGTACATGAAGCAGTAGTGTGTATTCATGAGTACTGACTGATAGGTTTAACACATTGCATACTATGGTGCGTGCAGTAGCAGTGTGTATTCATGAGTAATGACTGATAGGTTTAACACATTGCATACTATGGTGCATGCAGCAGCATTGTGTATTCATGAGTAATGACTGATAGGTTTAACACATTGCATACTATGGTGCTTGCAGCAGTAGTGTGTATTCATGAGTAATGACTGATAGGTTTAACACATTGCATACTATGGTGCATGCAGCAGCAGTGTGTATTCATGAGTATTGACTGATAGGTTTAACACATTGTATACTATGGTGCTTGCAGCAGTAGTGTGTATTCATGAGTAATGACTGATAGGTTTAACACATTGCATACTATGGCGCAGCAGCAGCAGTGTCACCTCAGTTTGGCAGTTGATATCAGTACACAGTCGACTACGGGTGGCAGCAAGCACACATCATCAAAATTTCAGCAGAAATTGTACCTTATCTAGTTACACATTGCATTATTAATCTGTTACCTCATTACCCTTTTATGAAGTATTAATACACTATATGTATGCATTTATATTATATATATAAACTTTAAAGTTAGTCATTTAGTTGACCAGTAGTAGTCTGGGAGGGGCTAGCGGACAAAGGAGTGGCTTAACACTAGATAATATATATGTTCAAAAGCTACAGTCTCGTCCTTCCATGACTTTTCCTAAATACGTGCATTTTACCTTGTCCCGTTTTCAGAATTACAAAATCACAAACCGAACACTACATAAAACTACTATTTACATGTTTTTTGATACCTAAACTGCCCTCCTGTCGCCATAATCCCACGCCGCTGGGCGTTGGTACCCAAGTGTGGCTAATTGCGGTACCCAGACACCGATCACACCTCACTGAGCTTATGACGTCAATGGTTGAATGGGCCATACGCAGACAAAAGACTGCGAGATACACATAGATAATAGATAGATTGGCTTGGTTGAATTTGAATGAACTAGAAAAAAGAGGTAAGTTTATAAAGAAATATGTTTCTCTAAATAAACAGAACGAATTCATCCAATACATCTATGTATACTGCCCATTCATTTAATTTGTAATTATTTATCAGAGACCCTCCAACACTGCTTTGAGACCACTGACTGGCAGATGTTTTGGGAGGCAGCAAATGGGGATATTAATGAACACACCGACACCGTCTCAACTTACATCACAAAGTGCATCGATGATGTTGTCCCAAGGGTCAATGTCAGGATCTTCCCCAACCAAAAGCCCTGGTTTAATGGCAATGTCCGTGCGAAGCTCAAAGCACGGTCATCTGCCTTTAGCTCTGGGGACCCGGAGGCCTTAAGGAGATCCAGATACGACCTACGGAGGGCCATCAGAGATGGTAAAAGGGATTACAGGGATAAGTTGGAGTCCAACTACCACAGCTCTGACCCCAGACGCATGTGGTGTGGCTTGCGACACATCACTGACTACAAAGGGAGTAGTAGGAGTGATGCTTGTCCCGCCGCCTCTATCCCTGACGAGCTCAACACCTTCTATGCACGGTTTGAGATGGCTAATACAACTCCTGCGACGAGGCTTACTGAGGACCAGGACGTCTGCACTCTGTCTCTGGACACAGCTGATGTGAGGAGAGTCTTTAAAAAAGTCAACCCTCGGAAGTCACCAGGGCCAGATGGCATTCCAGGCCGTGTTCTCAGGGGGTGCGCTGACCAACTGGCAGAGGTTTTCACCTCAATATTCAACATCTCCCTGACTCACTCAATTGTCCCCTCCTGCTTCAAGCAGACCACCATTGACCCTGTGCCAAAGAAACCTACCATCACCTGCCTGAATGACTACCGTCCTGTAGCACTGACCTCTATCATCATGAAGTGCTTCGAGCGGCTGGTCAGAACTCACATCTGCTCCTACCTCCCTGACACCTTAGACCCCCTTCAATTTGCATACCGCCCCAACAGATCTACGGACGATGCCATCGCCCTGACCACACACACAGCCCTCTCCCATCTGGAAAAAGCCAAAACTTACGTGAGAATGCTGTTCGTGGACTACAGCTCAGCATTCAACACCATTGTGCCTGCCAAGCTCATTCCCAAGCTCAGGACCCTGGGTCTCAACACCTCCCTGTGCAACTGGATCCTGGACTTTCTGACGGGCAGACCTCAGGTGGTGAGAATGGGCAATCTTTCATCCTCCGTCCTGACCCTGAGCATCGGAGCCCCGCAGGGTTGCGTACTCAGTCCCCTGCTGTACTCCCTGTTTACGTATGACTGCATAGCCACACACAGCCCTAACGTCATCTTCAAGTTTGCTGACGACACCACCATCCTTGGTCTCATCTCCAACAACGATGAGTAAAAATACAGAGAAGAGATATGGTAGAGAATGAGAGAAGAAATATACGAGCCAAACGGATTACCTTTTAAGATTTATTAATTGATTTATATTGCTTTACAACCAAAAGCAATATGCCCTCTCGCATTAGGCCAGCGCTGGTCCAAGGCAGGGAAAGAGGCAGTTCCATGGGCTCAACCGCTTTTATACCCCAACCTTAAACCAGTCAGAAACATCGACCCATCCCCCCGTTCACTCCCAATGACCAATCAATATATTCCTAGTCATTCTTATAATTTAACCCCACCCAGGCAGGATCCAAGACCCCACCTCTGTTGAACCTTTTGTTTCAGCCAAGGCACATTGGAATGTATGGGGGAAGGGTGTCACTGAAGATGTCTGTTCTTCTCCTAAGTTTACCAAATACCATGTGTGTTTATAACAAATTATACTAAAATGATATGAAGTTTAACAGATACATACACAAATGTAAACAAATACTGTAATAACCGAATTATGTAAGCAAACTAATAATGCTGTTGAACAAACTACTTTTTTAAACATGTATACCAACTGAAAATCCACCACAGAGGTTAAAAACCTGGCTACATGGTGCCAGGACAACAATCTCTCTCTTAACGTCAGGAAAACTAAGGAGATGATCATCGACTTCAGGAAGCGGCAGTGGGGGGAACACGCCCCCATACACATCGATGGAGCTGAAGTGGAGAGAGTACCTGTCTTCAAGTTCCTCAGTGTGTTCATCAGTGATGACCTCACATGGTCCTGGCAAGCTGCCCAAAAACGCCTATACTTCCTGAGGAGACGCAAGAAGTTCGGTATGGCTAAAAAGACACTGACCAACAGGTGCACAATCGAGAGCATTCTGTCAGGCTACATCACTGCTTGGTACGGGAGCTGCACTGCTGCACCCTACAGAGGGTGGTAAAGACTGCAGAACGCATCATTGGCTGTCACCTCCCCTCTGTTCATAGCATCTACCATTCACGATGCCTCAGGAAAGTCAGGAACATCATCAAAGACATTAACCACCCAGGCCATCATTTGTTCACCCTACTCCCATCTGGTCGACGTTACCGTAGCATCGGTACACGCACTTCCAGACTAAAGGACAGTTTCTACCCTCAGACTATTAGGCTCCTCAACCAGTAACACTGTTTTACCTATTCATGTTTCCACCACCGGCACCAGATCACTTCTATTGCAGTGTTTAAGTATTTTAGGTCTGCATACTGGCCATACACACTCCATTATGTATATAGTGCAACTAGCATATTCTGAATATACATTACTACTGGCACTAGATCACTTTCATTACAGTATTTAAGTATTTATGGTCTGCACACTGTACATATTCTGACTCATTATGCACATTTTATAGTTATGTATAGTCTGTATATTGTTGTAAATTGTTTTTTATCCTTTATTTTTATTATTCTTCTAACTACGTAGTTGTTGCCTTGTCTTAAGAATTTCAATGTACAGTCTGATGCAAGTCACTCTGTATACTTGACAATAAAACTTTGAATCTTGAATCCAGTTCTATATCATGCGCCTATTGCACTCAATAATGGTCCGATCTAAATGAAACTGGGCTGGTTTTGGTCTGATCTATATTGGACTCATTTTGGTCTGATCTACATGAAACTGGATCCGTTTTGGTCTGGTCTATATGAAACTGGACGCGTTTTGGTCCGATATCATATGAAACTGGATATATGTAACGGATTAGTTTGCTGCTGTCTCATGTGCACTCATAACAACACTGTGCGCAGTGCAACCCGTTAGTTTGCGTGTCCTGCTCAGGCAGACAAAAGACTGCGAGATACACATAGACAATAGATTGATTGGCTTGGTTTAATTTGAATAAACTAGAAAAAAGAGGTACGTTTATAAAGAAATATATGTTTTACTAAATAAACAGAACAAAAATATAATACGAAATAGATGAATGTACCAACGAGTGCACTGCCCTCTTATATCCCAGATTAAGTGACAGATTACTAACAGCTGTGACCACGTGAAAGAGGAAGTAATCACAGCCAGTGAGAACATAAACACGGAAGTGGTTCACCGAAATGGAATTGCAGCCACGCCCCCACACCATTCGTTACATCATGGATGTTTTCCATGCCCCAATCTGTCAAAAAGGCCCTCATGCCTTTTTCCTCCACCTACAGAAGTAAACAGTTGCCAGAGAGTCACTCAAACCTTTCCCACTCATATTGTAACAATGGCATATCATTATTAGTGGTAGTACTGTATAGGTATTACTATAGTACAGTATCGTAAAAAACAGGTTAGAAATAATGTATATTACAAAGATTTCCCAGCCCACTTACAATAATGTTGCCTGGTTTTATGTCCTGGTGTATGATGTTTTTTGAATGGATGTACTCTACAGCCAGACAAACCTGAAATCCAATGGCTTGTTTTGCCTCTTCATCTATCTTAATATGGAAGATACAGGTTAAGCATAGGTAATCTATAGACATCAAGTAAAAAATACACTGTATCATATTAGTGCCTACCATTTTACAACTCAAAGAGAATATTAAATTTGTATGGCCCAAAATACAATATATATTTGTGAATAACAATATGAAGATTCATAAACAGAATCATTCTTGCGGATAATAGGTGATGTTGAGCGTAGACCTAGACCTTAAATAACAATGCTTTCTTCCGTTAATTTGTACGTTTACTGTTAACAACATACCTGTTTTAATTGTTTGTGAAGGATGCCATCCAGATTACTTCAATGTATATATTCATTGGCTATCAACAGTTCAGTTGCTGTCCTTGTTGCTCCCATCATCCTCACAATGCATGGATGGCTCAGCTGTCTGTTAAGAGCATTATGAACATCAATAGTACCCCAGGGATGTATGTAGGAATGCATCAGTGGATGTCAAACTATTTCACATTTTCATAAGAAAATAGTACGTACGTGTTGACAAAAATTTAATGTGCCACGTCGTCTATTGAGTCAGAATCAAGAAGTATCCCCTTGATTGCAGCCGGGGGATGCTGGTACATTCCTTTGTACACAACTGCAAAAGATCCTTTCCCAACTATCGTTTTGGAATCATATGTGATTTGTTCCAATGGCACATATGGCAGACGTTGCAGGTAAACTGAAAAATGTTAAAAGAAAGTATAGTATTATAACATAGAATTTTCTTTTCCCACTACATTATTAATATATAAACTGTACTCACGAGCAGGCAAGTCTGAAACTTCTGTTTCTTCAAATCCCTGTGGTTCATCCAGACCCTAGTCATTGAAGATTTTTTTTTACAACCATATCAATATATCTTGATTACTGTATTTTAGTACATTTTTAACAATTTGGTTCAATCAACTTCCAACGCACTGCGCAAAGATACGTCCAAAGGACGTCGTTTCGACGTCATTTTTGCACGTCCAGTTTTGCTCCCCTGAAGGTGCAGAACGTTACTCCAGATGACGTGTTTTTTTCGACCGCTAAAGGACGTCTTATTTCGACGTCCGCGGGACCTCCGTGTAAGGTCTATTTATAGGCTAAATATGGTAATCGCGGACGTCTTTCCGACGTCCAAATTGAACTCATTTTAGACATCGTTTTTATACTGCTTAGTCATATGCATAACTGTAGTCCCATTTCCGAAGGTGGAATACTGTTTCGGGTTATTTTCCTACATCTTCATTTAATTGTCTCAGCAGCAGATCTGAAAACACATTACAACTTTGTAAGTTTTGCCAGTTATCTGCTGCTGAGTCAATCAAACAAAGCTACAGGGAAATAAATTGTTACAGGAAACACATTCACCTTCTGGAAAAATGGGACTACAGTTATACAGAAAGCTTACTAATAAATCACAAGTCAATCCACAATCATTTATTGCCATCTTTATTATAGAAAATGGCACAATATTTAACTGTTTCAAAAAAATACAAAATTAAACACAATTACAACTTAATTTACCAAAAAACTATTAAAATTATATTTAAAATGTCTATGAGCAGTGCAGAGTGTGGAGGGAGAGAGGGGGGGCTCTTCTGGGTGGTGGTGATGGATGGAGAGAGAGGGGGGGCTCTTCTGGGTGGTGGTGATGGAGGGAGAGAGGGGGTGCTCTTCTGGGTGGTGGTGATGGAGAGAGAGAGGGGGTGCTCTTCTGGGTGGTGGTGATGGAGGGAGAGAGGGGGTGCTCTTCTGGGTGGTGGTGATGGAGAGAGAGGGGGGTGCTCTTCTGGGTGGTGGTGTTAGAGGGAGAGAGTGGGGGTGCTCTTCCAGGTGGTGGTGTTAGAGGGAGAGATGAGCCCCACTGTGGCTGCGTCATCACATAAAACACGATTATACAACTTTATTTACAAAAAAACAATTACAATTAAAGTGCTAAATGGAAAAAGTTAACCGGAACCAACTAGTATAGAACACATTTAAAAAACAATGAGCACTAATAGATTAGTCTTGAGGGTCTCCGCCAACTCCACTTCTTTGTGGTGCTTCAGGTGCTCTGCAGCATCCATCTTTATGATGCCATCTGTGGCTGCAGCATCACATGTCATGACTCCATCTGCACCATTAGAAAAATACAAATATTAGAAATATACAAAGGCAAACCAGTCATACACCAAGACCCCAAATTTGTTAGCAAACACATGTCGCCTGTGCATCCACTACCAATACTGGATGGTGACAATGTTGAATATAAAATGTTATGATAGCTTCAGCAGTACCTTTGTCAACAGGGATGGAAATGTTTTGTCCAGTGAAGTTACTATTTACAGACTGGTAAAAGGTAATTTTATTCCCTTGGTCTACTTATTGGCTTACCTTGTATTGCTATATATACTTTAGTCTTCTCCAACGCAGTCTTGCCCTTTGTCCCCTTCATGTTAAATCTGGCCATTAGGGAGTTACTGAAGAGCCTAAAGAAAAATAAATAACATTTATATATCAATGTGAATGGTATGTAGGAACAGCATATCACCACACAAGTCATAAACCCTTTAACCCCCTCAAGGCTCCAAGGGTATGTTTTTTAAATTCGCCTTTTAAAAAGGTACTTGCACATAGCATGGTACCATGTGTTTTATATCAAATGTTTAACTAAATGTTCAGACATTGTAAACACAGAGTTATCTAACGTGATAGAAACCACCCTAGAATTGACACTAGAAAAATAAGCCACAGCTATAACTGAAAAGCTGTTTGTGTGGACAGAGAGAACATTAGAGTAATAGATAAGGTGGTACTATTAAAATGGTCTCTCTCGCTTGCTCAGTGTCCTGGTGTCTCACACTGTCAAAGATCAATACTTACCATCCCAAGGCAATAGGAATGTCAATCTTCGATTCTCTGCCACTGCATCTGCAAAACAGAAAGTCTGTTTTAGAAATAACTAAATGACACAACATTCAAGAGATTTGTAAAGCATTAGAAGAGAAAAACTACATCGGTAATATTGCAGCGATTAGGGGTTCATCAATACTAATCACTGAATTTCAAAGTGTTTTGATGAACACTGCTATCTTTAGACAACTCACCATGCCTAGGTCTGTCATTGGGGGCAGATGCCTTGGCCTGTCATCAGTGGCAGATCCCTGGAGAAGTAGATTGAGCACTTTTTGACGTTTTCGCCAGTCCCTCATCTTCTTAGCCATCTGTAAACACAGCCGTGTGTCTGTTAGTTTAGTTTAATTTGACTGGTGCATGTGCGAATGGAAGGAGGATGAGGTCACAACACTTACCTTGCAGGACACCTCCCTACACGTCCAAAATAAAAACACTGAACCTGATAGAAAGAAAAAACTGGTTTAATAACACCCAACTACACCTTCACAATACTCAATACTCGCACAATAGTGGCGTTTGCCTACAAGAACAGCTTTGTTCTCTTGACTATGTAAAACAACTAAAACCCTATAGTGAATTAAGATAAACTATAGCCTATGATGCATTACCATTCAAAACTAAAATTCTAAAAAAGGGTATTGTAAAAGCCAAATTTGAATCAGTGGCTGCATGAATGTAGCCTGCCATGTATTAATCCGGTTACCTACCGTCTCCAACCGCCCCGTCATTATAGGATAGCTCCAACCTTCCATGTATCCCTGTTAATTAATGACACATTTAAGTAATTATTTAATGGTGTATTTATTTATTTAATGATGTATTTCCCTTTGTATTTATTTATTTCATGGTTAATATATTTATTCAATAAAGTCCCTGAAATTCCTCCATAGACGACGGCTATCGTGATAGTATTCTGAAACACAATCTGGAGGTTGAAAATAATTGGCACATCTTATCTCTTGTTCGGGCTGTCACATTATTGTCTTGTCTTGTCATTACACACACCTGGTGTCAGTTCCCTCATTAGTACATAGGTTCATAGGTTTCCTGTGTTTGGTTGTGTCATTTTGTGGAATTGTTTCATGTCAGTGTTCATTTAAACTAGAGGCTGCTTGTTGGATCCTGTTTGATTACTTCCTCTCATCCTCCGCTGTGTCTCCCGGATTATTATTTTCATATATTACTAGTACTTATATGTACTATTTACTGAGCATTTGCTTTGAAGCGTGTCTGGCATTAAAACATAACTAACGCAACCGTTCCTGTTTCTTGCTTCTTCTTTATTATCAATCTTTGTTCCGTCCCTCACCTATTGCCTCTCACTTTGGGATAGGGTGAGAAGCTCAGTCATCTTTGAGGTACTCGGGGTAGAGCCGCTGCTCCTTCGTGTAGAAAGGAGCCAGTTGAGGTGGTTCGGGCATCTGGTAAGGATTCCCCCTGGCACGTCCAACTTGGAGCAGGACTAGGTCGAGAGATTATATCTCCACACTGGCCTGGGAATGCCTCGGGATCCCCCAGTGAGAGCTGATTAATATGCCCAGGGAAAGGAATGTTTGGTGTCCCCTGTTTGAGCTGCTTGATGAAATATCTACATAATATCTACATATAATAATTGTAATTAATGACATTGTCAATTTTTGTCTCTACCAATGCAAACAAATCTAGGTTTGTGCAGTTAAACCTCTAGTTTATCCTATGGAGTTAGTAAAATTAAGAACAAAGAAGTTATTTGGTGTGGTTTGAATAGCCCATTGTACAAACTGACACGAAAGTCAATTAGGCTATATAACTATTGGTTACGATTGAAAAATTCATTACATCAGTGTTTTTAAAATGGAAAATTGACGCTCGTGTAAATATATTTTGACATTTATTTGTATTAATAAAAAACTATTTCTGTGGTAATACGCTGATCGACAGAGACGACCTACGCCACTATATCATCCGGGACAACGAGTGTGGCTCTCAACACGTGACCTGCGCCTCCGACGGACCTGCAAGAAGCTAAAGCCCAGGTACATCGGTCCGTTTAAAGTCATCCGACGTATTAATCCGGTTACCTACCGTCTCCAACTGCCCCGTCATTATAGGATAGCTCCAACCTTCCATGTATCCCTGTTAAAGCCGGTACACTACAGCCCCATGCACCCTCCGGTGACACAACAACCCACGACGCCCCCCTTGGACGCAGAGGAGGATACCACCTACACGGTCAAGGAGATCTTGGAGTCACAACGAAGACGAGGGGGGTTAGAATATCTGGTGGACTGGGAGGGGTACGGGGCTGAAGAGAGGTCTTGGGTTCCGGCGAATGACATTTTAGACCCTGCCATAAAGACGACGTTCCATGCAGAACTCCCAAATTATCCAGCTCCGAGACCATGAGGAAGACCACCAAAAAGAAAGATAAGGTCTTCAGGAGCCGCCCCTTGGGGGATACTGTGATAAACAGGGGTTTGGTTCCCTCTAGTCAGAATCTGACACTCCCCTGATCAACAGAGAGGGGGAGTCATCAGACCAGATCTAATTCACCTGTGTTCTGAGCACACCTGTAGGTAATCTATTCTGGTATATATAGGTGTGCTCAGAACAACGTATTGTTTGTTTTGCCGACATACTAAGCGTTATATCGAGATTCCCGTAGTAAGTTTTTCCGTGTACCAGTCCTTTGTTTTTGTCTATTGATTACTCCGAGTCTGCCTTTCCCTTTTGTGCCTTTTAGTGATTCCTGCCCTTGACCATTGCCTGCTCCATTGACTACGCTCCACGCCTTGCCCCACGGTGCCCTCTTCTGACTCTGATCTCCCGGTTTCGACCCACGCCTGCCTGACCACGTTTTGTGCTTATCCCTTGTCTGTGTTGAATTAAACATATCGCAATCTGCGATTTGATCCGCCCTCCTTGTTCCGAGTGTATTCATTACACACACATTATTTGCATGGAAATAACTGCTTGATCCCCCCAGGTGCTAGGTAGCCAATCTCCCCTAGCGATGCTCAAAAAAGTTTTGTAATTTAGTATAATAGCATGTATATGCAATAGAAAACAAAGAAGAATTTTTCCAGTTAGTTAATTAGTAATACATACTAATTAACTAACGGCAAATTGTTCTATTTAAAATTACTTATCATTATCATTCAAAACAAGTTTCTTATTAATATAATGTAGTCTACAACTATGAATGGCGTTACACCTATGTAGTGTCCTCTCTAAACTGACAAATGATTTCATTGTTACAAGGTATAATCACACAGAAGGGCTTTGATGCAAGGGTCAAAGAACTTTTTCAGAAACCGCCAAGAAGAATGCCAAGGTAATACAACTTTGTGACATCTTTATTTGGTTGCAGTTCATGTATACTACCATGTGTTGGACAGTGTATTGTCATAGTCTGACAATGTCAACTGAGGGGGAAAGTTAAGAACAAACATTTTCCCCTTTCTAAAGCCACAGAGAAGTATTTGAAAGTAAGGATTCGTCCAATGGCATGAAAAGAAAAAAACAAGGTAACCGGGGGGAAGTACATTAGATTTGTGGCAGAAGAGGAGCCGTCCAAATTTTTTATGGACCCCACTGATAGATATGATGAAATTGTGGCAGTCGCCAAAGATAGGCTTTGGGCAGACTCAGAGCTTCCAGGGGCAGCATTTATGCTCTGCCACGATGATGGGACACCATGGCCAAAGGGGGATTTTGAAAGGGAGCATACAACCCTATCCAAAATAAAGGATGTCTGGAAGAAAACCTTTTTTGTGGGAAGAAGATCCATGGGTAAGATTTTTTTCAATATCATGGTAATTGTACTTTTAGGAGTGGTTTATTTTTTAAATGAATCATTGCATGTTATCTATTTTTATACAGCAGGACACCACAGGTTTATGTAGCAATAACTAGAACACTGTTGTCACTTATAATGCAGCTGTCACCGAAATGATGTATATAAATCAGTTCAAAAAGATGTTCAAGTAAGTCACATCAAATATTGAATCTGTTTCTAAAATGTTGAATTTAATTAATGGTTTTGCGTATTGTCAGTCCTCCCCTTGTTAATCATTATATATTACATGTTATTTTTCTGTTCATTCTTCAGCCAATGGCCAAAAAAGTACGGCATCAGCAGTTAGTTTCTTCAAATTCACAGGTGCATTTATGTTTCCCAGGGCACAAATGCAATTGAGACCTCTGACTCTATTAGTCTCCCAAAATAAATAAAAGTTTAAAAAAATGTAGTGCCTTAATAATGACGTTAACAGCTTAGGTTGTTTTTGTTGTCCAGGTGCTTCCAGGTACCTCAAACAGAAATTCTTGTGCACCACTATTTGCAACTTTTGAGCCAATTGCTTCCAGTTCCAGCATCCAATCAATCCCTTCCAGTTCCAGCATGATCATGCCGCCCTCAACTAATGATATCCAATATGTGTAGATATACTTGTTTTTCAGTTAAATTTTGACGTTGACTAAAATCTTTCTTGGAATAGTTGTTCAGTCAATCAGTTGTTGTGTATTTTGTGACTAATGTTATTAAAGTATTTTCTATTATGTATTATAAGCCCGGCTCACAAGAACATGACTCAAGCCAAGGGGAGCTCAGGCCATGTCTTGGCAGATGAACACTCCTGATTAAGTTCTAATTTACCTGAGTAAATTCAAATTGGTTTGCCATAATTAAATAATTACTATTTTAACAGACACGCATCAGCCAAATTATTCAGTTGAGGTAAGATTTTCATTTTTACTCATATTTGTATTAAAATAAAATCATAAAGGAAAATACTAACATGGATTTTGTTTCATCAAAGGAGGACAATAATTTCAATTTAATAGGTAAGACTTCATGAGATGTCACAGTTAAATTTGCATTCAAATGTTGATGTTGTCATAATCTTTCATGTTTACTTAACGATTTAGACAACTACTCAGAAGATGTGGAGGTGGCCAGAGAGAAGGTTGGACAATTATGCCATAATTCTGCGGTATATTGACAAAATACCATGGCTTATTAGTGTTAATAGGCACTACGCTAAAAAGACATGGTATTTTGGCCAATATCAATATTTTCCAAGGTATCTTTGTCTAATTCATAATTGGATAACAAACATATCACAGTAAACAAGATGTGTTGCTTCAAAGATGTGGTGTTTAGACTGATATTCAACCAGAGTGCAACCAGGCTTGTAATGTTTAATTATGTAAGAAAATATTGTGGCTAACATTCATCTTGAATAATTCCCAGCAAACATTAGATGTCTAATCGACGTGCAGAGCATGTCTAAATCGCGTCGGTCCGTCAAAGACCAATTCTGAACTGAGGCGTGCAAACTAGGTCTGTTTTTCGACGTCTAAACATGACCCGACTTACACGTGAATATGCCGTTTAACATTTCGACGTTATTTGGACGTCTTAAACAGGTGCAGGATTGACATCAGTGATAGTTAATTTTTTGACAAATTTGTCATTCAAGATGATTTGTGATTAAACATTATTTCTTATACGAGTACATTCGATTTTGTTATTTTACATTTTCCCGTTTTCCCTCTACTGGTTTATTTCATGTTTTTAAAACTAATTAATTAATGAATTTATTTATGCATGTATTTTTGGGAATGCAATTTAAATTATTTCAACCAGGCAGTACGTTATCTTAACCCAACCAGTACACCACTCTGATTGGCTAAGGCAGCTCCGACCCAAGCAGTAAACGCAACTCTGATTGGCCGAGGCCAACGAAGAAGAATTAGATAGATTGGCTGATGCATTTGGCACACATCTTTGAATCGGCACGCATTTGCGACAGCATTTGTGTTCGAGAAAATATCAGTATTAAACCACCGGCTTGCACTCAGTTAAAGGTAAGTTCGTTCATGTTAGTTCATTTTATGTTTATTCATGTATAATGTTCGCTGTGTTTGCTTTGTTGTCTTCTTACACCATCTTAGCCTGTTGGGGCTACAATTAGCATTGCATCTCTTCCCATCAGCTAATGTAGCTAAACATTGTCCATAGCTAAACTTGAATTGGAAATACTTTTGAAAACGACCATTGTGCCTAAAGATATCAGGGTATCCGCGGGGTCTTGAAAAGTATTAAAAGGTGATAAATCAATTTTGGGAAAATTAAGACCCTTAAAAAGTATTAAAAAGTCTTATCACGGCTTTATAAAGTCTTAAATATTGAATGTATTTTTTCTGAATTAGCTGTCCAACAGTCCAAAAACATCGTAAAAGTGTGTGAATTTAGTCATTTTTATTTAAAAAAACGTTTGTAAATTGCCTTTGAGATCACCAGAGCGGGCAGGCGGGCGGAAGTTCAAAAGCACAATGTAAGCTCTAGCGTTCCCAGTGCGTATTACAACGCACCGAAATGTTCAAAACCTATCAACAAGGCTGGCCAGTTAACAAAAACGAAACAGCTTGATGTCCACATTCGATTCTGGGAAGATGACCGTGTCCAATCTAGGTACCTGCTTAGTACTATACATTATATATACTCTATATACTATATTTTTATTTATTTCATTTTCAACCTGTTATGTGTGTGTTTTGAGAAGTGTCATATTAAAAAAGATCTGTTCTGGCTAGGTACCTTGGCTAGGTAAGTTAACTTTAGGGCTGCAACAACGAATCGATAAAATCGATAAAAATCGATAATTAAAAAAGCTGGGAACGAATTTCATTATCGACACGTTGTGTTGCGCGACACGCCACTCAGTCGCGGAGATAAAAGCAATTGAGTTGAGTGCGGTGCGGTGCTGTAACGTTGTTTTGATGGCGGAGTCGGCAAAATCAGTTCGACAGAAGTCATCCAAAGTGTGGGAGCATTTCACACTAAGTAAATACATAAATAAAAAGTGTGTTAATTGCAAGATATGCAAAAGCGACATGACATGGCACGGGAGCACCACGGTGATGATACAGCACCTTAAACGGAAACACGTTGGAGTCCTTGTTGATGCGGAGAGTTTGTTTGTGACCATGTACGTCTGTGAGTGTAGTGTAGAGAATAAGTTCTGAGGTTCAAACAAATCATTTTAAGTTTTCTGAATTGTATTTTTCGTTATTTTTATAAATTATGTATTGTTTTGACAGGTAAGGTCCTTAATAAAAATTAAAATTGCTGTGCACTTTTTATTATTAATTATCTCAGGGATGTGCAAGGAGCAAAGCTGTTTGTGCACTTTCTGAACATTTTTTGAACTGTGAATTGCACTGTCAGTTCTGTTTTTCAGTAAAGGGTTGGATATTAATGCTTTTTAGTTTTTAAAACTGATGTAAATGGTTACAGCTTGAAGTGGCGGTGAGGTATTAAAAAATATTGAGAAGTCTTGAAAAAGTCTTGAAAAGGTATTAAAATTAACTTCAAGATTCCTGCATATACCCTGGATATTCACAATAACCGAATATGTAACGTGCAGCTCGGTCGCTAAGTCACCAACTACTGGCTGGTAGCTAACCTGGTAGCTAACTAGCCTAGATACAACTAGCCTAGTGCTTATCTCAATACTACGGAGCCCCCCTGGTGTCAGCTAAGAAAAAAAAAAGTAAACTGTTCCCTCGCAATCTGCGTGCACGGTTTTGCAATCTGCGCGCGCACGCACGAATTTGTAAACGTGCCCATGTAAACGTAAGGAAAAGTGTACGTTCCAGAGAAGACGTCACGAGTGGCATACTGTCAGCAGCCTCTGCATCCGACAAGTAAGTGATATTTATCTAGATTTAAGGATACATGTAATGCTATATTGTGTATTGCATTGTTCGTTTTATTGCTTTCTTAACTTCCGTTGCATTAATTGGGCATTTCACCCAGTCCAAAACCTTACAGTTAGCTAGGCTGCTGTTACAGCTAGGAGGAGGTCTGGGTAGATTGGTGTGGGGTTTTGTTGCCTTAACATAATGTCTACCAAAATTGTTAGAGCAACTATAGTCTGATTCTGATTCAGTGCTCTGTAGTCTAGTTGTTAGAGCAACTATAGACTGCTTCTGATTCTTACAGTGCTCTGTAGTCTGGTCACCTATTTTCGTAAGATGTCATTTGTTAAATACATATGGATATAAGTCACATCATAGTAAATACTGGCAAGTGCAATGATTTCTCAGTTACTATAACTAAATGGCTATAATGATGTGTTGAGTTTATTAAAGTCTCCAATACTTTTCCCCTTGTATGTTTCCTCTCCAGGCTGTGTGTCAGTGAGAAGTAGGCAGGATGCTTCCAATGGATGAAGTTGAGCCAATAGAACTGGACATCATTTATACTCTACCACTCACCTTTGCAAGATGATTCGGATTCAACCAAGGAGACCTGGAACAGCCACCTGATTCGTCCATCAAGGAACGAACATGTTCCCCATGGTCGGCCTGATGCCATGTATTCTATCCCAGAACTATATAACACAGAACAGTATCTTTGCCAGGTGTCTGAGGGAGATTGGATCAGGTGTGATTCTGACTGCATCCACTGCAGTGACATTGCCTGTGATGAAGATGTGTTCACCCTCTGCACCTACCTAATGGCTCCAAACAACCTCCAGATGTGTTCACCCTCTGCACCTACCTAATGGCCCAAAACAACCTCTATGTTCCTATGGATGCATACATGGCCATTGACCTTTACCTGAGAGAAAACTGACTACAATATTAAACACTGATAGGTAGTAGCAGAGGCATTTCAAAAGTAGTCTAACCAAGTCCTTACTTACTGAAATGCATCAGGTGAGCTACACAAGGCGCAGCATTGGTGGGCTTCCGGCCGTAGGAGACTACAGCGGACACAGTCTTCAGACACCACAATGACTGATGTTGATAATCTCATACACACAATGAGCAAAGCATATGCTGATGAAAGCTACAGGGTCTAACAATCCTAAATTTTGTGAGATCAACACGAGTAGGGTAAACTGGGTAGAGTTTAAGTAGATTTTCAAATCCAGCGACAAATTGTACTAAATAAATACATTTAGTTGGCACTTTTATATGTCTTGTTGTTCTTTGAGTTGTCTTTTCAGGCCTTTAGATAGTTCTGTCACACCTACCAGACCAAGAGACTTACCTTTCTGAGAGTATAAGTAACCTGCTTTTTTGGTGCTCCCACACACAATAAAACATCTGTTTTTCCCCCCTGGAATCCCCTAGAATGAGAAACTCATATACACACAGTGTGTGTATATGAGTCGTTTAATAGTGTGTGTATATGAGTCGTTTAATGAGTTGTTTAATTGTTCGAAAAATGAACAGGAAACAGCCTTTACAAAAAATATAAATAATAAAAGGGACATTTTTATTATTCTTCTCTGGTAACATTCCCTGTTGTGTCAAAAAAAAGAAAACTACTCATATACAAAAAAAGATTTGATGTAATTTCAACACCTTCAACCTATTGAATTGGCATGTAATACACCCATTCAAAATAGAGCTCTGTATTTTAAAAACTGTATTGGAACTAGTGTTGTTTTTGGCGGCCTGTTTTAATTTTAGTTTTAGTCTAGTCTTTGTGTCAAGCTGTCATTTTAGTTTTTATTAGTTTTAGTCACGTTCATACTCTTTTTAGTCTAGTCAATTTTCAGTCGACTAAAAGTCTGACCATTTTAGTCTTATTTTAGTCGACGAAAACTGATGACATTTTAGTCTAGTTTTAGTCAATGAAAATTGTATTTTAGTCTCTTTTTAGTAATGCAATTCCATTTAACCCAGTCAATATAATATAAGTACCTACTAGTAGTATAGACTAAACCATCATTTTCTTTTAGCCAAACCCATTTCAAACAAGGTTATCTTTTTATGTGTGCTTGACTATGGTCAAGGACACATATTGTAACAGAGACAGGTTAGACAGGTTACATGGTGTTTAATATGCAGGTTATTATGCTGTTTAATAGGCAGGTTTTTATGCTGTTTAATAGGCAGGTTACATGCTGTTGAATAGGCAGGTTTGCATGATAATGAATAAGCAGGTTACATGCTTATTAATAGGCAGGTTATTATGCTGTTCAATAGGCAGGTTACTATAATAGGCAGGTTGCATGCTGTTTAATATGCAGTTTATAATGCTGTTTCATATGCTGGTTAATAGGAACATGTATTATGCTGTTTAATTTGCTGTTTAATGGGCAGGTTATTATGCTGGTTAATTGGCAGGTTACTATGGACACATATTGTAATCTCCCTTAGCTAGAATTCACAAGATGATATTTACATTTTTGCAGAAACTTGTATCCAAAAGCAACTCACAGAATTATCCCAGACCCATGTTTGTGGTCCTGGGATGTGTTCGGTTTTTGTTCCACAGCGCCTCCTGCTGCCCCTGTATGATATATACATATTTTTAAACGTATAACTGGACGTTGGCAGTTGATATCAGTACACAGTCGACTACGGGTGGAAGCAAGCACACATCACAATTTCAGCAGAAATTGTACCCTATCTAGTTATATTATTGTTGCCTTAAAGACTCAAGAATACACATTCATTCCAGATATGGAACGGAAGATGCACTGATTTGAATTTAAAACATATTTATTTTACCAACGAAACATGTTAAATGTACACACACATACATTTATTTTGTGACCGCATTTCTCCCCATCTTTTTCCACAACACATTCCGTTCTCTTTTCCACTTCTATGTAATTAAAGTTTTTCCAAATGTCGTTCCTTCTTTTTCTCCCAAAGACGAACCACCGCTGGCCGGCCGTCGGTCCCTTTGTGTCAGACTTAACTTTTGTCGTTTACGCTAACTCACCACCGCATCTGCATCTTCTAAATAATGCTGCGACTCGAGTGGGGCTTGAGGAAGTGACGTCGCCTGCGTCTGCGCAGTGCGATCTGATGCACCTGAAGTGAAAATACTGCAGAAATACTTGCAAAATAATAATAATAACGCGACGAAATAACGGCATAAAATTTTGTCTCGTCTCGTTTTGGTCAACGAAAATGTAGAGACATTTTAGCATAGTTTTCGTGTTGTAAACCACATTTAGTCTCGTTTTTATTCGTCAACAATATTGCAAAATGCATTTAATTATAGTCATCGTCACATGACCAGCATTTACGTTGCGTCTCGTTTTCGTCACGTGATAAAGGTTCGTTGACGACGATATCGTTGACGAAAGCAACACTAATTGGAACAAAACATTTACTTTATGTTTATAAAAAAGTGGAACAAATATTACATTTTTTTATGTTTATATAAACATGGGCAAAATGTATTTAACACACAAATACGTGTGTGTGTGTGTGTACACACACTCTCATATCGATGTATAAATAAATATATATATATATCTCGATCTACATATATATATCCTCTATTGTCCTATCCTCCGTTGAGATCACTGGACAACCATGGAACCAAATCACCTAGAACAAACAAAACAGGGATATGAGTACATATACAGATATAGAAGTATGGTCATAAACTTATCAAAATGTGAGAGACAGAGATACAAGCAGGAGTGTGTTGAAGAATAAAGTTGCCTTTACATGTTGGAATCTTCATATGTACGTAACAAATGAAATCTTATAGGAGACCAGACTACAGAGCACTGAATCAGAAGCAGTCTATAGTTGCTCTTACAACCAGACTACAGAGCACTGAACAGAAGCAGTCTATAGTTGCTCTAACAACCAGACTACAGAGCAATGTAAGAATCAGACTATAGTTGCTCTAACAACCAGACTACAAGAGCACTGAATCAGAATCAGACTATAGTTGCTCTAACAATTTCGGTAGATATTATGTTAAGGCAACAAAACCCCACACCAATCTACCCAGACCTCCTCCTAGCTGTACCAGCAGCCTAGCTAACTGTAAGGTTTTGGACTGGGTGAAATGCCCAATTAATGCAACGGAAGTTAAGAAAGCAATAAAACGAACAATGCAATACACAATATAGCATTACATGTATCCTTAAATCTAGATAAATATCACTTACTTGTCGGATGCAGAGGCTGCTGACAGTATGCCACTCGTGACGTCTTCTCTGGAACGTACACTTTTCCGTACGTTTACGTGGGCACGTTTACAAATTCGTGCGTGCGCGTGCAGGTTGCAAAACCGTGCGCGCAGATTGCGAGGGAACAGTTTACTTTTTTTTTTCTTAGCTGACACCAGGGGGGCTCCGTAGTATTGAGATAAGCACTAGGCTAGTTGTATCTAGGCTAGTTAGCTACCAGGTTAGCTACCAGCCAGTAGTTGGTGACTTAGCGACCGAGCTGCACGTTACATATTCGGTTATTGTGAATATCCAGGGTATATGCAGGAATCTTGAAGTTAATTTTAATACCTTTTCAAGACTTTTTCAAGACTTCTCAATATTTTTTAATACCTCACCGCCACTTCAAGCTGTAACCATTTACATCAGTTTTAAAAACTAAAAAGCATTAATATCCAACCCTTTACTGAAAAACAGAACTGACAGTGCAATTCACAGTTCAAAAAATGTTCAGAAAGTGCACAAACAGCTTTGCTCCTTGCACATCCCTGAGATAATTAATAATAAAAAGTGCACAGCAATTTTAATTTTTATTAAGGACCTTACCTGTCAAAACAATACATAATTTATAAAAATAACGAAAAATACAATTCAGAAAACTTAAAATGATTTGTTTGAACCTCAGAACTTATTCTCTACACTACACTCACAGACGTACATGGTCACAAAACTCTCACTCAGACGCACACACAAACTCTCCGCATCAACAAGGACTCCAACGTGTTTCCGTTTAAGGTGCTGTATCATCACCGTGGTGCTCCCGTGCCATGTCATGTCGCTTTTGCATATCTTGCAATTAACACACTTTTTATTTATGTATTTACTTAGTGTGAAATGCTCCCACACTTTGGATGACTTCTGTCGAACTGATTTTGCCGACTCCGCCATCAAAACAACGTTACAGCACCGCACCGCACTCAACTCAATTGCTTTTATCTCCGCGACTGAGTGGCGTGTCGCGCAACACAACGTGTCGATAATGAAATTCGTTCCCAGCTTTTTTAATTATCGATTTTTATCGATTTTATCGATTCGTTGTTGCAGCCCTAAAGTTAACTTACCTAGCCAAGGTACCTAGCCAGAACAGATCTTTTTTAATATGACACTTCTCAAAACACACACATAACAGGTTGAAAATGAAATAAATAAAAATATAGTATATAGAGTATATATAATGTATAGTACTAAGCAGGTACCTAGATTGGACACGGTCATCTTCCCAGAATCGAATGTGGACATCAAGCTGTTTCGTTTTTGTTAACTGGCCAGCCTTGTTGATAGGTTTTGAACATTTCGTGTGTTGTAATACGCACTGGGAACGCTAGAGCTTACATTGTGCTTTTGAACTTCCGCCCGCCTGCCCGCTCTGGTGATCTCAAAGGCAATTTACAAACGTTTTTTTAAATAAAAATGACTAAATTCACACACTTTTACGATGTTTTTGGACTGTTGGACAGCTAATTCAGAAAAAATACATTCAATATTTAAGACTTTATAAAGCCGTGATAAGACTTTTTAATACTTTTTAAGGGTCTTAATTTTCCCAAAATTGATTTATCACCTTTTAATACTTTTCAAGACCCCGCGGATACCCTGATATCTTTAGGCACAATGGTCGTTTTCAAAAGTATTTCCAATTCAAGTTTAGCTATGGACAATGTTTAGCTACATTAGCTGATGGGAAGAGATGCAATGCTAATTGTAGCCCCAACAGGCTAAGATGGTGTAAGAAGACAACAAAGCAAACACAGCGAACATTATACATGAATAAACATAAAATGAACTAACATGAACGAACTTACCTTTAACTGAGTGCAAGCCGGTGGTTTAATACTGATATTTTCTCGAACACAAATGCTGTCGCAAATGCGTGCCGATTCAAAGATGTGTGCCAAATGCATCAGCCAATCTATCTAATTCTTCTTCGTTGGCCTCGGCCAATCAGAGTTGCGTTTACTGCTTGGGTCGGAGCTGCCTTAGCCAATCAGAGTGGTGTACTGGTTGGGTTTGTCATGGTTCACGGGTGTTCCCGTGTGTTCCTGTGTCGTGGTGTGCTTGTTTGTCTCCATCTTGTGGGTGTTCATAGTGTTTCATCCTGGTACCTTAATTTCCCCTATTACCTTAATTTTCCCGCCCTTTTTCTCACCTGTTGCTTGTTAGTCCTCGTTATGTTTAGTATTTAGTCTTCCCTGTTTTCCTGTGTGTTTGTCGGATCATTGTCTTGTTAAGGTACGTGGTTTCTGTTTCTGGTCTGTGTTAATTCTATGATTGTTATTTCTTTGTGTGTAGGAATGTTTCGTGTCTGTGTTTATTCCTAGGCTGGTTATTTCGTTATGTGTTTGTAGGAATCTTTTGTGTCAATGTTTACCTGTGCTGGGTAGTTTTGTCTTTGGTGAGGGGATGTGATCTGTTTCTGTTCTGATGTTTTGTTTCTGTGTATTGTTAAGTTCTCGTTTCTAGTGCCTGTCCTGCCTGGATGAGAATAAAAACCCTTTTTTGGAAAAACTTCTCTGCGATTGTGTCTACTCCTTGTGATCTGCATGGCAGACCCTGACAGAATGATCCGACCCGCTATGACACAGCAGAGAAAGAAGAGCTGTCCGTCCACTTACGGACAGTCTCCAGAGTTCCCTGAATGTTTTCGCCGGTGCGCGATCCGGCGCGGACCGCCCCTCCCTCCTCGAACATCCACTCCGCCAGCTATCTGGTTACCGGCGGACTACGCAGCATTGCGTGAGTGGAGAGAGTCACTCCGCAGCGAGGATGAGGAGTATCTGGAGGGGGAGTACGGCTGGGAGCCCTATGGTGCTGAGGACTCCGAGTCTGAGGACGAGTCCGAGGAGTACATGGAGGGGAGGTTTCGCTGGGATCCTTTCACCCTCCAGCTGATTCCTGTTTCACCTTCCTCGTTTCTGCCCTCCACCTCACCACCCCTGAGAGCTGCTCGGCAGCACGAGATGGCTGCCGCCCCGCAGCTCAAGATGGCTGCCGCCCCGCAGCACAAGATGGCTGCCGCCCCGCAGCACAAGATGGCTGCCGCCCCGCAGCACAAGATGGCGGCCGCCCCGCAGCACAAGATGGCTGCCGCCCCGCAGCACAAGATGGCTGCCGCCCCGCAGCACAAGATGGCTGCCGCCCCGCAGCACAAGATGGCTGCCGCCCCGCAGCACAAGATGACTGCCGCCCCGCAGCACAGGATGGCTGCCGCCCCGCAGCACAGGATGGCTGCCGCCCCGCAGCACAGGATGGCTGCCGCCCCGCAGCTCAAGATGGCTGACCAGGCTCAAGCGGCGAAAAGGACAGGGGAGGTCTCACTGCTGGACAGTGGTGAGGACCTTGAGTGTTCAGATGAGGAGGACATTGATGATGACCCTCCTCCTTTGGAAGACACCAGAGGTGGAAGGAAGAAGCTACTGCCTGAGCCTGTCCCCGTGTCCTTGCCTGAGCCTGTCCCCGTGTCCTTGCCTGAGCCTGTCCCCGTGTCCTTGCCTGAGTCTGTCCCCGTGTCCTTGCCTGAGCCTGACCCCGTGTCCTCGCCTGAGCCTGTCCCCGTGTCCTCGCCTGAGCCTGTCCCCGTGCCCTTGCCTGAGCCTGTCCCCGTGCCCTTGCCTGAGCCTGTCCCCGTGCCCTTGCCTGAGCCTGTCCCCGTGCCCTTGCCTGAGCCTGTCCCCGTGCCCTTGCCTGAGCCTGTCCCCGTGTCCTTGCCTGAGCCTGTCCCCGTTTCCTTGCCTGAGCCAGCCCCCGTGTCCGTCCCAGAGTCTGTCCCCGTGGCGGTCCCCGTGGCTGTCCCGGTCCCCGAGCTCACTCCAGCCCCAGAGCTCACTCCAGCCCCAGAGCTCACTCCAGCCCCAGAGCTCACTCCAGCCCCAGAGCTCACTCCAGCCCCAGAGCTCACTCCAGCCCCAGAGCTCACTCCAGCCCCAGAGCTCACTCCAGCCCCCGAGCCCACTCCAGCCCCCGAGCCCACTCCAGCCCCGAGCTCACTCCAGCCCCGAGCTCACTCCAGCCCCGAGCTCACTCCAGCCCCCGAGCTCACTCCAGCCCCAGAGCTCACTCCAGCCCCAGAGCTCACTCCAGCCCCAGAGCTCACTCCAGCCCCAGAGCTCACTCCAGACCCCGAGCTCACTTCAGACCCCTTGTCGGAGTCTGTCCCCCCTGCCTGACTCCAGTCCTGTCCCCCTGCCTGACTCCAGTCCTGTCCCCCTGCCTGACTCCAGTCCTGTCCCCCTGCCTGACCCCAGTCCGGTCCCCCGTCCTGTTCTCGAGCCCCGTCCTATGCCCGAGGCCGTCATCCTGGCCGGGACAGTTCCCGGGCCAAGGACTGTTGCCGGGCCAAAACCAGTTCCGGCACGGCCACCTGAACCGTGTCCTCCGGCACGACCACCTGAACCGTGTCCTCCGGCACGACCACCTGAACCGTGTCCTCCGGCACGGCCACCTGAACCGTGTCCTCCGGCACGGCCACCTGAACCGTGTCCTCCGGCACGGCCACCTGAACCGTGTCCTCCGGCACGGCCACCTGAACCGTGTCCTCCGGCACGGCCACCTGAACCGTGTCCTCCGGCACGGCCACCTGACCCGTGTCCTCCGGCACGGCCACCTGACCCGTGTCCTCCGGCACGGCCACCTGACCCGTGTCCTCCGGCACGGCCACCTGACCCGTGTCCTCCGGCACGGCCACCTGACCCGTCTCCTCCGGCACTGCCTCCTGACCCGTCTCCTCCGGCACTGCCTCCTGACCCGTCTCCTCCGGCACTGCCTCCTGACCCGTCTCCTCCGGCACTGCCTCCTGACCCGTCTCCTCCGGCACTGCCTCCTGACCCGTCTCCTCCGGCACTGCCTCCTGACCCGTCTCTGCCTGGTCGACCTCCAGACCTGCACCCGCCTGGTCGACCTCCAGACCTGCACCCGCCTGTCCGGCCTCCAGACCTGCACCCGCCTGTCCGGCCTCCAGACCTGCACCCGCCTGTCCGGCCTCCAGACCTGCACCCGCCTGTCCGGCCTCCAGACCTGCACCCGCCTGTCCGGCCTCCAGACCTGCACCCGCCTGTCCGGCCTCCAGACCTGCACCCTCCTGTCCGGCCTCCAGACCTGCACCCTCCTGTCCGGCCTCCAGACCTGCACCCTCCTGTCCGGCCTCCAGACCTGCACCCTCCTGATCTGCCTTCTGACCTGCATCCTCCGGGTCGACCTCCTGACCCGCTCCCGCCGGGTAGACCTCCTGACCCGCTCCCGCCGGGTAGACCACCTGACCCGCCGTCCTTGCCTGTCCGGTCGCCCGAGCTGTCCTTGCCTGTCCGGCCTCCTGACCCTCATCCGCCCGGCCGGGTCTCTGCTCCGCCCTCTCCGGTCCGGCCTCCTGACTCTGTGTCTTGCGGGCACTGTCCTCTAGGCCTCCGCTTGCCCCCGGAGTGACTGCACTATTCCCTTGACTCTGTCCCCGTTCCAGGTTTTTTGTTTCTCACCTCCTTCCCACCCCACCTCCTCTGCCGCCTCCCCGCTGCAATTCGTAGTCTGGGTTTTAGTTTATTTTTTTTGGCGCTTCTGGAGCCGCGCCTTGAGGGGGGGGTACTGTCATGGTTCACGGGTGTTCCCGTGTGTTCCTGTGTCGTGGTGTGCTTGTTTGTCTCCATCTTGTGGGTGTTCATAGTGTTTCATCCTGGTACCTTAATTTCCCCTATTACCTTAATTTTCCCGCCCTTTTTCTCACCTGTTGCTTGTTAGTCCTCGTTATGTTTAGTATTTAGTCTTCCCTGTTTTCCTGTGTGTTTGTCGGATCATTGTCTTGTTAAGGTACGTGGTTTCTGTTTCTGGTCTGTGTTAATTCTATGATTGTTAGTTCTTTGTGTGTAGGAATGTTTCGTGTCTGTGTTTATTCCTAGGCTGGTTATTTCGTTATGTGTTTGTAGGAATCTTTTGTGTCAATGTTTACCTGTGCTGGGTAGTTTTGTCTTTGGTGAGGGGATGTGATCTGTTTCTGTTCTGATGTTTTGTTTCTGTGTCTTGTTAAGTTCTCGTTTCTAGTGCCTGTCCTGCCTGGATGAGAATAAAAACCCTTTTTTGGAAAAACTTCTCTGCGATTGTGTCTACTCCTTGTGATCTGCATGGCAGACCCTGACAGGGTTAAGATAACGTACTGCCTGGTTGAAATAATTTAAATTGCATTCCCAAAAATACATGCATAAATAAATTCATTAATTAATTAGTTTTAAAAACATGAAATAAACCAGTAGAGGGAAAACGGGAAAATGTAAAATAACAAAATCGAATGTACTCGTATAAGAAATAATGTTTAATCACAAATCATCTTGAATGACAAATTTGTCAAAAAATTAACTATCACTGATGTCAATCCTGCACCTGTTTAAGACGTCCAAATAACGTCGAAATGTTAAACGGCATATTCACGTGTAAGTCGGGTCATGTTTAGACGTCGAAAAACAGACCTAGTTTGCACGCCTCAGTTCAGAATTGGTCTTTGACGGACCGACGCGATTTAGACATGCTCTGCACGTCGATTAGACATCTAATGTTTGCTGGGAATTATTCAAGATGAATGTTAGCCACAATATTTTCTTACATAATTAAACATTACAAGCCTGGTTGCACTCTGGTTGAATATCAGTCTAAACACCACATCTTTGAAGCAACACATCTTGTTTACTGTGATATGTTTGTTATCCAATTATGAATTAGACAAAGATACCTTGGAAAATATTGATATTGGCCAAAATACCATGTCTTTTAGCGTAGTGCCTATTAACACTAATAAGCCATGGTATTTTGTCAATATACCGCAGAATTATGGCATAATTGTCCAACCTTCTCTCTGGCCACCTCCACATCTTCTGAGTAGTTGTCTAAATCGTTAAGTAAACATGAAAGATTATGACAACATCAACATTTGAATGCAAATTTAACTGTGACATCTCATGAAGTCTTACCTATTAAATTGAAATTATTGTCCTCCTTTGATGAAACAAAATCCATGTTAGTATTTTCCTTTATGATTTTATTTTAATACAAATATGAGTAAAAATGAAAATCTTACCTCAACTGAATAATTTGGCTGATGCGTGTCTGTTAAAATAGTAATTATTTAATTATGGCAAACCAATTTGAATTTACTCAGGTAAATTAGAACTTAATCAGGAGTGTTCATCTGCCAAGACATGGCCTGAGCTCCCTTGGCTTGAGTCATGTTCTTGTGAGCCGGGCTTATAATACATAATAGAAAATACTTTAATAACATTAGTCACAAAATACACAACAACTGATTGACTGAACAACTATTCCAAGAAAGATTTTAGTCAACGTCAAAATTTAACTGAAAAACAAGTATATCTACACATATTGGATATCATTAGTTGAGGGCGGCATGATCATGCTGGAACTGGAAGGGATTGATTGGATGCTGGAACTGGAAGCAATTGGCTCAAAAGTTGCAAATAGTGGTGCACAAGAATTTCTGTTTGAGGTACCTGGAAGCACCTGGACAACAAAAACAACCTAAGCTGTTAACGTCATTATTAAGGCACTACATTTTTTAAACTTTTATTTATTTTGGGAGACTAATAGAGTCAGAGGTCTCAATTGCATTTGTGCCCTGGGAAACATAAATGCACCTGTGAATTTGAAGAAACTAACTGCTGATGCCGTACTTTTTTGGCCATTGGCTGAAGAATGAACAGAAAAATAACATGTAATATATAATGATTAACAAGGGGAGGACTGACAATACGCAAAACCATTAATTAAATTCAACATTTTAGAAACAGATTCAATATTTGATGTGACTTACTTGAACATCTTTTTGAACTGATTTATATACATCATTTCGGTGACAGCTGCATTATAAGTGACAACAGTGTTCTAGTTATTGCTACATAAACCTGTGGTGTCCTGCTGTATAAAAATAGATAACATGCAATGATTCATTTAAAAAATAAACCACTCCTAAAAGTACAATTACCATGATATTGAAAAAAATCTTACCCATGGATCTTCTTCCCACAAAAAAGGTTTTCTTCCAGACATCCTTTATTTTGGATAGGGTTGTATGCTCCCTTTCAAAATCCCCCTTTGGCCATGGTGTCCCATCATCGTGGCAGAGCATAAATGCTGCCCCTGGAAGCTCTGAGTCTGCCCAAAGCCTATCTTTGGCGACTGCCACAATTTCATCATATCTATCAGTGGGGTCCATAAAAAATTTGGACGGCTCCTCTTCTGCCACAAATCTAATGTACTTCCCCCCGGTTACCTTGTTTTTTTCTTTTCATGCCATTGGACGAATCCTTACTTTCAAATACTTCTCTGTGGCTTTAGAAAGGGGAAAATGTTTGTTCTTAACTTTCCCCCTCAGTTGACATTGTCAGACTATGACAATACACTGTCCAACACATGGTAGTATACATGAACTGCAACCAAATAAAGATGTCACAAAGTTGTATTACCTTGGCATTCTTCTTGGCGGTTTCTGAAAAAGTTCTTTGACCCTTGCATCAAAGCCCTTCTGTGTGATTATACCTTGTAACAATGAAATCATTTGTCAGTTTAGAGAGGACACTACATAGGTGTAACGCCATTCATAGTTGTAGACTACATTATATTAATAAGAAACTTGTTTTGAATGATAATGATAAGTAATTTTAAATAGAACAATTTGCCGTTAGTTAATTAGTATGTATTACTAATTAACTAACTGGAAAAATTCTTCTTTGTTTTCTATTGCATATACATGCTATTATACTAAATTACAAAACTTTTTTGAGCATCGCTAGGGGAGATTGGCTACCTAGCACCTGGGGGGATCAAGCAGTTATTTCCATGCAAATAATGTGTGTGTAATGAATACACTCGGAACAAGGAGGGTGGATCAAATCGCAGATTGCGATATGTTTAATTCAACACAGACAAGGGATAAGCACAAAACGTGGTCAGGCAGGCGTGGGTCGAAACCGGGAGATCAGAGTCAGAAGAGGGCACCGTGGGGCAAGGCGTGGAGCGTAGTCAATGGAGCAGGCAATGGTCAAGGGCAGGAATCACTAAAAGGCACAAAAGGGAAAGGCAGACTCGGAGTAATCAATAGACAAAAACAAAGGACTGGTACACGGAAAAACTTACTACGGGAATCTCGATATAACGCTTAGTATGTCGGCAAAACAAACAATACGTTGTTCTGAGCACACCTATATATACCAGAATAGATTACCTACAGGTGTGCTCAGAACACAGGTGAATTAGATCTGGTCTGATGACTCCCCCTCTCTGTTGATCGGGGGAGTGTCAGATTCTGACTAGAGGGAACCAAACCCCTGTTTATCACAGTATCCCCCAAGGGGCGGCTCCTGAAGACCTTATCTTTCTTTTTGGTGGTCTTCCTCATGGTCTCGGAGCTGGATAATTTGGGAGTTCTGCATGGAACGTCGTCTTTATGGCAGGGTCTAAAATGTCATTCGCCGGAACCCAAGACCTCTCTTCAGCCCCGTACCCCTCCCAGTCCACCAGATATTCTAACCCCCCTCGTCTTCGTTGTGACTCCAAGATCTCCTTGACCGTGTAGGTGGTATCCTCCTCTGCGTCCAAGGGGGGCGTCGTGGGTTGTTGTGTCACCGGAGGGTGCATGGGGCTGTAGTGTACCGGCTTTAACAGGGATACATGGAAGGTTGGAGCTATCCTATAATGACGGGGCAGTTGGAGACGGTAGGTAACCGGATTAATACGTCGGATGACTTTAAACGGACCGATGTACCTGGGCTTTAGCTTCTTGCAGGTCCGTCGGAGGCGCAGGTCACGTGTTGAGAGCCACACTCGTTGTCCCGGATGATATAGTGGCGTAGGTCGTCTCTGTCGATCAGCGTATTACCACAGAAATAGTTTTTTATTAATACAAATAAATGTCAAAATATATTTACACGAGCGTCAATTTTCCATTTTAAAAACACTGATGTAATGAATTTTTCAATCGTAACCAATAGTTATATAGCCTAATTGACTTTCGTGTCAGTTTGTACAATGGGCTATTCAAACCACACCAAATAACTTCTTTGTTCTTAATTTTACTAACTCCATAGGATAAACTAGAGGTTTAACTGCACAAACCTAGATTTGTTTGCATTGGTAGAGACAAAAATTGACAATGTCATTAATTACAATTATTATATGTAGATATTATGTAGATATTTCATCAAGCAGCTCAAACAGGGGACACCAAACATTCCTTTCCCTGGGCATATTAATCAGCTCTCACTGGGGGATCCCGAGGCATTCCCAGGCCAGTGTGGAGATATAATCTCTCGACCTAGTCCTGCTCCAAGTTGGACGTGCCAGGGGGAATCCTTACCAGATGCCCGAACCACCTCAACTGGCTCCTTTCTACACGAAGGAGCAGCGGCTCTACCCCGAGTACCTCAAAGATGACTGAGCTTCTCACCCTATCCCAAAGTGAGAGGCAATAGGTGAGGGACGGAACAAAGATTGATAATAAAGAAGAAGCAAGAAACAGGAACGGTTGCGTTAGTTATGTTTTAATGCCAGACACGCTTCAAAGCAAATGCTCAGTAAATAGTACATATAAGTACTAGTAATATATGAAAATAATAATCCGGGAGACACAGCGGAGGATGAGAGGAAGTAATCAAACAGGATCCAACAAGCAGCCTCTAGTTTAAATGAACACTGACATGAAACAATTCCACAAAATGACACAACCAAACACAGGAAACCTATGAACCTATGTACTAATGAGGGAACTGACACCAGGTGTGTGTAATGACAAGACAAGACAATAATGTGACAGCCCGAACAAGAGATAAGATGTGCCAATTATTTTCAACCTCCAGATTGTGTTTCAGAATACTATCACGATAGCCGTCGTCTATGGAGGAATTTCAGGGACTTTATTGAATAAATATATTAACCATGAAATAAATAAATACAAAGGGAAATACATCATTAAATAAATAAATACACCATTAAATAATTACTTAAATGTGTCATTAATTAACAGCAGGATACATGGAAGGTTGGAGCTATCCTATAATGACGGGGCGGTTGGAGACTGTCAACTGATCACCATCTGGTAGTGAGTTGGAGGTAACCGGATTAATACATGGCAGGCTACATTCATGCAGCCACTGATTCAAATTTGGCTTTTACAATACCCTTTTTAGAATTTTAGTTTTGAATGGTAATGCAGATTGAAGAGGAACAATGCGGTTTTCGTCCTGGCCGGGAACCACGGACCAGTCGCAAGGATCCAGGCCCATCATCTTTTGTGGGAGGTGCTAGGCTGCCTACTCCGGGTAGGGAATGAGTCCTTACTCCAAGTGAAGGATAGTTTATCTTAATTCACTCCACATAGGGTTTTACCGGATTAATACATGGCAGGCTACATTCATGCAGCCACTGATTCAAATTTGGCTTTTACAATACCCTTTTTTAGAATTTTAGTTTTGAATGGTAATGCATTAGGCTATAGTTTATCTTAATTCACTATAGGGTTTTAGTTGAAGTCAAGAGAACAAAGCTGTTCTTGTAGGCAAACGCCACTATTGTGCGAGTATTGAGTATTGTGAAGGTGTAGTTGGGTGTTATTAAACCAGTTTTTTCTTTCTATCAGGTTCAGTGTTTTTATTTTGGACGTGTAGGGAGGTGTCCTGCAAGGTAAGTGTTGTGACCTCATCCTCCTTCCATTCGCACATGCACCAGTCAAATTAAACTAAACTAACAGACACACGGCTGTGTTTACAGATGGCTAAGAAGATGAGGGACTGGCGAAAACGTCAAAAAGTGCTCAATCTACTTCTCCAGGGATCTGCCACTGATGACAGGCCAAGGCATCTGCCCCCAATGACAGACCTAGGCATGGTGAGTTGTCTAAAGATAGCAGTGTTCATCAAAACACTTTGAAATTCAGTGATTAGTATTGATGAACCCCTAATCGCTGCAATATTACCGATGTAGTTTTTCTCTTCTAATGCTTTACAAATCTCTTGAATGTTGTGTCATTTAGTTATTTCTAAAACAGACTTTCTGTTTTGCAGATGCAGTGGCAGAGAATCGAAGATTGACATTCCTATTGCCTTGGGATGGTAAGTATTGATCTTTGACAGTGTGAGACACCAGGACACTGAGCAAGCGAGAGAGACCATTTTAATAGTACCACCTTATCTATTACTCTAATGTTCTCTCTGTCCACACAAACAGCTTTTCAGTTATAGCTGTGGCTTATTTTTCTAGTGTCAATTCTAGGGTGGTTTCTATCACGTTAGATAACTCTGTGTTTACAATGTCTGAACATTTAGTTAAACATTTGATATAAAACACATGGTACCATGCTATGTGCAAGTACCTTTTTAAAAGGCGAATTTAAAAAACATACCCTTGGAGCCTTGAGGGGGTTAAAGGGTTTATGACTTGTGTGGTGATATGCTGTTCCTACATACCATTCACATTGATATATAAATGTTATTTATTTTTCTTTAGGCTCTTCAGTAACTCCCTAATGGCCAGATTTAACATGAAGGGGACAAAGGGCAAGACTGCGTTGGAGAAGACTAAAGTATATATAGCAATACAAGGTAAGCCAATAAGTAGACCAAGGGAATAAAATTACCTTTTACCAGTCTGTAAATAGTAACTTCACTGGACAAAACATTTCCATCCCTGTTGACAAAGGTACTGCTGAAGCTATCATAACATTTTATATTCAACATTGTCACCATCCAGTATTGGTAGTGGATGCACAGGCGACATGTGTTTGCTAACAAATTTGGAGTCTTGGTGTATGACTGGTTTGCCTTTGTATATTTCTAATATTTGTATTTTTCTACTGGTGCAGATGGAGTCATGACATGTGATGCTGCAGCCACAGATGGCATCATAAAGATGGATGCTGCAGAGCACCTGAAGCACCACAAAGAAGTGGAGTTGGCGGAGACCCTCAAGACTAATCTATTAGTGCTCATTGTTTTTTAAATGTGTTCTATACTAGTTGGTTCCGGTTAACTTTTTCCATTTAGCACTTTAATTGTAATTGTTTTTTTGTAAATAAAGTTGTATAATCGTGTTTTATGTGATGACGCAGCCACAGTGGGGCTCATCTCTCCCTCTAACACCACCACCTGGAAGAGCACCCCCACTCTCTCCCTCTAACACCACCACCCAGAAGAGCACCCCCCTCTCTCTCCATCACCACCACCCAGAAGAGCACCCCTCTCTCTCTCCATCACCACCACCCAGAAGAGCACCCCCTCTCTCCCTCCATCACCACCACCCAGAAGAGCACCCCCTCTCTCCCTCCATCACCACCACCCAGAAGAGCCCCCCCTCTCTCTCCATCCATCACCACCACCCAGAAGAGCCCCCCCTCTCTCCCTCCACACTCTGCACTGCTCATAGACATTTTAAATATAATTTTAATAGTTTTTTTGTAAATTAAGTTGTAATTGTGTTTAATTTTGTATTTTTTTGAAACAGTTAAATATTGTGCCATTTTCAATAATACAGATGGAAATAAATGATTGTGGATTGACTTGTGATTTATTAGTAAGCTTTCTGTATAACTGTAGTCCCATTTTTCCAGAAGGTGAATGTGTTTCCTGTAACAATTTATTTCCCTGTAGCTTTGTTTGATTGACTCAGCAGCAGATAACTGGCAACACTTACAAAGTTGTAATGTGTTTTCAGATCTGCTGCTGGGACAATTAAATGAAGATGTAGGAAAATGAACTGAAACAGTATTCCACCTTCGGAAATGGGACTACAGTTATGCATATGACTAAGCAGTATAAAAACGATGTCTAAAATGAGTTCAATTTGGACGTCGGAAAGACGTCTGCGATTACCATATTTAGCCTATAAATAGACCGTCCTTTAGCGATCGAATAAGACGTCCTTTAGCGGTCGAAAAAAACACGTAATCTGGAGTAACGTTCCGCACCTTCAGGGGAGCAAAACTGGACGTGCAAAAATGACGTCGAAACGACGTCCTTTGGACGTGTCTTTGCGCAGTGGGTATTGAAGTTATTGGAGTCATTTCCGCAATTTCCGATGAAAATATCGACCACAGAGTGATTGCAAATCCAGAAGAAGTTGTCCACCGCTTCTCTGGTACCAGGGCGCATCAGGCCCAACACACACAGGGACCGGGGCGTTTGTCGTTTCACATACCGAGTGCAGTTCTGGAGCATCAAGTTCTTTGTGGAGTTCCCGCTGGTCAAATTGCAGCGATGTTCGGAGTGTCAAAGAGGACCATCAGGAGGCGCATGCAACAATACGGTTTAAGGTATTTACACTAAATTCATGAGTTTTCTGTTTATGAATTGCCGCTCTCATACACTCTGAAATAATATGACAATTAAGGTAACATTACTTGATGTTGTGTTTTTCTTGTTTGTGCAGAAAGACAGATCTCTATAGTATTCAGCTGTGAAGTCATCCAAACACCGGCTACAAGCTAATGCGTGGTCACCTAAATGCAAGTGTGCGTGTTCCTAGTGAGTATAATAATATGTGCATTATTTAAATGTATTTTTAATTTGGAGCTCTGCCCCTTTGAAAGGTGAAGGAAGCCCTGAGATTAGAATGGAAAGACATTTCAGGACCGCTGACTTGTATCAGATATAGAATGTTTAATATGGAACAATATCTGACAGTAATATTCTCAGCTGTCCAGAAAACGGAGGACATTTCCATGTCAGGACCGCTGACTTGTATCATCAGGATAGACATGTCCTCCTGCCTCCTGTTTAATAGAGTTGGGGAACAATATCTGACGAAGTAATATTCTGAGCAGCAGGTGCTCCAGATGTGCATGGTAACCACGGTCGTCAGTGTGTGAATGAAGGACATGTCTATCCATGTCGCAGCATTTACCCCTGCTGTAAAGGGTATAATATAATCAGAGAAACGGATACAATCATAGGAGGCGAAAAATCTCATGTCATGTCTGTTGCATGTGTGATATATCTATATATGAATAGGGACAATATCTGACAGTAAATATTTGAGGCTGTGGTGGTTCTGTAATAGTTCTGGTCCTGGCCCAAACAATTTGTGGCATATAGATGGCTACCATAAGCTCATCAGGTCAGTGATATTAGCAGATAAACAATGCATCTTTCTAGATGTTTCATTACATTTTTTACAATACAGTTGGATTTTTTCATGTGTTCACAACAGGTGGAGATTTGTTGTCCACGGGGGGGTGGATTCAGTCGTTTAGTGGTCTACCTAACTGTGTCTGGCAATAATAGAGCTCATACGGTCTTACAGAGCTTTATCGCCGCTGTTGAGCAGTATGGGCTGCCATCAAGGGTACGTTCTGATAAAGGGGGTGAGAATGCAGATGTTGCAGCATTCATGATCAGAAGCAGAGGTACTGTTATGGATTAATTTAGATCACTGAATAAGTTACTATTGAGATAAGTTTTTCCCATGACAGTAACAGAAGTCACTAACGTAGAGGGTCGTAATTACTCAGTCTTATAGATGTTGTTTAGGCCAAAAGGCACAGAGGAAGGAATGTTTAGGATAATCCTTCTGTTCCACAGGAATTAAGTTTTATGAAAGGGGACACATGGGTATTGATTTTATGACTTTAAGAAAGGATCTGGGAAGGAAATATATGTCACTAAGTAACTTTGCAGTGCCGGCTTGGCTGTTAGGAATTCTATTGGCTTTTGTCTGTTAAGAACAACAAAGATAGCTGACCTCCTAGTTAAGTTCCTGAGGCAATGACCTGGTGGTTATCTGATGACCACATGTGGTCTCCACTCATACTGCTTGAGGTACAGGGGTCAGGTTTTGACATCCCCCTGGTGTGTCAAGTATGTGCGTAACTTCATTCCAAAAAAGTACCCTGCAGAAGTTACTATCATCAGGTCAGTCTGATCCAGAGTAGGTTATTGTCCTGTTGTCTGATGAAGGCTTTCCTCAACCCTATTCTTTAAGCTTGCTAGGGAATGATCTGGTCATGCAAATGTATTTGAGAAATGGTTTCTAAATTGCAATTAAACCTGTTAAAAGTGTCAACTCTAACATACACTCGTGCGTCTTACTTTCAGTTCGAATTCAGCGATTAAAGTCTACATTTCCACGACAGTACCGACAGGAATTCACACATCACAGGCAGAAGTGTCCACAATCAGCGGTTAATAAATATGTTTGGCAACTGGGCTCACACAACTAACATACCAGTTGAATGTACTTTAGCATATGTCACATAAATTAACAACTTGCAATCTTATCCTAAACACAGAATAGAGAGGATGTGCAGAGATGTTTATGAACATACCTCTTCTATCAGATCTTCACTTCATTGTAAGATCAGGGAACACTGAATCCAGACAATGATGTCCATCTTTTTGCTCTGCACCGGATCTTCCTTCCACTGGTTCAGCAAAGCCTTGACTCTTTTCGAGATGCTTGGAACTTTCATGGTTTTAGAACTGAAAGGAATCAGTCCCCACAGCAACTCTGGAGAAGTTACAGAGAGCAAGGCCCTGAGGATCAATCAATCAATCAAATGAATTTATACAGCCCTTTTTATAACCAAGTTGTCACAAAGTGCTTTTACAATCACCCAGCCTGAATCCGACAGAGCACACATCAACAACTTGAACACGAAAAAAGTTGAACAAGTTGATACATGGCGGCTAGGAAAAACTCCCTGAAGGTCAGATTTAGGAAGAAACCTAGATAGGAACCAGGCTCTGAGGGATCAACCAGTCCTCCTCTAGCGGTGCTGGGCGAGTTTATGACAGTTAATATTATACAGTGCAAGCAGGCAATGTGCGAGCATCTTAAAAATCGAAATAGTCCAGGACGACCGGGAGGGTTGATGGGTATGATCGATCTGTGTCCATAGCTGATTGGTCCCACAGCGTGGCCAGCAGACGCGGGTCCCACTAAACAGAAGTGGACACAAACACAGGGGGAGGTTGGACACTAGTTTAATAATTAACATTATGTTTCCGGATTACATCACCCAAAGGCAACATATAGAGTGAGAACAGAAGTGGTCCTAAGACTGAGCCTTGCGGAACACCAAAGTATACCTTTGATTAGAGGATAAGCTGTCTACACAAACAAACTAAAGTCTATCTGATAAATAAGATCTAAACCAGTCAAGAACATGTCCTCTTAGCCCAACAAGGGTCTCCAATCTTTCCAAGAGAAGGGAGTGATCAATAGTGTCAAAGAAGATCAAGAAGATCAAGAAGCAATAGGAGAGATGCAGAACCTTTGTCAGAAGCCAATAAAAGGTCGTTTACCACCTTAACAAGTGCAGTCTCAGTGCTTAGATGGGGTCTAAAACCGGACTGAAGTTTTTCATATATATTATTTGTCTTCAGAAAGGCCGTAAGTTGTAGTGAGACAGATTTTTCCTTGATTTTTCTTTAAAAAATCAAGGAAAAATCTGTCTCACGACAACTTACGGGAGGTTTGAGATTGGTCGGTAGTTCTTTAGGATGTCTGGATCTAAGTTAAATTTTTTTAGCAGAGGCTTAATTTCTGCAATTTTTTGTGAGGTTGGCACTGATCCGGAGGATAGGGAGCGATGTATTATGTTCAACATTAATGGGCCAAGCACAGAAAGTAACTGAGAAGGATCCTACTGAGGTTAACCATTCACTTTACATTGTGGGAGAAAATATTGCGCTAAATGTGGTAATTTAAATGAAACATTTATTATAGACTATTGTCTCTTTAAAATCTCCCAAGCTTTCAAAGATCAACCTGTGATGTGTAGTTTCTACAGACCTTACTAAGGGGCGGCAGTGGCTCTGTGGGTTGAGTCAGTTGTCTATCAATCGGAAGGTTGGTGGTTCGGTCCCTGGTTCCTCCTGGGAAATTGTCGAGGTGTCCATGAGCAAGTCGCCTTGCATTGTCATTTACCAAACTGAATTTAATAATATGATAGAGAATGAGAGAAGAAATATACGAGCTGATCGGATTACCTTTTAAGAAGATTTATTTAAATTAATATTGCTTCACAACAACAGGGCAATATGCCCTCTCGCATTAGGCCAGCGCTGGTCCAAGGCAGGGAAAGAGGCAGTTGCCAAGGCCTCAGCCGCTTTTATACCCCAACCTTAAACCAGTCAGAAATATCCCCCCGTTCACTCCCAACGAACAATCGATATATTCCTAGTCATTCTTATCAGTTAACCCCACCCAGGCAGGATCCAAGACCCCACCTCTGTTGAACCTTTGGTTTCACCCAAGGCACATTGGAATGTATGGGGGAGGGGTGTCACTGAAGATGTCTGTCCTTCTCCTAAGTTTACCAAATACCATGTGTTTATAACTAATTATACTAAAATGATATGAAGTTTAACAGATATATACCCAAATGTAAACAAATACTGTAACAACCGAATTACATAATTCGGTTGTTACAGTATTTGTTTACATTTGGGTATACCAAATTGACCAAATGACTTTTCTAAACATGTATACGAACTGAAAATCCACCCCAAATCCCCCTCTTGAAGTTTTCTGAACTTCACATCCCAAAGCATTAATGCACATCAAATAATACTGTGGTGTAGATAATAATAAAGAAAAAACATAATGCAAACATGACTATATCACATGAATGGGAGATCGTACCTCAGCATATGTATAAGAGAACCAGATCATTTCCCAGACACATCTACCCTTACCGGTATGGGTTCTCACTCACCTGACCCATGTCCTTTGACCAAACATCTCTAACCATACTTGGACTTGATCAGAGTAAAAGACCAAAGACATGACTATACTAAACAGAACAGTAAGAAAAATAGAGATATTGTTAAAAAACCAGCCATACAGGAAAACCTTATCTCGCATAAGGTAAAAATCTTGCATGATGGAAAAAACAAATAACACCAGTACAGTAAACCATAACATCAGTACAAATATGAATAACAGAAATATTAAAGTAGATTGTCAGTTCAACAAATGCTTAGAAAAGAATATAAAAAACATTCTTCTTTGTCTTCTTCATTGGTAGAGTGTCTTTGAGTGTCCCAGTGATCAAAAAATAAAACATTAAAACAGTGTTTCAAAAAATGTTAAGTGAGTGTAAAAGATAATAATAACATTTGTCCATCCCCCCTCTACATAATCACCCCCTCTTGCTGCCCCTGTGCATAAATGGTTTGCTACCTACCAACCTCTATCCGTATCTCCTGAGCAACTCTATCCTATTAAACTTATGTATTATGATACAGTAAGTAATTATCTCAACACAGAAATTGTCCAATTAATGTCTCCCAACATTTACCTGACCTGTCACCAACCTTTTCAACTTTCATAAACCTTTCCTCCTACTTCCTGGGGGCAGATAACCCCCTCCCCTTGTCACTCATTAGCCCTCTACTTTAACACTTCCTCATGCACACCTAATAATGCTTTACAGAACGTTCTATCACTATTTACTATTTACTGAACTTTCAATTGCTGTTTATTCTATTTGCAGATAGTTACTTAGTACTCAAGTATTCTAAACATGTATACGAACGGAAAATCCACCACATATCCCCCTCTTGAAGTTTTCTGAACTTCACATCCCAAAGCATTAATGCACATCAAATAATACTGTGGTGTAGATAATAATAAAGAAATAGCATAATGCAAACCTGACTAGATCACATGAATGGGAGATCGTACCTCAGCATATGTATAAGAGAACCAGATCATTTCCCAGACACATCTACCCTTACCGGTATGGGTTCTCACTCACCTGACCCATGTCCTTTGACCAAACATCTCTAACCATACTTGGACTTGATCAGAGTAAAAGACCAAAGACATGACTATACTAAACAGAACAGTAAGAAAAATAGAGATATTGTTAAAAAACCAGCCATACAGGAAAACCTTATCTCGCATAAGGTAAAAATCTTGCATGATGGAAAAAACAAATAACACCAGTACAGTAAACCATAACATCAGTACAAATATGAATAACAGAAATATTAAAGTAGATTGTCAGTTCAACAAATGCTTAGAAAAGAATATAAAAAACATTCTTCTTTGTCTTCTTCATTGGTAGAGTGTCTTTGAGTGTCCCAGTGATCAAAAAATAAAACATTAAAACAGTGTTTCAAAAAATGTTAAGTGAGTGTAAAAGATAATAATAACATTTGTCCATCCCCCCTCTACATAATCACCCCCTCTTGCTGCCCCTGTGCATAAATGGTTTGCTACCTACCAACCTCTATCCGTATCTCCTGAGCAACTCTATCCTATTAAACTTATGTATTATGATACAGTAAGTAATTATCTCAACACAGAAATTGTCCAATTAATGTCTCCCAACATTTACCTGACCTGTCACCAACCTTTTCAACTTTCATAAACCTTTCCTCCTACTTCCTGGGGGCAGATAACCCCCTCCCCTTGTCACTCATTAGCCCTCTACTTTAACACTTCCTCATGCACACCTAATAATGCTTTACAGAACGTTCTATCACTATTTACTATTTACTGAACTTTCAATTGCTGTTTATTCTATTTGCAGATAGTTACTTAGTACTCAAGTATTCTAAACATGTATACGAACGGAAAATCCACCACATATCCCCCTCTTGAAGTTTTCTGAACTTCACATCCCAAAGCATTAATGCACATCAAATAATACTGTGGTGTAGATAATAATAAAGAAATAGCATAATGCAAACCTGACTAGATCACATGAATGGGAGATCGTACCTCAGCATATGTATAAGAGAACCAGATCATTTCCCAGACACATCTACCCTTACCGGTATGGGTTCTCACTCACCTGACCCATGTCCTTTGACCAAACATCTCTAACCATACTTGGACTTGATCAGAGTAAAAGACCAAAGACATGACTATACTAGAAAGAACAGTAAGAAAAATATAGATATTGTTAAAAAAACAGACATACAGGAAAACCTTATCTCGCATAAGGTAAAAATCTTGCATGATAGAAAAAAACAAATAACACCAGTACAGTAAACCATAACATCAGTACATATATGAATAACAGATATATTAAAGTAGATTTGTCAGTTCAACAAATGCTTAGAAAAAAATATAAAACACATTCTTCTTTGTCTTCTTCATTGGTAAAGTGTCTTTAAGTGTCCCAGTGATCAAAAAATAAAACGTTAAAACAGTGTTTCAAAAAAATGTAGAGTGTAAAAGATAGAGCATGAAAGACAGAGTCAGAGAAAAAGTTTCAAAGGCAGAGTATCAGAGGTAGAATGTCAAAAAACAGTGTGTGCAAGGCAAAAATCAGCATAGTCCAAAGGTAAAAATCTAAAGTATTCCAAAATGCCTCAGGGAATACAACAGCATCCACACACCACCAGCGAGATCAGTATCCCATCAAGTATCACAAGCATGTATCTTTTGACCTTTTTCTGATGTAATCATTGCAACAAAATCTAATTCCAAATTTGCAATAGAGCCTCTCGGGCTCTGAAATTTTCAGGTTTCATTCAGTGCACTTTAATAATAACTTTTGTCCATACCCCCTCTACATAATCACCCCCTCTTGCTGCCCCTGTGCATAAATGGTTTGCTACCTACCAACCTCTATCCGTATCTCCTGAGCTACTCTATCCTATTAAACTTATGTATTATGATACAGTAAGTAATTGTCTCAACACAGCAATTGTCCAATTAAAGTCTCCCAACATTTACCTGACCTGTCACCAACCTTTTCAACTTTCATAAACCTTTCCTCCTACTTCCTGGGCGCAGATAACCCCCTCCCCTTGTCACTCGTTAGCCCTCTACTTTAACACTTCCTCATGCACACCTAATCTAATTTACAGAACGTTCTATCACTATTTACTATTTACTGAACTTTCAATTGCTGTTTATTCTATTTGCAGATAGTTACTTAGTACTCAACTCGTAGTAATGCGTGTGTGTGTGTGTAGAATGGATTTTACTGTCTTTAACTTAGATCACACCTGAGTTATTTTCTTATACCTAGTTCCTATGTTCTTAAATTAATTGCTCCATTAGTCTAGTTTAGCTTGGTGAGTGTAAAAACAAATCTATTACATGGCTACGGCAGCACACCTAAATTTAACCTCTCTCTTATTCTGTTGTAATTCTGTTCTACTCTGTCTCTAAAAACCTATTTAATGTTCTTATCCTTTCTAAAGCATTACTATTTGACTTTTCAAATGGTAAGCTGTTTCTTTTAAACTATGGTTATTTTAGAAAGACTATCTGCATGCATGTAGTTATTATTTTAAAACCAATTCAGTTACTTCCGTGTATAATAATCTTTCTACTGAGAAGAATTGTATATTCTGACAGGAATTGTTAAAGTCTCTTCTAATGTTAATCCAATTAAACCAATCGATACTCTATGATTGAATATCAAAAACATGACACAGAATGTTGTCTCAACGCTCCAAACTATAGATAGTAGTACGGAAAAAAAATAGATTAACCCAGGCACTCAATAACAGTATGGAAAACAATTCTCTATATATTAACCTAGTCACGCAACTGTAGACAGTAAACTAAAAAGAACCACGATGGAATCAATACTTTAACTTAATCAACAGGCTCTGTTCTTTAAAACACAAGCAACACCTTCTGTAAACACAGCGCTATCTTATAAGATGAAATAATCAACCAAATCCGAGACAACCTGGAAATATACAGTTATATTAACACAACTCAATCAACTTCAACCACAACTCCCCCTCTAATCACCATCATAAATGCACACACAAAGCCAGAACTAAATAACCACATCCCAGGCATCATCGAAATATATCTAAATATCTACAAACCCATGTATGTCATAGTGCCAGTGAAACACATGAAGGTTCTAAATCCATCAAGCATCTCAACTGTTTGTTATTAACCTTACAATCTATTAACGGTTCTTCCTCACTGTCTACTGCCGACACTGCACACTGACCCTAAGCAGGACTCTCCAAAAGCCCTAGTATGATCTTCACTATCTGACCACGGGTTAGTTGGGCAGTTCCTACGGACGTGTCCTTCTAAGTCGCAACCCCAACAAGTCAAGCCCATGCAGTTTCCCCTGAACCCTGCCTGACGTTTACCTCTCTTCCGTGGTCTGCTTTTAGTTCTATCACAGTCTGTCTGTCTAGGCCCCTGTATCAATTGTACAATAGGTTGTGCTGGGCTAGGAGTGTCAGAGCGTTTTTGGGCGTAGCCATGACTTCTGGCCTCATCACTGTCTTCAGGACCGGACTTCACAACACGCATCCCTTTTTGTTTCTTGGTCTGCTCAAGGCTGGTTTGGGACAGTCCTCTGGTGACTTCAGTTCCTTGTTTTATCCAGGGCCTTCTTGGTCTCTTGGTGGGCTTTACTGTTTCTGCCCATGGACATCATGTCCAAGCCTGGAATGTTGGTCAGTTTGCTTTGTACGCCTTCAGAAAGGGTGTCCACCACTGCCCCTCGGAAGAGCTGAGTCTGCATTGTCTTTGGGTCAGTTGTCACTGATTCAGTAGCAGTGTCCAGCCATTGCTGGGTCTGTTCATGGAGCCGGGTCTCAAAGTGTTCTGTTAGGGTGGAGGCTCGGGTTGGTCTCAGAGACCTCCACAGGGGATTGCGATATCGATCGTCCTGACCATAAAACAGCTGAGTGCCTTCAGTCACACCACTGGCCGTCAACGCGTCCACCATCTCCTCTCTTGTTAATGATGTTATTCGCAAACACGTAATGTCACCTACAGCCAGCGTCTGTCCCACCATGTCGCCCCAAATCGTCCTGTATCCCACATACTCATTCATTCCGTCTAACCTATGCGTACCAAGACCGCTTTGTCACTTCCTTCCTCTGCGTAATCAACCATGTACAGACAGCTAAAATGACCACCTTAACCCATGTGGCCTCTTTCGGCCACTGGACCTCCGCTTTCACCTTTTTTAATTTACTACTTAGCTCTCTACTCCACACTGTCAATAGTTTGCCATCCTGCACGTTAAGGCTTGTGATCCAAGCCAGCGGGGGAACACTAACCATGTTTTCCAACTGAGTTTCTATTTTAGCCTGCATGTTGTAGAGAAAGTGACTAAGTGAGTATGCGATTAACTAAGTGTGTAAGTGACTAAGTGTGTATGCAATTGAGGACTGAGAGTGTATGAGCAATTGACTGAGAGTGTGTGAGCAATTGAGGACTGAGTGTGACTGAGTGTGTGTGTGAGTGACTGAGTGTGTGTGTGGTCTGAGGGTGTGTGTCTGGGTGGTCTGTGGGTGTGTGTGTCTCTGAGTGAGTGTGTGTCTGTGTGTGTGTGTCTGAGTGAGTGTGTGTGTGTGTGTGTGTGTGTGTCTCTGAGTGAGTATGGGTGTGTGTGTCTCTGAGTGAGTGTTGGTGTGTGTGTCTCTGATTGAGTGTGGGTGTGTGTGTCTCTGAGTGAGTGTGTGTGTGTGTGTGTGTGTGTGTCTCTGAGTGAGTGAGTGTGTGTGTGTGTCTCTTTGAGTGAGTGTGTGTGTGTGTGTCTCTGAGTGAGTGTGTGTGTCTCTGAGTGAGTGTATGTGTTTGTCTCTGAGTGAGCGTGTGTGTGTGTGTGTGTGTCTGAGTGAGTGAGTGTGTGTGTGGTCTGAGTGTGTGTGTGTGTTCTGAGTGTGTATGTGTGTGAGTGTGTGTGTGTCTGAGTGAATGAGTATAAAGGTCACTTATAACACTAAAACTTAATAACACAACAGATACTCTTGAAATACGCAACTTATGTAACCCCACCGAGTTCTGTCCAGCAACAGAACACTCCCCGGATACTCCAAATGGAGAGAACTAGTGAGAGAGTATGGGCTGAGCGAGAGATACAAGATAGGATGCCTAGATACTAAAGGGATGCCCAGATACCCAATGGGTGCCTCCAAAGCACATGGCATCAAATTTTAATTTAGGCAACATTTTTGGATCAAGATAACATGACTGTGGTAGTCGATACGTTCTCTGAATCACTCTCTACCAAGTGGCTAGAGGCCTAAATTAAATACCCAACGGTCTCTTTAACTACCGTTAACCATAGCACACACCAAAAAAACAATTATACAACGTTATACTAGCAAACTAGTACGCTATTAACCAACCAGAACACCACCACCCAACCAGACCGAAATTGACAACCAGGAGAACACCGGACCAAAATCGACACCCAAAGAAAAACAACCAGAAGTTATTACACGGTACTAGCAGCAGTATAAGTAAACACAACAAATTATCTGATCAATTCGTCAAGTCCGTATAGTATAGACCTATCAATTTTATCCAAAGCTATTAGATAGTTTAATGAAAATGCTCCTAACTTTAGGTGTGTAATTACAGACAACACCCGCGGCAAACGTATATTACAATCAGTGCTAAATTCTAAGTATTAAGCCACTATTTTAACATGTGCTTTCTTTCTTCCCAAAACTATGACGTAACGGAAAAAACCCAGGGTATGGAGGAGTGTTTAGCATTTCGTCACCGCCCCTGGATATACCCTTCCTGCTCTCTGACTCAACTTCCTGTTTTACCACAAAAGCGCAACACACAACACTGCTTTACGTTAGTGAATAAGACACACGGCTCTACCCAGTTAACACACGCACATGGAATTGTCAAATCAATTTCTCTACTCTGCTCGGTGGCGGGAGGTCTTACACAATTAAATACCAAAAGTAATTCGCTTTAATTAATTTCAAACGGCACCATAACTTCAAACGCAAAAACGTCTTGCAACTCGCTGCTATAAATGTTTAGACCATACAACAATACTAAACTTTCTCATAAACCACTTGTAAACATTAATCAATTCGCTTCTGCATTTAATAAACAAGGCTAGCTAACTTCGTGTTAATGAATACTGAACTCTGAACAACATTCGCCCTCAGCGATTGTCGCGTTTATTACACTTAACACAACTCGCCCTCAGCGATGGTCACGTTTATTACACTTAACACAACTCGCCCTCAGCGATGGTCGCGTTTATTACACTTAACACAACTCGCCCTCAGCGATGGTCACGTTTATTAATACCACTTAACACTTAACACAACTCGCCCTCAGCGATGGTCGCGTTTATTAATACCTCTTAACACTTAACACAACTCGCCCTCAGCGATGGTCGCGCTTAATAAAGTTAATGGACCAGCCTTTGTCTACACAATACAAGACAATTACCACACCATAACACAGAGCCAAACCTCTGCATTAGCTAGCATGCTATATAGTAAACATTAGCGTTAGCTAGCATACTATATAGTAAACATTAGCGTTAGCGAGCACACGGTTAGGCGACAGCATACAGACCGGCTAATCATACATTACAATGCGTTGCTCGCGTTTATTAAGGTTTAGTGGAACACACAGTCAGCAACACACAGTCAGCACCACACAGTCAGCAACACACACAGTTAGCTAACGGACTTAGGCACAATACACAGACTTAACAAACGTAGTGGCACCGTTAACCGTAAACCCCAGTCTGTACGTCCCTCATTCTCTACACAGGTTTGTTTTTTAAGAGTTAGTCAGTGCATTATTTTCAAATATAGTTGTGTAGTTTACATCGCATGGCGTCCAGCCGTGTTACAGCCCCGAAGCACACAGAAATCTCTAACCTATGGCGAAGTAAAAACCTTCACCTCTCACCTCAATTAGCTGATGCCAGCAGATTCAGTGTGTTTCCAGGCGAGTCTCCACAACGTTGACGCCCAGTCGACCCCTCCTGGCCGAATTTGAATAGATACTGACCCCAAACTCCCCCTACTATTCTCAGCGCCAATTTATGGTAGAGAATGAGAGAAGCCTAGCCGAACGGATTACCTTTTAAGAAGATTTATTTACATTAATATTGCTTCACAACAACAGAGCAATATGCCCTCGCATTAGGCCAGTGCTGGTCCAAGGCAGGGAAAGAGGAAGTTCCCAAGCCCTCAACCGCTTTTATACCCCAACCTTAAACCAGTCAGAAACATCGACCCATCCCCCCGTTCACTCCCAATGACCAATCGATATATTCCTAGTCATTCTTATCAGTTAACCCCACCCAGGCAGGATCCAAGACGCCACCTCTGTTGAACCTTTTGTTTCACCCAAGGCACATTGGAATGTATGGGGGAGGGGTGTCACTGAAGATGTCTGTTCTTCTCCAAAGTTTACCAAATACCATGTGTTAATAACTAATTATACTAAAATTATATGAAGTTTAACAGATATATACCCAAATGTAAACAAATACTGTAACAACCAAATTATGTAAGCAAACTAATAATGCTGTTGACCAAATTACTTTTCTAAACATGTATACGAACTGAAAATCCACCACATATCCCCCTCTTGAAGTTTTCTGAACTTCACATCCCAAAGCATTAATGCACATCAAATAATACTGTGGTGTAAATAATAATAAAGAAAAAACATAATGCAAATATGACTAGATCACATGAATGAGAAATCGTACCTCAGCATATGTATAAGAGAACCAGATCAAAAGTAAAAGACCAAAGACATGACTATACTAAACAGAACAGTAAGAAAAATAGAGATATTGTTAAAAAACCAGCCATACAGGAAAACCTTATCTCGCATAAGGTAAAAACTTTGCATGATGGAAAAAACAAATAACACCAGTACAGTAAACCATAACATCAGTACAAATATGAATAACAGAAATATTAAAGTAGATTGTCAGTTCAACAAATGCTTAGAAAAAAATATAAAACACATTCTTCTTTGTCTTCTTCATTGGTAAAGTGTCTTTGAGTGTCCCAGTGATCAAAAAATAAAACATTAAAACAGTGTTTCAAATAAATGTAGAGTGTAAAAGATAGAGCATGAAAGACAGAGTCAGAGAAAAAGTTTCAAAGGCAGAGTATCAGAGGTAGATTGTCAAAAAACAGTGTGTGCATGGCAAAAACCAGCATACTCCAAAGGTAAAAATCCAAAGTATTCCAAAATGCCTCAGGGAATACAACAGCATCCACACACCGCCAGCGAGATCAGAACTGAGGAAATTAGCATTTTCCACTTCCCAAAGCTGGAGACCATCCACCTAAATGCTAAAGTGTCCACAGCCGAATTGTCCCTTGTATCTCCTCAGCCAGAGCAGTCAGTCCTTACAGAGCGTTATTCGCAAAACCATCAGGAACAGAACTGCTGGGCACAAAAGCACAAACAAAACACAACAGAAACACAACAACAAAAGCACTACATACAACAATAAAAACACAACAAATGTCTCTGAACATCACACATACACACAAGTGGGTTGTCGTTATCAGTCATTGGAATTTGCAGCTCAGTTGACACTTGGAATCTTAAATGTCTCCCCCTCTAGGTGAGAACCCACATTACATCTATTAACCCAAACCTCATTTTACCCATCTATGGTAAATGTTTGATCATTAATACGCAATAAATTATTTGGGTTTTCCTCCATCCAATAAATCCCTTCCATAATGCCAGGTGTCATTCTGCTCAAGTGAGTGTGTGATTAATGAAAACCTTATCAGAACCTTAAAAGTTGAATGTACTACAATTGAACGTTTTTATGCACTTTACCTCTATCTGCTCAGTCAAAAATGTCTAAAATGTCCCAAATGTTTGTTTTATTATCAAATACAACTCAGATATACAACTCACCCCCTCTTGATAAACAAAACAAACACTTAACAAAACAAATACTTAACAAAACAAACAATCAACAAAACCAACGATGGTCTTCTTGTACTGGAAACCGTCAACCTGGACCGCTGTTTTGGTAGCTCTAGACACTCTGTATGGTCCTCCATGTCTTGGCTCATCCCACTTTCTCTCGGTACACCTTGCTGTAAAGTGTAAACCACCACCAAAGACATACTTCCTCGGTCTGCCGTCCTCCTCCAGGGTCTCTTTTGATCTAGTTTCTGTTTGTAACACACTTGCACAATTTCTGGTAAACACTCAACATACAATTACCCATCATGTTACCAACATTGAAGACAAAAAAACACAAATCCTAGTATATCTGATTTTAGCATCTCGCATGCGTTAATGAACTCGTCAGTTCTTTAAGCGAGGTATCCTAACCTGAATAATTTACCAGAACTACCTTACCCAACATATATTGAATCTAATTTTAGTCTTACTGTATAGAGTACAGTTTCTATTTTGACGAACTTCATACAGGTAACCTTCACTCAGTCTGGCGCTCTACTCTCACCCGTCAAAAGATAAGCCATTCTCTAGGGAGGATTTTGAGCTCCAGAAAACTATTTCTGGTGTGCGCACTTACTAGACCAAGCAAACACCTGTTAGAAGTACTGAAATGAGCCTATAGACCCTTGCTAATTTATCAAAATCATCCCAATAACATCAATAAGTGTACTCGACTATCTAGTCAGTCTCCATATTCTCAAACATAATTTTTTCCAGTCCTCTGACCTGGGAAACCACATTTAGATGGGTTAAGAGAAGTTTAAAATCTTAAAATAACCGTACCAATTAAGTCAAAATTAATGAGACTATTTTAGTAATCTATTAAAACCATATTCAACCTGCTCTCGGTCTTACCATCCGAGTTCACTAATCTATTTCCTTGAGCTTCAAAATACTTACCTTTTTTCAAAGATAGGCCTGGCTTGTTCAATTTCACATGTTAACTCGTCCAAGTTCACTACACCTATGTCCCCACAGTCACGTCTGCACAACGGTTATCTTGTGTCAATTTAGTATCCCTCATACCCAATAAAGCAATCGGTAAGACCATTACCCAATTTAATTTAGTTTGTGCACAGATTTTGAAAATGATTCTTTTAGTAATTGGCTCATTCGTTCGACTCGACCTTAAGACTGAGGATGGTATAAGGTGCCATATTTAACAACAATACACAGCCTATCCACCAACACGTTTCACAATGTTAGTTACCAAACCAGGAGCATTGTCATACTGAATAACACCAAGTAAACCAAACCTTGGTATGATCTCTCTCATTAATGCCTCAGCCACCACTTTGCTTACCTACAGGGAATGCCAGCACCGATCGAGAAAACCCATCAAGTATCACAAGCATGTATCTCTTTAACTTTTTCTGATGTAATCATTGCAACAAAATCTAATACCAAATTTGCAATAGAACCTCTCGTGCTCTGAAATATTCGGGTTTCATTCAGTGCACTTTAATAATAACTTTTGTCCATACCCCCTCTACATAATCACCCTCTCTTAATGTCCCTGTGCATAAATGGTTTGCTACCTACCAACCTCCATCCGTATCTCCTGAGCTACTCTATCCTATTGAACTTATGTATTATGATACAGTAAGTAATTATCTCAACACAGCAATTGTTCAATTAAAGTCTCCCAACATTTACCTGACCTGTCACCAACCTTTTCAACTTTCATAAACCTTTCCTCCTACTTCCTGGGGACAGATAACCTCCCCTTGTCACTTGTTAGCAGTGTTGGGAACGTTACTTTAAAAAAGTTATTAGTTATAGTTACTCACTACTTGTTCCAAAAAGTAACTGAGTTAGTAACTGAATTACTCTATAATAAAAGTAACTCGTTACCAGGGAAAGTAACTATTTGCGTTACTGTTAAAAAAAGTTGCTTATAGGTTTTTGTTGTGAGGCAGAAAGATCTAGCTTTTGCTGCTTGGAGGATTTTGCTCCGAATCCATCTTTGCTAGTGGATGGCGAGCTATCAGAGGTATCGGTGTTTTTGGCCACTAGCTTTGTAAATGTGTGTGTTTTGTTGTTGTAAGATGTTTAATTAAATTAGAGTTGCTATTAACTGATGTCGACAAGGTCTTCGCTCCTGGACATAATGTACACATTACATGCACGTTCTTGCCTTTGACTACAATGAATTTGAAGTAGTGCTTAAACCTCCACCTTGAAAATGCCAACTTTTCTTTGGATTGCTCCTCCTGACTAGCCATCTCTGTTGCTCCGTTTAGCTGTTGTGTGTGGCGCGTGCCGCGCGGGTGCTCGGCTGCTGGCATGTGTGTAACACTGTCTCTGATTGGCTAGTGGCTTCTACCATGAAACATGACTCTGCCTTAGCCAATCATAATCGCTTACCTCGTTATTAACCCGCCTCCTCACTAACTTTGAGCCCGGCCCGGGGTTAACGTCTAGTAACGTTAACGGCGTTGTAATGACGGGAAAAGTAATTAGTTAGATTACCCCGTTATTGAAAAAATAACGTCGTTATTCCAAACACTGCTCGTTAGCCCTCTACTTTAACACTTCCTCATGCACACCTAATCATACTTTACAGAACGTTCTATCACTATTTACTTCTACCCAACACAACGAGACATCTCTGAACTTTCAATTGCTGTTTATTCTATTTGCAGATAGTTACTTAGTACTCAACTCGTAATAATGTATTTGATATTGTGTGTGTGTGTGTGTGTAGAATGGATTTTACTGTCTTTAACTTAGATCACACCTGAGTTATTTTCTTATGCCTAGTTCCTATGTTCTTAAATTAATTGCTCCATTAGTCTAGTTTAGCTTGGTGAGTGTAAAAACAAATCTATTACATGGCTACGGCAGCACACCTAAATTTAAACTCTCTCTTATTCTGTTGTAATTCTGTTCTACTCTGTCTCTGAAAACCTATTTGATGTTCTTTTCCTTTCTAAAGCATTACTATTTGACTGTTCAAATGGTAAGCTGTTTCTTTTAAACTATGGTTATTTTAGAAAGACTATCTGCATGCATGTAGTTATTATTTTAAAACCAATTCAGTTACTTCCGTGTATAATAATCTTTCTACTGAGAAGAATTGTATATTCTGACAGGAATTGTTAAAGTCTCTTCTAATGTTAATCCAATTAAACCAATCGATACTCTATGATTGAATATCAAAAACATGACACAGAATGTTGTCTCAACGCTCAAAACTATAGATAGTAGTACGGAAAAAAAATAGATTAACCCAGGCACTCAATAACAGTATGGAAAACAATTCTCTATATATTAACCTAGTCACGCAACTGTAGACAGTAAACTAAAAAGAACCACGATGGAATCAATACTTTAACTTAATCAACAGGCTCTGTTCTTTAAAACACAAGCAGCACCTTCTGTAAACACGAATCTTATAAGATGAAATAATCAACCAAATCCGAGACAACCTGGAAATATACAGTTATATTAACACAACTCAATCAACTTCAACCACAACTCCCCCTCTGATCACCATCATAAATGCACACACAAAGCCAGAACTAAATAACCACATCCCAGGCATCATCGAAATATATCTATATATGTGGTAGATTTTCAGTTTGTTTACATCATTTGTTCATATTCTATATTACCTGTAATTTCCTATTCTTAAGTTCTCTAAATTCATGTCTGTGTGTTTCAAGCGGCAAATTGCTTGGGCATGTAAAAAATGCGCAGCATGTAACTAATGAATGAGTAGGCATGTTCTGATAGATTTTCAATCACTGTGTTAAGAATCAACATTGACTGATTGGAACAATGGGCTGATGCATTTCTTCTGAGTAGAACATAGGTCATTTATCCTGTCTGGGAGGGGCTCCAGAACTCCATAAAGGGGCAAGCTCCCAGGGGATCTTGCTCTTCTCAGGCCTTCTCTTAGCGCTAACAGAACTCCAGAATTGCAAAAGTTTCAATTTGGCTGTAACAATATTGTAACGTTATTAAACATCTTAAAAACGTTATCCGTTCGATTCTTGTTCACTCTAAAACCACGACATAATTGGCGTTGTCGGCAGGATCCTGAAGGAAAAAAGCAAGAAATTCTGAGCGAATCCGACTGTGGCCGGCGTTATGAAGCTAGCCCACGAGCTTAGAACCCTGAACTTACGGTAAGACAAAGGAATTTGTTCCTGTTAAGTTAAGATGGATTTTGTGTATGTTCGGGGGTATGGCGACATTTTGTCCGACCGCAGACAAAGTTAAAACAACCAGAAATTGCTTTGCCCCAGGATCTTTATATTTGATAAATTCGAACCTGGATAGAGTGAAACTCTGAGACTGCTGCGAGGTTAAACTGCACCAATACGTTGACTAGATTGTATGTCATATTGTGTAGACAAAAACTGGTCCACTAACGTAAATATACACGATTAGCGCGACGTTGACTAACCGTCTACAGCCTGGATGTTAATATATGTTAACAGCTCTGTGTGTTTGCTAAACTCTGCCATCTAGTCTAATTTTATTGTGTGTCTTACTGTATAGCGTGCTAGTTAATGTTTGTAGTATAACATGTTGGCTAATGCTAATATTTACTGTATAGCATGCTAGTTAACGCTATTGTTTACTGTATAGAATGCTAGGGTCTGGCTTTGTATGTTATAGTGAGGTTAGCAAAATAGTTTAAGAGTAACTTTTTATGCTTAGCTTACGCTGGAGCGAGGCGCATATTCTCTAATTAGTTGTTGGTGCGTAGCTTACGCTAGATCAAGGCGCATATTCTCTAATTAGTTGTTGGTGCGTAGCTTACGCTAGAGCGAGGCGCATATTCTCTAATTAGTTGTTGGTGCGTAGCTTAGGCTAGAGCGAGGCGCATATTCTCTAATTAGTTGTTGGTGAGTAGCTTACGCTAGAGCGAGGCGCATATTCTCAGGCGTAGTTTACGCAAGAGAGAAGCGGGCGCATATTCTATTATAAAATAGATTCAATTAATGGCTAATTGTTGTATTGTACATGCTGCAAGACGTTGTTGCGTTTGAAGTTATGGTGCCGTTTGAAATTAATTAAAGCGACCGAATTTTGGTATTTAATTGTGTAAGACCTCCCTCCACCGAGTAGAGAACTTGATTTGACGATTCCATGTGCGTGTGTTAACTTGGTAGAGCCGTGTGTCTAATTTGCTACCATGCGGTAGTGTTGTGTGTTGCGCTACTGTGGTGAAACAGGAAGTTGGGTCAGAGAGCAGTAAGGGGACATCTAGGGGGCGGAGACAAAAAGCTACACCCTCCTCCCTACCCGGTGGGTTTTTCAGTTACGTCATAGTTTTTGGGAAAGAAGAGTTGACTAAAACAGTGGTTTAATACTTAGAATTTAGCACAAATTGTAATATAGGTTTGCCGCGTGTATTGTCTGTAATTACACACCTACAGTAAAGAGTAAAGAAGCATTTTTCTTAAACTATTTAATAAATTTGGATATAATATTGATAGTTCTACTATGTGTTAGTGCCAATTCCAGTAAAGTTAACTTTTAACACACACGCACTCACAGTCTCTCACACGCACTCTCAGTCACACACACGCACTCAGTCTCACACACACACACGCACGCACAGTCTCTCACACACACGCACGCACAGTTTCTCTCACACACACACATGCACGCACAGTGTCTCACACACACAGACACACACACATAGTCGCACAATCTCTCTCCACATTCTGCAGGCTAATTCAGAAACTCCGTTGGAAAACATGGTTAGTGTCCCTGTTGGCTTGGATCACAAGCCTTAACAAACAGGACGGCAAACTAGTGACAGTGTTGAGTAGGGAACAGTGGAATAAACTTATTAAAATACAGACAGCAGTAGACAAATTCACTCAGACAGTGACCAATTTGCAACCTATGGAAGCTGTCAGCAGTGACCAAACTGAACCAGATTTCAGGACAGTAGACGACTGGAGGGCCAGCCAGGCGAGAACACCAGAAGGGTGGTGGTTTAAAGGGGAGTTTGACAGTGAATCAATATCTAACTTACACATTGTACCAGAAGGGGGGTGGGACATGGCTAATCCTAGCGCTCCAGATGCTTATAGTCTATTCAGACAGGTAAGAGGGGGTGAGATGGGCCCAGTGGCACCAACAGCACCTAGAACCCCTCGAGCAGGTAGAAGGCATAACACACAGGCAGGACAGTATTCCCAGAAAGTTGTGAGCAATAGTCCGTTAGGAGGCATGTACCTTTTGATAGAAGGAACCAAAGTAAAGTACATACCATGGGGTAGTAGAGACTTAGATGGCCTGGTAGCCAAGTTACTATACTTAAGGGACGGGGCTAGCAGATGGATCTCAGTCTTAGAAAGTGAGACAATGGGACAGATACTGGCTGTAGGAGACATTAAAGTACTGCTGACAAAATCATTAACAAGAGAGGAGATGGAGGATGCGTTGACGGACAGTGGTATGAACATGGCAGTAGGCTCTCCGCTGTTTGACGGTCAAGATTTCAACCCATATCGCAATCCCCTGTGGAGGACTCTGAGGCTGAAATACGTGAGAAGGATTAGCAAAGGCATGATAACTCGCACCCCCACTCTAAACGAACATTTTGAGACCTGGCTCCGTGAAGAAATCCAACATTGGCGGCAAATGACCAATGACTCAGTGACTCTTGACCCAAAGGCAATGCAGACACAGCTCTTCCGAGGTGCGGTGGTGGACATACTCCCTGGAGACGTACAAAGCAAACTGGCCGACGTTCCCGGCCGGGACACAATGCTACACGATCAATGGGCAGAGACACTTAAACATTTCTTTAATGCCCATCAAGAGACTGAGAAAGCTCTGGATAAACAAGGAACTGAAAAAGAAAACTGGCCCAAGCCAGCCTTGACCAGCTCAAGAAGCTAAAAGGGATGGGTGTGGTGAAGTCCGGTCCTAAAGACAGTGATGAGGCCAGAAGCCATGGCCCTGTCCGAAAACTCTCTGAAAGTCCTAGTCCAGCACAAATTGTCCATTGTACAATTGATGGAGGGGCCTAGACAGACAGACTGTGATAGAATTAGAAGTAGACCACGGGGAAATTGCGCTTGACTTGTTGGGGTTGCAACTTAGAAGGACTCGTCCGTAGGAACTGCCCAACTAGCCCGTGGTCAGATACCGAATGTCAATACTAGGAGGTTGAAGAGTCCTGCTGAAGGTCAGTGTGCGTTGTTGGCAGTAGACAGTGAGGAAGAACTGTTAACAGATTGTAAGGTAAATAACAAACAGTTGAGATGCTTGATTGATTTAAAACCTTCATGTGTTTCACTGTCGCCATCACATACATGGGTTTGTACTTTGTACATGTATAGATATATTCAGATGATGCCTCGGATGTGGTTATTTAGGTTCTGTAGTTTTGAGCATTGAAACAGTCTGTGGCATGCTTTTGGTATTCGATCATAGAGTATTAAATTGGTTGAATTGAATTAACATTAGAAGAGACCTTAACATTTCCTATCAGAATACAAAATTCTTCCCAGTAGGAAGATTATTATACACAGAAGTAACTGAATGGATTTTATAATAATAACTACATGCATGCAGATAGAGGCTTTCTAAAATAACCATAGTTTAAAAGAAACAGTTTACCGCCGGAACAGTCAAATAGTAATGTTTTAGAGAGGATATGTTTCATCTAATAGGTTTTCAGAGACAGAATAGAATAACAGCAGAATAAGAAAGGGGTTAAATCTAGGTGTGCTGCAGTAGCCATGTAATAGATTTGGTTTTTACACTCACCAAGCTGAACTAGACTAATGGATCAATTAATTTAAGAACATAGCAACTAGAGGAAGCCAGTGTATAAGAAATTAACTCAGGTGTGATCTAAGTTATAGGCAGTAAAATCCATTCTACACACACACACACACACACACACACAATATAAAATACATTATTACAAGTTGCGTATTAAGTAACTATCTGCAAATAGAATAAACAGCAACTGAAAGTTCAGAGATGTCTCGTTGTGTTGGATAGGAGTAAATAGTGATAGAATGTTCTGTAAAGTATAATTAGGTGAGCATGAGGAAGTGTTAAAGTAGAGGGCTAACGAGTGACAAGGGGAGGGTGTTGTCTGCCCCCAGGAAGGAGGAGGAAAGGTTTAAGAAAGTTGAAAAGGTTGGTGACAGGTCAGGTAAATGTTGGGAGACTTTAATTGGATATTTGCTGTGTTGAGATAACTACTTACTGTATCATGATACATAAGTTTTAATAGGATAAAGTAGCTCAGGAGATAAGGATAGGGGTGGTAGGTAGCAAATAATTTATGCACATGGACAGCAAGAGGGGGCGACTATGTAGAGGGGGTATTGATAAACAGGCAGGCAGGGACAAGTGAGCATGAAATCTGAATGTTTCCAAGCCCAAGAGGTTCATTTGCACATGCTTCTAGATTTTGTTGATATGTTTACACCGGTAAAAGATAAATGCTTGTGATAGTAGATCGGTTCTGGCGATGGGTAGAGGTGTGGCGGATGAGGCATTAATAAGAGACATCATACCAAGGTTTGGTTCGCCTAGGGTTATCTAGAGTGTTAATGGGCCTGGTTTTGTAGCTAATATAGTGAAACGAGTCTGTGATAGACTACGTATTTTTGTTAAATATGGCGAACCAAACCTTTTGTTAAAAAGTCGAACGCATCTAAATTAAGTACTAAAAAGAAACCTTTTCAAAATCTGTGTAAATTAAATTGGGTAATGGTCTTACCGATTGCTCTAATGGGTAAAAGGGATACTAAATTGACACAAGACGACCATTGTGCAGACGTGACTGTGGACTTGGACGAGTTAAGATGTGAAATTGAACAAGCCAGGCCTATCTTTGAAAAAGGGTAAGTATTTTGAACAAGAATGTTGAAGCTCAAGTTAATAAAACACTGAATTCGAATGGTAAAGAATGTGAACAGGTTGAATATGGTTTTAATAGATTACTAAAATAGGCTCATTTCAGTACTTCTAACAGGTGTTTGCTTGGTCTGGTAAGTGCGCACACCAGAAATAGTCTTCTGGAGCTCAAATCCTCCCCAGAGATGGCTTATCTGTTGACGGGTGAGAGTAGAGCGCCAGACTGGGTGAATGTTACCTGTATGAAGTGCTTATTAAAAAAAAACTACTCTATAGAGTAGGACTAAAATTAGATTCAATATCGGTTGTGTAAGGCAGCTCTGTTAAATTGTTCAGGTAGAATACCTCGCTTAAAGAACTGACGAGTTCATTAACGCATGCGAGATGTTGAAATTAGATATGCGAGGCTTTGTGTTTTTGTCTTCAATGTTGGTAACATGATGAGTAACATGATGAGTTGTGTTGTATGTTGGCTAACTTTGTGGCATTGTATAGTGACGACCCCGGTTTTAATTCAATCCAGCAAGCTGCAAGACGTTGTTGCGTTTGAAGTTATGGTGCCGTTTGAAATTAATTAAAGCGACCGAATTTTGGTATGTTGAGTGTTAACCAGAAATTGTGCAAGTATGTTACTAACAGAAACTAGATCACGAGAGACCCTGGAGGAGGAAGGCAGACCGAGGAAGTACGTGGTTGGTGGTGGTTTACACTTTACAGCAGGGTGGACTGGGAGACTGTGGGACGAACCGAGGCGAAGGACCTGACAGGGTGATGACAGCTACCAAGATGGCAGTCCAGGTTGAGTGAGGGGGAGTTTGTGTTATTTAGTGTTTGTGTTATTTAGCGTTTGTGTTTAGTGTTTGTTTTGTTTATCAAGAGGGGGTGAATTGTATATCTGAGTTGTATCTGATAATCAAACAAACAGGACATTTTTAACATTTCACTGAACTACTAGTGGTCAAGTGCACATAACACATTTAACATTTCTTTTTAACACATTCAACTGTAGTGTATTTGATAAGGTGGATAAAGTAAAGGCAAAAGATACTGGGATGTGGAATGTGGGTTTCGAAATAAAAGGGGATGATATTTTAGATTCCAGGTATCAACCGAACCGATAAATCCAGTAATTAATAACAATAGCTCAGTTGTACGCATAATGGAGGCTAAAACATTAAAAGTACAATTAGGAGTTGAAACAGGATTCAAAGATTCTAATTCGTGGTTAGAGTGGATTAGGTATACCGTTAAAACAGTAAGCAAAAGTGATTCTTATGCATGTGGATCACCAAAACCAACTCTTATTACTACTCCATTTCCGCAAATCTGAACAAAAAAAAAATAGAAAAAAAATAGAAAAACCCAGTTGCATGTTATTAATTGTCTGTAACTATATTATCTCATCTAATTATATTTTACTTATATCTTACAGTTGTTGTCTTTCTATTGACCTTTCAGTGACACACAATCTTATAGCAACACTACTGTGATGACACAAACCACTGTCTGTTTCTTTGCCAGCCAACTCCTTGTTGACAATCACTGCTGGTACTACTGCACTCTCAGCTGATGTTTCAGGCCTCACTGGAACACGGGCACTGACTAGGGCTGTCTCACTACCATTTTCTTCACTTTGGCCTCCCTCATATTCCCTTTCTGATTCCTGCATGGGTGTCCTTGAAGTTAACACTATTGAAATTATGGTCATACTCTCTTATTTGTGTGCACAACACTCAAAGAGAGACCTATTTGAAAAGAAAATGAATATGCTACCCTTGCATTGCTTTAGGAAGTACATACCCATTGCAGCTCAATCTGTGCAGCTTCATCTCTGAAAAGGGAACTTCCTTCTGACAAGTGATGCAGGGGATGACTGGACCAGAGGCAGAATGTGAGCTCTCCTAACAACAACAAATGGCTTTTAATTAATGATTAAAAGTCACCAGTAATCTTTGTTTTGATTATGTATTAAACTAGGTCTCTGTAAATTTATGTACACTATCTATGGGTAGATCCTGTTGAAGTGGACGTATGTAGATTGTAGCCTGTCCAATCATCGTCGATGGATCTTTCAGATAAGCAAGGGTGTATCCAGTGCTGGGACACTGAAGCAATGCAAGATTTCGACTGCGAGTAGATCCTGCAAGTTTTAGAAATTCAAAGCCTGCCCCTTGTTGGAGCTTCTGAAACACTTCCATCAGTTTATTTGTTATAACCATGGGATCGTGGTCATTCCCTGGAGAAAAAAAACAAAATCATAACTCACCTTACCTAAAACTAAGCAACGAAGCCTGTGGTAACTATTATTCACACTATGAAAATCAATTAAGTTTGAGTAAATACAAAAATAAATGCTGAGTAGAATTGCTAATAATTTCAACAAACCACAGACAGTACAAACTTTTTTTGGTTTTGGTAAATGCCTAGTTTCGTACAGACCTGAAAATGTTACTTTTTGCTCTACAAGTCCTGAAGTAAGAAGTTTGGCTTTAAACAGTACGCTTGGAATTTTATCCGCCTTGTGGTCAGCCAAACTGTGGTAGAAATCAGGATTGCTATGTCTACCCAAGCAATATATTTTGTGTGCATTAACTTTGTTTATAAGTTTGGGGTGCGGTTAGGAATGTGGGGAGGGATCTAGCAGACAAAGGACTGGCTGAACAGGGCATTGATTGGTCCTAGGCAGGATCGTGGGGTACTTCCTGTTTGGTTTGACCTTTCCTAATAAAGGCTGAGGGTGCCAGGAGATCGGCCCCCTTTTTCCTTTGGCCTGCTAGCTGGTACAACTGTAAAGGAGGTGCAGAAGTTTACTCGTGGCTGTAAACTTTTATCTGTTTCAAATAAATACTCTTAAAAGTTAGCACGTCCGACTCCGTGGTCATTAAACCTGTTCCTACGATAAAACAACAGAGAGTGTGTGTGTGTGTGTGTGTAGCTTCTTTGGACTTGTGCTGGTCGTCTCGTCATATTCCTTCTGACTTCAATGTTATATGGCGCAAAAGCCTTGCTACCTCCGCTGCAACACAGAAAAAACATCACAGCTCAATGGTCACCAGTCAGCTAAAACAGCCTCTACTTCTATCTTGGGATGCTCAAGCCAGCTAACACTATTTAGCTTTTTGCTCCGCCATTAGCAATAAACGTGTCACGCACGAAGCATCATGAGCCTATACCGCATACAAATACATTTTCAAGTCGATCTAATCTAACCCACACGTGTCCCGAGTCATTAATTAGTAGCACACCTGGCTAACATGAAAATACTTAGCTTACCTTGGACAGGTGTACGTGATTGAGCGGCAGGTGTCTGCTGTGACTGAGGCGCCGGAGCCGCGGGAGCCCTGCTCAGCGCTTCCTCAATCAAATTCGCTGCTTCTCTCAGCAGCTCCGGCCAACTTTTAAACATTTTGTCCTGCACCTCGTACGGCGTCTCAACATTGGGGCTAGCAGGAATGAGTCTTCTCCTTGATTTTTAGCCTTTGCAATGAAAGTTCTGTTTAACAGAGTATCTAAACCAACGTAGAGGTGAATAGCGCCACCCAGTGTATTGGAATGTGTTCAGTAGCTCTGTATCAATCCATTATCTGGAATTTATTTGTCTTGGCTTGATGCACAGGGTAACCAATCAGGCTTTAGGTTCCGCCTACCAACTTTTGATGGGTCAGTTTGACAGTTTTAAGTAATTCATAAAGCATTGCAACGCAGGATCATGAAATGTAAATAGTGAAATAATTATATATGTATTTTACATAAAATGAATTGGTATTTGAATTAATGACACATTTAATAACACATTTATGGATTTAATTCTAATTTTAATTAATTAATGACACACTTAAGTAATTATTGAATGGTATATTTCTTTATTTAATGATGTATTTCCATTTTTATTTATTTATTTCATGGTATATATATTTATTCAATAAAGTCCCTGAAATTCCTCCATAGTCGTCTAGCTGTGTAGCAAGGTTAGCTTTTTAGTCCACAAATTGTCCACTTTTTGTCCACAGTATTATGGAATCTAAGGCAGGGCAAACATAAAACACTTTCAAGTTGGGCACCCAGACAGCCATGTGTTTTTATCATACCACGATCAGAAGTTACAGGTTTACCATTTCCCCCTGTCCTTCGAAACTAAATTACAATATACATTTTTTTTCTCGATGGGCCTTTCAAAAGGTGATTTCTAAAGTGAATCTACCCTGTTTGATAACATTCATGTCTCTGTATCCGTCACCATGATGAAGAGATATAGCTAGTACCGTGATTGTGTGTGTGTGTGTCTCCTAAAGGGGCGTGTCCAGCAATGCCCCAAATATAGCCCCTTAACTTTGTGCAGAAAAAGTGACGCAAAACATACCCCCTTTAATGGAAACGTTCAAGATCCAACTTGGGGGGGATCGTACTCATTCCCTGAAGCTGGTGACAGAGTATTGTGGTAACAATTCAATGACAAAGTTGTTTTGATTTTGAATTTGAATGAATTAGTATGCACTTGAACATCATAGGAATAAAGTCATTTAAAATACTAACTGCGTGAAAACAGAACCAAATGTTTTTACACCACAACTTTTTTGCCTCTCCTGCCCCTGTTGAGGAGTTGTTGAAAACCATAGGCGTAAATTTATAAAGAGGGGGAAAAAACTTCCTTGTATCTACAGTCGCAGAGCTCCAATTTAAGCAGTTTTATTCATTTTCACAACAACATGCAGGTTTTGAAAACAATGAAGGATGAAACACACAGGCAGGCAGGACAAGAGAGAACATGCAGGCTGGGCAGACTAGAGGTCTGCACGGGTTTTAAACTGAAGCCCGAACCCGGCCCGTACCCGCGACCATTTAACCCGACCCGACCGTTACATTTACATGTTAAGCCCGAACCCGACCTGACCCCGAGGTCCACTCTGTTTCTTACATCAAAATTTTTTTTTGCAATATGTTCTATTTAATGATTGCTTGAAACGGTAAACAAATAACGAGCGAGAGCAATAGCACATGCGCAAAACATTTTTGTGATATAAATGATATAATAAACAATATAGGCCTATATATTATTTATTTGTATTTTTTTTTGCGAGAGAGCAGAGCGAGCGAGCCTGTGTCTGTGTGTAGCCTATGGCATGCAGTGTACATTGCACATCTGCGCACGCACGTACTTTCTCTCTCGTCTCGTGTGCCGTCACCACAACAAAACACAGCAAGCAGGCAAAGCAGGCAAAGCACACGGTGACGGCACGCAAACTATATAGCCTTTTTAGTTTTTCTTACTTACAAACCCGACCCGAACCCGAGGCTGTTCATTAAACATTAACCCTGCCCTAGAGGTCTGCTACCCGACCCGAGCCCGACTGGTCCTGAAAAATGTTCGGGTTTCGGGTCGGGTTCGGGTCGGGTAGCAGACCTCTAGGGCAGACTAGCCACAGGGAAACACGAACACACACTAAGAAACCAAAAACAGATTTACAACACAACACATGGTCAAAAAAAAAAAACGGGAACACGGCTCAAGGGAATAGTACAAGGAACGGCACAATAAACAATGCGTCCTCAACAAGCGCCCCAAAGCAAATAACTAGATAATTTTGCATGACTGCATTCCCAAACAGAGAAACCCAATGTTTTTATGACCAATGAACGAATCACTGTCTTAGCATGTCACTTTTACTCCCAATCAATCTCAGATCCGGAATGATCTGTGCCAGAATTGTAACTGAAAGTGTAGCAGAGGAGGAAAAAAACGCAAGAACCATTACTCAGCTTGGTTGGCATCCTTTAACGGAAGTACGTTTTCGATAGTGAAAAATGCCTTTAGTTCAAACAGCACGGATATAACAATTCTTTGATATGTATCTCAGTTTACATTCAATTCATGTTAGATATTTTCTAAGAATCCAGAATTCAGGACACATTATCTGCTCACACTAAGGAGCAACTCAAGAATACCAGAATTAACAGAATTGTCTTAAAGCACATACTACATATCTACTACAAAGATAGAACAGCCTGAGTTTTCTGTCAAAATCTATAACATAGTAAACATCTCAATGGCATCAAAAGTCTGATAGATCAACTTAATGGAAGTGGCTTGTGTAACCTTCAAAACAATGCATACCAGCTTTCAAATTTGATTGAAAATCTTTCTTTACACCTGATCATAATGCTTTACAATAATGTAAGACATTGCACACTTAAATAGGATTAATGTCAGATGTTAAAGGGTTAACAAAAGCATTTAGTCAAACTATCATGGTCTATTATTGCAGATGTTATCGCATGCTGCGGAAAGATCAAGCTTTTAGTATTGCCTCATGAGCTTTCTTCTCTGGGAGGTCTTCCTCAGGAGTTTTCTATAGTCATACGGGTTGTCTTCTTGACCCTCTGTGGATTGCAGCCTGGAAACTGAATACCTGTAAGCCCACCACCACAGCACATAGCCAATGAGGAAATGAACAAAGGACAAACAGAAAGAGAGAGGATGAAAATATAGACAGTGCAGTGATAATTCAATATAGAGCAATAGAGGATAGGATTGTAATAAGACTGATTGACCAATAAAACTTCATTATTTGCTCATTTTGATAATTTGCTCATTTGCCTATAATGTATCATCAAAAACTTCCTGGACATAGAAAACAATGTTTTGTGTTAGCATAATTATAAATGATTTGAAAAATGTGTTGTGGAGCGCTCAATATGAAGGTAAAACAGCGACATAAAGTTTTTTTCTTGTAATTCGTTTTTTTTTCTTTTGAAACTAGTTTTGTACATAGGGTTTCTTACTTGTAATTCGTTTTTCTCTTTTGAAACTAGTTTTGTACAAAAGTTTTTCTTTCGTGTAATAGGTTTTGTACCAAAAACCAACGCGCAGAGTTTTGTCACTGAAATTCCACTAGCAACTGTGACAAAAGTTTTTCTTTCTTGTAAATCAGTCTGTGCCCAAACGTTTCACTGCGATTCCAAACAGAAACCTCAAACATATTCTGACCAATGAACGGATAGCTATAGCGTGGCACTTTAAACTTCAACCAATCGTAACTTATTTTCATGTCCATGCAGTAGTAATGAAAATATTATTTTATTTAATACTGCATGGACATGAAAATAATTTTACATAATCGAAAACTGACTTGAGGTAACAGATGTTGGCCATGCCGAGCCATGGCTTTTCTCTTTGCTAGGAGTAACGATTGGTTGAAGTGACAGATGTCGCTGTTTTACCTTCATAGCTCAAATCTTATAGTAGTTTTAATTTGGCTTCCCATATTTTCACAAAATTCACACTCATTCATCATAACAGATATGAAGGTAAATGCATTCTTCAATAGTGCATGGATTACACACCTTTTCTTTTTGGTCAAATTTGAGTCATCAGCTAACTCCGATACTGCCCTGTCTCTTGAATGTCTTCTCTGTGATTTGGTCTGTTGACTTTTCTGTGAAGCCACAGTCTGTCTTTGGTCTGAAGAAGGCCCCTTGTCCTGAGCTGAAAATTGTCTTTTGGTCTGTGGACTTTTGTCTGCAGCTGCTGACTGATTTCTCACTGAAGACAGTCTACTCTCTGTAGAGCGTCTTTGATCCATAGACTGTCTCTGCTCTAGCGATGCTTGTCTGCTGAGAGAGGTGAGTCTGTTTCTGGCGATGGCCCCAGTTGACCCACTGGTGGGGAGGCCCCCGTAGTAGTGATCATCAACATCCAGCAGCTTTCCAGGACTGGGACACAGATCGGACAGTTTTGGTCGGTCACTTATTGTGAGACAACAAGTAAACAATTAGATTTTTCAAAAGATATGTTTTTTGACCAAATCGGATTACCATTGCATGTCAACATACACCATGTTCCAAATCTTTTAGCAAATTAGATTTTACAATGTTTTTCCTAAATAGTCGATGCAAGTGACAGACAGTAAGTATCATTTTGAAGTTAGCAACTGTAAGGGTATGGGTATAAGTCAATTTTCATTGAACGAACCACCCAATGAAAACCCTATCATTTAAAAAAAAAAAAAAAAAACGACGAACAAAATGCATTGTTCCAAATTAGTATGCACAACAGAGTTTCAAAACATTTTTAGGTTTTAAAAAATTGAAATGGTCATTTGTTGAATTTGCAAAATTAGGAGTTCATGTTTACTGAAATCCAAATATATTCCAATCAAACACATCTTAACAGGGCAAGTTACATGTTAACATAGTACCCCTTCTATGATATAATTTTTACAATTCTTGCAGCCATTAAACTTTTGAGTTTATGGAGAGTTTCTACTTGAATTAGCAGGATGTCAGAATAGACTCAGAGGACACAGAGGTATTGAAAAGAAAATATTCTTACACTTGGTTTCATAGTCTCTTTACCTGCGCTTTTAAACTCAGTTTCAAAGTATTGCCTGTTTTAGTTAGATGCCCACCTGTAAATAAAGTTTACATCGAAACCATATGCCAGAAGTAGCCTTTTTCCTGAAGTGTACTTATATATTTGTGGGGACTTCATATGGACATTAACATCAAGATCACACACACATACAAACAGATACATTGTACCTTCAAGATATGTTAATGTTACCTTGACTGCATTTAATTAGAATTGATGATCATGACGTTAACATTTCAATATGTTAAGTTGAGAACCACACACTGTCCTAACTGTACTGTCTTACAGTATATTTTTAATAGCATCAGTGTGCAAAGCAACAGCAGATAAACCTCTTACAGGCTTGCCGGTAGTTGCCAGTTGCAAATTAAAACTGTCAAAATCAAGAATGTTGACTTACCCTTGTTTCCGTGGTTTTCGTTTGTCATCCTGGACAGACCTCTGAATGAGAAAGACCAAAGAAGTCGTGATAATGCTTGTTTTGGATTCTTGGGTTTGGGTTAACATTTACTATGTTTAGCTTACATGGACATATTATAGCCTGCACTATAACATTACAGACTAGATTAAAACCTGTGACAATTATTCGAAAATTGATTAGTGCCAGGTGCCATAACTTTGCCAGACGATTAGTTGAATGCACAATTTATTCAGATACGTAATCTTAAGAATAGCTAAAGCTGATGGTAGGTGGTTGGAAACAAACCTGCAGGGATCCTCCGTCACCTATTTTGCGACTTTCTAGCGTACTGAATACTGCATACTGAAATGATTAGACAGAAATATTTCATACATTTGCTACATATAAGCAGAGGACAAAATGTGCATGGTTAAGGATGTATGGATATCTGTGATCTGAGAAAGACACTGCAAACCATCTTCAAGTCACTCGCACACTGCACAATTTGGCTATAGATAAAAAAGTGCACTATTCCCTTTTGCAGCAAAGCACCCCCCCCAACAAGCAGGGTGGCCGCGGGGCCTTAAAAAATATTATTTTGTCTTATATTCACATTAGATGGGTCTTAAATATTTTTTCTAATGTCACAGCGAAAATCCAGTTAATCTGTTCTGCCAGGTATATTTCTTCCAGGTAGTCTATGCGCTGCGTTGTTTGTGATTAGTTCAGAGCGTACTGCGCCGCTTTTGATTACGTTAAGCAGGAAGTATGTAGCCTGCAATGGTTGATGAATACAGGTAGCTAATATAGCAACATGGGGAAATGCAAGTTCAATAACAAATGGCTTGAAAGGAACGAGTATTCTTGGTTAAGGTCAGTGCCTGGAAATGCTTACGAAGCATACTGCGTTGTGTCGGAAGAATTTCAAACTTGGGACCATGGGGATCAGAGCGGTGGAATCGCATGTGCAAAGCAAAAAACACAAAACTCACGTAAAGGCAAGCCAGCAGCCTGCAATTGCTAGTTTCTGCTCCACAATTTCCACCGCTAGCAACGATGTCAACACTACAACGCAGGATCTTACATGTGGAAACCCACAGCCAACAATGCCACCTGACATCCGTGCAATTTGTGGCTCTACGCCTACACTCCGAGCAGAGGTGATTTGGGTGCTGAGAACTGTGACAAGCCACCATTCATACAGGTCTAATGACGGAATTGAAGAAGTCTTCAAAGCTATGTTTCCGGATTCTGCGCTAGTACAGTCATTTACTTGTGGAAAAGACAAGACCAGATACGTGGCTAAATTTGGATTGGTGCCGTATATAAAAAAAGAGCTCATTGCCGAAGTACAAAAATGCGGTGCCTTTGTAATTATGTTTGACGAGACACTGAACCAGACAACCAAAAACAAACAACTGGACTTGCATGTGCGTTACTGGTTAAATGACCATGTCCAGTCAAGATTCTATGGAGCACAGTTTATGGGCCATGCAACTGCCCAGGACCTACTTCAGAATTTCAAAGTAAGTCTGCTGTAATATATTTATTAACTAACCTTTTGTACTGTATTGTACTGTACTGTATTAATGTATCATAATAGTTAAGCTTTTCTGAGTTGTGAAGTGAATAACAACTATGGATAGGGCACTATGTTAATTAAATAATTTAAAATAACTAAAATAATAAAAACAGACAAATTGAGTTTTAGGAAAAGTTCAGGAGTAAACATACAGGTTATATAGAGAGATGAGAACACACACATACACACACTTATTCCCACACACCTCAGCAAAACACTTACACACTGCTGTCTACACTCTGTCCATGATGAGGCCTCCACAAACTAAAACCATCCATCTGAGTTTCTCTGACACACAGACACATTATATTATGTAAAGGCTTTTGCATTTTAAAAGCAGCTGGAATTGTCATTTTATGTTATTTTCTTTTTTTTATTTAAAAGGAAACCATATTTTTTTATTTTTACTTGATTGTATAAGCATTTGTTCATGGGACCTAAATGTTCTGAAAATATTGTAATAATAAATTAAATTTTGGACAGCAATGACATTTTTGTGTTATCCTTTTGCATTACACACATTTAGTCAATGTTCTTAAACTCAACTGATTGTCATGTTACCATACTGTTCATTTTGAACAAACATCTGTGTGTTTAGTTGGAAAGATTACTGTATATTTACACGTTTGATATGTATTTCCATCATAAGTTTGGTCTTAAATTTGATTTAGATGTGCTATTAAAAAGTCTTAAATTTAACTTGTTTATTACTGTAGACACCCTGACAAGCCTCTCCATTTTCCTCTCCAAACATAACAATGGTCAATATGAGCATGAATAGTTCTATTTTGGTTTCATTAGGACAAAGGACATTTCTCCCAAAAAAATTATGTTTGTCCTTATGTGCAGTTGTAATCCTTAGTCAGACTTTTTTGTAGCTGCTTCTTCCTTGCTGAGCGACCTTTCAAATTATGTCGATATAGATCTAGTTTTACTATAGATATAGTTACTTTTGCACTGGTTTCTTTCAGCATCTTCACAAGATCACTGAGGTCTTGGATGATTTCTTTTGATTTTCCCATGATGTCAAGCAGAGAGGCTCTGGGTTTGAAGGTAGGCCTTGAAATACATCAACAGCTACACCACCAATTGACTCAAATTATGTCAATTAGCCTATAAGAAACATTAAAAGCCATGACAAATTTTAACATTTGAACTTCACAGTCATCTTAGTGTATGAAAACACCTTTTTAAAATTATGTTTAGGTATCTCAATTAGAGCTGAAGATCTTTGCCCGAACTCGACCTGACGCGACCCGACGAGTCAGGTCGGGTTCAGTCTTAATTTATACGATTACACTCAGGCTCGGTCTCTTGCGCTCCGGGTTGCGCGGTGAATGAGTGGTCAGGTGATGTGTTTCATTTAGCTAAGACTGGATGCTGAGGAGGTGAAAAGCAGGCAGGACTGTGGCGATAACATTTGGTTGCACCGGCAAAAATATTAAAATCTCACTGTGAATGAAAAAAATTAGCCGTGGGTTATGCCAAATGCAAATAAAATTGACACTCTCTTAAAATATGACAGCAAAATGACAGGGAATTCGTGGCTGTAAAAGCATGTTGATCTAAGCCGTTTAACACCTGCCAGTGGCCAATCAGTGCTGCTGGACGCACCATTAGAGCGCAGGACTGGCTGAACCCATATACTGGGGATTACATGCTTATCCTACACTAAAACATGTAGCCTAATCTTGGTGAGTAAAGGTTTTTCAAATAAATAGTATTTGAATCTTAAATGCAAATTGGAGACAGAGTACATAGGCTAATGTTTCCATTATTCTTTTAATTTCAGCTGCTGTTCACCGTATTGGCGAACCAAGTGGAGCCTTCTCTTATTACCCTCCCAATATTAATTTTGAATTTATAATTAGCCAGTGATATTATGTTGTAACAGAGCATTATTTTTTTTGTTATTATAAATGTTTTAAAACAAATGTATAGGCTTCGGGCTTTTAAAAACTGTCGTGCTCGGGTCGGGCCGAATTCTGTCGGGCTCGGGCTCGGGCCGGGCCACACTTTTTAGGCCCGATTACAGCTCTAGTCTCAATATCTCCCGGAAAAGAGACCATCTGATGTCTCAGTGTGTGTAGGCCATGAATACTGTCTGGTTCAGATCTGTCAAGCCACATCTCCAATCAAGTCATGAACATCAATGACAGAAAGAACAATATATAATGTCTGATTGATTGATAAATAATCAGAACAGTTCTAAGAAAGTCTTTGAAATATACTGCAATTACTAAACATTGACTATTAATCGTTATGTTTTAATTTTCTGATCATAAATATTTCCTGTTACATGTATTAACTGTGACAAACGTATTGCTAATATGAGTTTGACAAGAACTGCACATCCCAATACGTTTCAAGTTTAATGTAATTGCCGTAAGATGTTTGTTCATTTCTTTACTCGCATTTGTAAATGTTACAGAAAGAGTTTGGACTAACGACCAATATTTAAAAATAATTATAAAAATTTGTTACAAAAAATAACATGTGCCCTTTCATCCTGTTTCTAAATCACCCCATGATTTCGTGTGAAAGCACATAAATAAAAATGTTTACTAGGGTACATAGAATGGTTCACTATTGTTGGGGAGCCTCACATGAATAAGGTTGTAGTAGGTGGAGTCCTCAGGTTCGTTGAGAGTCTTTGGCGGCTGGGATCTGCGAGGTGTACGACAAACTTTCAGATCACCTAAAACATTGCAAGAGCAAAGGTGCCTATATCAGCTAAAATGATCAAACTAAACAATACTGTGGTGTTACTCCAATGTGACAACAAAAAGTGATTTATCTTTGTCCCATTTTTTCACATCACAAAAACCTACTACTACTAGCTACTACTCTGAAGCTGCTTGACTGTGTTTTCATAGTGACCTACATTTTAATAGTTCAGACAGTTACAATGCACATCAATGTATCTTAAACAGAAAGTTGGTTTGACCTCCTTAAAAGTGCATAGATCCCATTATTCTATTTTTGAACACAAATCCCTACTTTACATGCTTTTTAAGCACTATTTCACAGGTATACTTAAACATCACTAGTGACACTTCGATCATCTGGTTTCAATACTAGATCCCAGAGTTGGATAGTATTGCAGACCTCCAACCTACGAGACAGGAATTTATCGAGACACAGATCCGGGAGAGGGTATAGAAAAATGTCTGCATCATTGAAGGTCCCAATGAGCAGAGTGGCCACCATCATCCGTTAATGGAAGAAGTTTAGAACCACGAAGACTCTTCCTAGTGTTGACCACTCGGCCAAACTGAGCGATCGGGGGGAGAAGGGCCTTAGTCAGGGAGTTGTCCAAGAACCCGATGGACAGACATAATGCCATTTCTCAGTAAAAGGCGCATGACAGCACACCTGGAGTTTGCTAAGAGGCATCTGAACAAAGTTTGAACTCTGGCATGAATGCCAAGCGTCATGTCTGGAAATCCCTACAGGGATGCATGATGGTAGCAGCATCATGCTGTTGGCATGTTTTTCAGTGGCAGACACTAGAAGACAGAGGAAAAGATTAATGCAGCAATGTACAGAGTCATTCTTAATGAAAACCTGCTCGAAAGTGCTCTGGACCTCAGACTGGGGCAAAGGTTCATCATCCAACAGGACAACGACCCTAACCACACAGCGAAGAAAACACAGGAGTGGCTTAAGGACAGTCAGAATCCACCCTTGAACCCAAGTTTACTTCCTTAAAAAATACTGTGTTTTTTTGACCAGGGTTGTGGGACCAGGATAGGTCATATGTGGACTTCTGGCAACCTTCTTGTCCTGTAAGTTGCAAGGTGGAGCTGCCATGGACCAGACTTGTTGGTCCATCTGTCACGAGTGAAGATTATTCCTCACTCTGGGTGTAATTAGTTGGGAAATGGGTTTAGCTTATTACACACACCAGGTGGGGATTTTGTAATTAGGTCGGTATTTAGGTTGAGCGTTTGCTTGTCGCTTTTTTGGTTATTATTTCCAAGTTTACTAGTTATGTAGAGGTGAGTGTTATGTATTGAAAGAAGTGTCATCGTCGTCGTCGTTGTTGTTGTTTGAATGAGTGTTATAAGTCGCTGTATATGCACATTTTCAATTCGTTTCAACAAGTATGTGTTGTTCGCCGTTTACATTAGGTTTATTTTAACGCAAAACATAAAAAACAGTCATTTAAATGGATACCTGGCTCTGCAAATGGCTTTCCTGCTCTACACCTCCCGCGATTTGTGACACCAGCACATCCCACATGGTCAATCAGATTGAGATCTAAGGCCAAGGCAACACTGTGAACTCTTCATCATACCATTCCTGAACAACATGTGCTGTGTGGCAATATCCTGCTGAAAGAGGCCCCTGCCATCATGGAAAACCAATTGTCATGAAGGAATGTACATGGCCTGCAAATTTAAAATGCGCATGCTGATGCTTATAAGACTGCATGGTTTAGCCCCTCTGTACCCCTCTGTGTCTGAACCTTTAACCCAACACACTCCAAAACATAACCTTTGCTCCTCTGATTCTGGTTGGTTAACAGTTCCCACTTATATTTTATGCTCTATGGGTGACAGGGCCTTTGGTTATTGTGCTCCTAAACTATGGAACTCGCTTCCCTCTCGGGGTAGGCAAGCTAAATCTTTTTAAATCTACTCTGAAAAGGCATTTTTTAGAATTGCTTTTTTGTGATATTTAGATGACTCTATAGTATCTTTATTACTGCATGTATTGTCCGTGTCTGTATTTGATTGCTTTTATGTTGTTAACCGCTTTGAGATGCTACTTTTAAAGGCACTATAGAAAATAATGTTAACTATTATAATTATTAACAATGTCTAGACATGTGGACCATGTCAAATTGACATCCACACGACTGGCCAACATGTGGGCATCGATGGAGACACCTGGAGAGGCGTGATTGGGAGGAACGGCCTCCCTGATCTAAACCCGAGCGGTCGTTTGTTATTGGACTTCTGTGCTAGTCATGGATTGTCTATAACAAACACCATAAGTGTACATGGTACCAGAGCACCCTAGGCCGAAGGTCAATGATCGATTTTGTGATCGTATCGGCTGATCTAAGGCCGCATGTTTTGGACACTCGGGTGAAGAGAGGGGCAGAGCTGTCAACTGATCACCATCTGCTAGTGAGTTGGATCAGAGGGTGGGGGAAGACTTTGGACAGACCAGGTAAGCCCAAACGGGTAGTGCGGGTAAACTGGGAACGTCTGGAGGAGGCCCCTGTCCAAAAGATCTTCAACTCACACCTCCGGCGGAGCTTTTCAGGCATCCCTGTGGAGGTTGGGGGCATTGAACCTGAGTGGGCAATGTTCAAAGCTTCTATTGCTGAAGATGCGGCGGTGAGCTGTGGTCTCAAGGTCCTAGGTGCCTCAAGGGGTGGTAACCCTAGAACACCGTGGTGGACCACGGTGGTCAGAGAAGCTGTCCGACTGAAGAAGGAGGCCTTCAGGGATATGCTATCCCTGGGGACTCCGGAGGCAGTTGCAGGGTACCAACAGGCCCGAAGGGCTGCAGCCGCTGCCGTGTCAGAGGCAAAGCAGCGGGTGTGGGAGAAGTTTGGAGAAGCTATGGAGAAGGACTTTCGGTCGGCACCAAAATGCTTCTGGAAAACCGTTCGGCACCTCAGAAGGGGAAAACGGGGAACCATCCAAGCTGTGTACAGTAAGGATGGGACACTGTTGACCTCAACTGATGATGTGATCGGGCGCTGGAAAGAGCATTTTGAGGAGCTCCTGAATCCGACCTACACGCCCTCTAGTATAGAGGCAGAGCTGGAGGCTGATGGAGGGTCATCGTCAGTTTCCCTGGGGGAAGTCGCTGAGGTAGTCAAACAACTCCACAGTGGCAAAGCCCCAGGGACTGATGAGATTCGTCCAGAAATTCTAAAAGCTTTGGGTGGGGAAGGGCTGTCTTGGTTGACACGCCTCTTCAACATTGCATGGAAGTCTGGGACAGTGCCAGAGGAGTGGCAGACCGGGGTGGTGGTTCCCCTCTTTAAAAAGGGGGACCAGAGAGTGTGTGCCAATTACAGAGGTATCACACTCCTCAGCCTCCCTGGTAAAGTGTACTCCAAAGTGTTGGAAAGGAGGGTTCGGCCAATAGTCGAACCTCAGATTGAAGAGGAACAATGCGGTTTTCGTCCTGGCCGGGGAACCACGGACCAGCTCTTTACTCTCGCAAGGATCCTGGAGGGGGCCTGGGAGTATGCTCATCCAGTCTACATGTGTTTTGTGGATCTGGAGAAGGCGTATGACCGGGTACCCCGGGATCTTTTGTGGGAGGTTCTGCGGGAGTATGGGGTGAGGGGGTCTCTTCTCAGGGCCATCCAATCTCTGTACGCTCAAAGCATGAGCTGTGTCCGTGTCCTCGGCAGTAAGTCGGATTCGTTCCCAGTGGGGGTTGGCCTCCGCCAGGGCTGCGCTTTGTCACCAATCCTGTTTGTAATATTCATGGACAGGATATCAAGGCGTAGTCATGGGGGGGGAGGGGTTCCCGTTCGGTGGGCTGATGATCACATCACTGCTTTTTGCGGATGATGTGGTCCTGATGGCCTCATCGGTCGGTGACCTTCAGCACTTACTGGATCGGTTCGCAGCCGAGTGTGAAGCGGCTGGGATGAGGGTTAGCACCTCTAAATTTGAGGCCATGACTCTCAGCAGGAAACCGGTGGAGTGCCTACTCCGGGTAGGGAATGAGTCCTTACTCCAAGTGAAGGAGTTCAAGTACCTCGGGGTCTTGTTCGGGAGTGAGGGAACAATGGAGCGGGAGATTGGTCGGAGGATCGGAGCAGCGGGGGCGGTGTTGCATTCGCTTCACCGCACCGTTGTGACGAAAAGAGAGCTGAGCCGAAAGGCAAAGCTCTCGATCTACCGGTCAATCTTTGTTCCTACCCTCACCTATGGTCATGAAAGCTGGGTCATGACCGAAAGAACGAGATCGCGGGTACAAGCGGCCGAAATGGGTTTTCTCAGAAAGGTGGCTGGCCTCTCCCTTAGGGATAGGGTGAGAAGCTCAGTCATCCGAGAGGAACTCGGAGTAGAGCCGCTGCTCCTTTGCATAGAAAGGAGCCAGTTGAGGTGGTTCGGGCATCTTGTACGAATGCCACCTGGGCGCCTCCCTAGAGAGGTGTACCAGGCACGTCCAGCTGGGAGGAGACCTCGGGGAAGACCCAGGACTAGGTGGAGATATTATATCTCCACACTGGCCTGGGAACGCCTCGGGATTCCCCAGTCAGAGCTGGCTAATGTTGCCCGGGAAAGGGAAGTTTAGGGTCCCCTGCTAGAGCTGCTACCTCCACGACCCGACCCCGGATAAGCGGTTGAAGATGAGATGAGAGATGAGACGACTGGCCAAATCCAGGGTTTCCAAGCAGAACATTAAGCAGAAAACCACACTCCCTCCACCTGCATGCAGTCTTTCCACATAGCCTCCTGGGGACTCATTTATAAACGCTGCGTACGCACAAAAGAATGCGTATGCCGCTCTCTACGCAATAGTTCGGATTTATAAAAAGCAAACTTGACGTGAAAATGTGCGGTCCTCCACGCAAGCTGGGACCCATGTGTACGCACAGAAACAGGTGAAATGAGAAATGGCTACACAGTCGGCAGATGGATGAAATACATGAAACTGTGTGAAAATGCAAACATTGTGTAAAATAAATCAAAATATTACCTGCCATTAATAATATGAAGGATTTACAAAGCCATTCTTACAATTAACAGCCTTGTAAGGGACAGAGCCCTGTCCCTCCATTCTATGTTGGGGCTGACACCTCCCCCGTTTCCTGAGGGAACAATCAGGGACATTGGAACCACCTGTGTTTCTCTCTCACCTGTTTTGTGTTTTCTTCATTAGTGCGGGTATTTAAGTTAGTCCTTGTTTGTGCGGATCATTGTTTAAGGTATGTGGGTTTTCTGTTTGTATATATTAATGTTGTGGGTTCTGGGGAGATCTTCAGGGAAGGTGATTTTGATTAGTTGTTTCTGTTGTTTAAGTTCTTGTTTCTAGTGCCTGTTCTGCCTGGATACGAATAAAAACCCTTCATACGAGGATTCTCCGCGATTGTGTCTGTTCCTTGCCATCTGCCAAAAGGAAGATCGTGACAAGCCTACACAAACACCTGTTTGATCGATCAGCAAAAACAAATCAGATATATAAAAAGATGTATATAAAACAAGATAACGTCAATTAAAATTAATATATATTTCCAAAAAATAACTCAAATATGTTCTGTAATTATATTGTCATGTTGTGCAATTGATCTTCATAAATAATACGGCAAACAGAATTAAATCGTGTACAGGCAAACCAAAGCGCAATTTGCATCAATGTCCGATTCCCAAATGTAATCGGTGCAGTGCGAGTGATAATGAAAATGCTTTCATATATCGAAAACATTTTCATTCGATCAATGTCCTTATAATTTGTGTAACATAATCATCAACATTGTGCCAATAAATCGGCATTTTGGCAAACAACATGTTCTCTTCTTTTCCATCTCACCAACAGAAAACTTCACATTAAGTAACGTTACTTTTCCGGTTTTCCTCTGAGTTTGTCATGACGTTTCAATCTATGAATATTAATTCAGGGCGTTTCTGACCGACTATTTATGGGCAAATATAGGCGTGACATGAAGCCGCAAAAGCTGCCCCACATTTAGAGTTTATTGTGATTTATTAACCGAAAACGGCGTAGGACGTGCATTCTTCTAAAATGTCAGAATAGAACATAACATCACTAACTAATAAAAGCCTAATATGTTAATAAAAACTGTATATAAAATAATGGAAAACCGGTAAAGAGAAGAGAAAAAAGTAATTGAACTTTAGGAGGGACCTAGGATCATCAATAGTAAATATACTAGTCAAAGTAACGTTGTACCAAACCAAAGTCTACAGGATCTTTGCTAGCTTCTACACTTAAGCTTAATCATTGGGTATTCTTTTCTGCAATGTGTTTTGGGTTTCTCACAAAAAATACATGTACCTGATTGTGGATTGTTGGCAGCAAAGCCATTTACGGCTTCTCCTTTGACGAACGCGCCATTGTTGGCTGGGTTTGTATGCTGGGCCTGGATGATCTCATTCAGGTTTTGCTGGAGACTCATGTAGTTCTGGGAAACCTTTGAGACCTGTTACAAACAGAAAAATTACAATTAATACAAAATGAGGTAACACTTTGCGGTAAGGGGACATGAATTATCATGAATTCATGTATGAATTAATGCATGAATTATGGAAGTAACATGATTTCAACATGTTTTCTTCATGACTTTGTGGATGACCAACACCTTAACTAAAACATTAATTAAGATGGGTACATCATCATGATTTATAATGCATGATCATGATGAATTCATGCATGAACACACATTAATTCATGCATGAAAAACTACTTTTTAAATTATTAAAGGAATATACAAAAATCCACATGCTAACCTCATGGATGATTACAGGCTAGGACAGTATATCAATTAATGGGAGAAATATTTTTCTGAATTATGTTTTGAGTTTACAAGCATGTTCATGTCTTCTTCATAGCCTGCAAGTAAATGGACAGATCCTAAAATAGACCAATAGCACAGCTCATAGCAATTATGTTCACATTCAAATTAACACTAGAAACGCCGGAAGTGGGTCATTTGACCCAGAGGCAAGTAAAAAATATTTTTGTGGCACTCTTAAGTTACAGAAATATCCTTTTAAGAATGCTCCTAGATATGCGCGCTTTATCCCCCTGTTTTTTTCCTGTTAAAATAATCGCTGGAAACGCGGATTTAAAGCTATTTTGCCGAAGTTATGTGCTAGTGGCTATCCGCCATTTTGCTTGTATTTTTTCCACCAGTATATCTTGTTTTCTGTCACCAGGTGGCGCTTGAAACACCGAAACCAAGTCGCATTTTCTGCAAGTGAATATCATGTAACGTGATATTATACCAACACAAAAATACCACAATGATTATTTTTATTACACCAAATAAATGTTTACTTATTGTAGACAATTTTGAGTTAACATAAATCACCTATTCTTAACCATAAGGCCACCTGGAGGGCCGCAAAAAACTTTACGTTTTTCACCTGTGGGCCGCGGGACCAAACAAGTTATCACTTTGGCTAAGCCCCGCCCCCCTTATTTACTGTTGCTACGTCCGACAACTTCATATGGGCTCTGGTTTGGTATCAACATTATGCTGTGACAGCTCTTCCTGCTGAAATTGTATCAAACTTTTATAAAGCAGCAAATAAAGTGTCCGATAGAAGTAGGCAAGAGGGGCTGCAATATGCGTTTGAAGGCTATATTCAAGACATACAGGTGAAACAAAGCATCCAAAGAGGTAAACGCATACCGGTCACAGTGAAATAATGAACCACCGCATATCCTATTAATCGAGACGGAGGCTGGGACTAACAATATCAAGGAGCAACAATGTTAATGCAAAGTTGGGTAGGTCTCTATTCACTTATATAATCGTTATTACAAAGCAAACTGACTACCCGAGTATAACAGAAATATGAGACGCCCCATGTTAAAGTCAATGGAGCGCTGTGAAAAACTCCTCTGCCCGAGCTCATTTTTGGCTGTGCTGTGATTGGTCAATCTACATTCTAGGGTGTGGCTTAGCCAAAGTCGAATTAAAAGACAAACCATAATTTTTTGGAAAATAATTAAGGATTTTGGATATAGCGTTTCCTAAAAAAATTATAGTATGGAATTACAGCGTTTCACTGTTATCCATGAGAGCGAATTACGTTACAATACACCAGCACTTCTCAAAGTGTAACCAGGAGGGAATTCAATCTGGACCCGCCTCCATTTCGTATTTCAACAGCAGTAATTATGTGTAAGAAATTAAAAGTATGGATTTCCTACTTTGATAGACGCATGCCTGTCAAAGTCATTTGTCTAGTGTTTATGTCTCTTTGGAGATGGTCTGAAATTAAAGCGAAGGCGATATATTTAAAGTTTTCCTCCGTGATTCAGTTGCCATGACATCCAGTAAGTGTATACTTTTGACGTAATCGGGCGCGAGCCGCGACGCGACACTTCACCGCAGTAAGCGTTTGAATGGGTGTGGAGGATGTCATTGTCTAGGAAAAGAAAAGTTGATGGAGAAAATAGAGTTTTTAAAGATGATTGGACAGAGAGGTATGCGTTCATTTTGCCCCAATCCAGCACGAAGCCATTCTGTTTGATTTCTAACGAGACAGTTGGAGTTGGGAAGAGTGGAAATGTCAAACGGCATTATGAAACAAAACACGGTGTTTGTTGGTCCTGTGAGCACAACATGTTCAGATGATTTTACTTGAATCGTGCAGAAAACAGATCGAAGGGGATGGAGATATATAAGAGAGAAAGAGCTGAGACAGGACAGAGAATAGGGAATATATTAGTTTGAGGGTAAAGGAAACCTCATTATTTTCACTTATGGGATTCAGACTATTTTAACACACACACACACACATTAAGTACGATTTGTCAAATCTAACTAATTTTTGTGTTAATATGCCTGACTTGAGCCTTTACATTTGTTACTGCAGATTGAGTTGTTCCATGAATTGTTGTATGTGCAGGTTTACATACATAAATAAACTGTTAAACTGCAGGTAGATTTCGTTTAGTTATTGAGTACAAATCAAACCCAGGGTGAGATCAATAAACCAATACAGTGCTAATATTTGAATGGGCCCTGGGACACTTTTTACTGTAAAATTTGGGCCCCGACATCAAAAAGGTTAAGAACCCCTGACATAAATGACATGACATGAATATAATCCTGTTACTTTTGTATAATGAGGCAGCATCAGGGAAGTTCTGAAAAAGAAACTTTTAGGCTATTTTTCACAGCCAAGAATATTTCACTTTTCAAAGATGATTTTCAGATAATAATGGCCTACTGAAACAATAGGCAATTAATAATAGTTGATACATAAACAATATTAGGCTATGTAAAGTGTATATACAGTCCCTGACAAAAGTCTTGTCGCTTATCTATTTTCTAGAAACACCTGCTATTAACCAGACTTTTAATTAATCAATTGGTGTTAGAAATAGCTCATATGAAAAGCTAAAACCTTCCCAAATGATGTTTAATGCACAGAAATGAATTAGTTTCACTGAAAAAATATGTATCATTTAATCAAGACAGAAAGGTCAAATTTTGGCAAGACAAAAGTTTTGTCGCCTATACAGAAATTGAACACATTTACTGCAAATACAAAAATATGTCAGCAAATTAAGTAGTGGTGCTGTGAGGTCCAAATTGAATATCTTGTATGACTTCCATGAGGTTGAAGGACTGCATCCATGCGGTTTGGCAAGGATTCATACAATTTATTGATGAAGTCATCAGGAATAGCAAAGAAAGCAGTCTTGCATGCCTCCCAGAGTTCATCAATATACTTTGGTTTCGTCTTCCATGCTTCCTCTTTCATCCTACCCCACATATGCTCAATGATGTTTATGTCTGGTGACTGGGCTGGCCAATCCTGGAGCATCTTGATCTTCTTCACCTTGAGGAACTTTGATGTGGAGATGGAAGTATGTGATGGTGCAACATCCTGCTGCAGAATTTGTCCTATTTTATGGATGGGAATATAAGAGGTAGCTAAGATTTCTTGGTATTTTAGACTATTGATGTTGCCTTCCACCCTGCAGATCTCTTGCACACCCCCATACTGGAAGTAACCCCAGACCATGATTTTTCCGCCACCAAAATTGTTTTCTGGGTGAATCTCGGATCCATGTGGGCTCCAGTAGGTGTCCTGCAATATTTTGTGACTGTGGTGTAATTCAACAGAAGATTCATCTGAAAAATCCACCTTCTTCCACTTTTCCAGCGTCCATCCTTTTAGGAGGCTGTGGGCCTTGGAAATGCAACACGGTTTTTCAATTGTCTTTTGTTTAGGGCTGGCTTCTGGGCACTGATTCGACCATGGAGGCCATTTTGAGACAGAATCCGACAAACTGTTCTGGTTGAAACAGGGACTTCAGGTGACCAGGTCTCATGGAGCTCTGCTGCAGTGGAAAATGGGCTGGCCTTGGATTTTCGAGCCAACAAACGATCCTCTCCAGCAGTTGTCTTGAGGGGTCTGCCTGACCTGGGCTTGTCAAAAACGTCTCCAGTGTCTTCAGATGTTTTTTTTTATCCTCTGTACTTGACGCTGAGACACATTGAAGGTGTCTGCCATATCAGCAGTGGATCTGGTCTTCAGCCTCTTGATAATCAAAACTTTAGTCTCAGGGTGAATCTTAGGCATGTTTGCAGAGGTCTAGTTGCAGTTGATGTGAAGGTCTAGTGTACTGGGGTTGTTTTTATACACACCTGAGACCTAATTGATCCATTATTAGTCACAGGTGAAGCTCATATGACAAGGCGACAACACTTATGTCTTTGCAAAAATTGACTCAATGGGCTTTACCAAGCTGTGAATATTAGAATACTTTTTGACAGTTTAATTTTGCACTGAAACATTATTACAAAAGCTGTTGGGATTAAAATGAGCCATTTCTTGTAAAAACATCTTGATTAGAAATATATTTCAGCGGCACTTCAGGTCAATTTGTACACAAGCGACAAGACTTTTGTCAGGGACTGTATAGTATACATGTTTTGCGTATACGATGTATGTTGTGTGAAAAGAGCCATAACATACATAGACTAATATAGACTGCAAATTAATATTGTTCACCGAAATGTAACGTGATATTATCACACTGATTATTTTAAATTAAACCAAATTAATTTAGACTTATTGCAGACTATAATATTGAGGTAAATGCAGTAAATTTCCTGACATGAATATCATCCTGTTGTTTCGCCATCGAAGCATCAAGGTAAATCAATAATAATAACTTTTTAGATGAAGTTGAAACGCTCTATGCGTTTATTCAAGATGTATTCGGTTATAATGCATTATTGCATTGCATTGATAACATTAAACTAAATTCATTTTGATGTAGCCGAAGCAACGTCCTACTGTTGAAATACGGAAACCTACCTTGGACACCGTAACTTTTCAAGAAATTAAAATAATAATTGCCCACGTCCTTCACCACATTGTCAAAGTTGGTAGATTGTCTTATCTTCAGCTATGTTTGTGTCATTATATTCATAGTTTGCTAAAATAAAGTTATATCGGAGTTACAACAAAGCACTTAGTATTGAATGCGAGATGTACGTTTTCCTCATCATTGATTTGAACGGGGATTGCATTCTTATTACCAAATTTTAGTTGACATATTTTAAGTATATAGTAGCTGGATGGTATATAATCTCATTTTAGACAATAGTCAAATGTACAATGTCAACTGACTATTTAGGAAACCAGGACCGCGGCTGTCGGAGACTGGGGTTTTGAGACTCACTGAGCCTCACCAGCAAAAGCAGAAATGTGACAATGGGCATTTTTACATCTCTAATAAACTGGGAGAAATGAACACTGTGGTGCAGTTGTCGGGAAGAATAAATATAAAACAATTTGTTTATCGCGCGGGTAACAGCAGAATAGCCGACCGTGGCCAATACAAACAAATGTTGGTACTAATTGGGATGATTCGTATGCTAATGATGCCAGCGGGCGTGGGTGTTTTGCGCTTAAAGGGGTGAAAACGGCTCTGACGCTCCTAGTGTGATTAAGATACGTCGATGCCGTCATCTTGCTTCGGGAAACTGAAGTCGGGAACGGAGAAACGTTATAGCGGTCTTTACTATAAGTTATAATTAATATTACTCGGCGGGCCGGATCAAAACGCCCAACCGGCCGGATCTGGCCCGCGGGCCTTACTTTGCCCACCCCTGATCTATATGAGACTGGACCCGTTTTAGTCCGTTCTATATGAAACTGAACGCATTTTGGTCCGTTCTATATGAAACCGGACCCGTTTTGGTCCGTTCTATATGAAACTGCACCATTTTGGTCTGATCTATATGAAACTGGACCCGTTTTGGTCCGATATGAACACTGTGCGCAGTGTAAACAGTTTAGTTTGCGTGTCCTGCTCAGGACACAAACAACTGAAGCTGTGAGCCGACTGTTGACCGGAGAGATACATAAATAGATTTGTTTATCGGCCAATCATGCGCTGATGCGCAAATCATTTGATTGTGTACGTCGCTTGTGATCTAAAATTACTTCCGTAGTTATAGCAGTCTAGACATATAAATTCGATCTTGGAACTCCTACACCAATTAACCAATAGGAATACTGATACCACTGCGACGTACTATGGTTGACACCCTCCTCATTTGCCTAAGGTTGAGGAAATACAGGAATAAATATATACAGAAATAAATATAAACGGAAATTAATGTCAGCGGAAATACTTACAGAAATAAATAATTACAGAAATAAATTGTGAAAAAAAATATGAACGGAAATAAATTTAAATCTCTCAACCATGAGAAAATGTTTCATGATAGAAAGTGTTACAGTGACATAAGCCTATAATGCGAACATAGCTGCATTTACTCTTGCTTGAACGTAATATATGATTAAGACAATCTAAATGTAATAGGTTATTAATTTACAGCCAATGTAAATTCAGTGTACATATTACATTAAAGTCATTATGCATCGCGGTCCCACAGCTGATATGTGCCCAGGAAATTAGATTTCGTTAGTAGTCCTATCTCACTTTTTCAGAAAAATACATTTATGTAGATATTGTGCACATATCAGCTGTGTTTAAAACGATACGAAAACCTAAGAGCCAGGCACGTGCAGAGGTGGGGGTGTTGGGTGCTTGAGCACCTGCCCTTTTGCCCCTTGGTGCCCAAAGTGCCCTTTTGTCTAAGCAAAATTTCCTCATTTTTTTTTTAAATAACATGCCCTTTTGTGAATGCCTGCCAATGCCCAATCCAAATATTAGTAACATTTATGAATAATAATTTCACCGTAAATAAAATTATCCACGTGATGACCTTTCACCTGACGACGACGACCTCATCATAACGGGACGATTCCGCACGCCCATTTCTTTTATTACCAGAGGATATTTTTTACTCTATTTCATTGCCCAAATTGAGTGATGTTGCCGCAAAATGTCTTGATTCAGATTTTACATTGCAGGAAGTCGTTAATGCCATGGGCCTGATGGTTACTGTGCAGAATTCTATAAGAGATTTTGTGATATTCTTGCACCACTTATGCTTAGGATGATGCACAATTAAAAAAATAATGGAAAACTGCCAAAAACCCTTTATGAAGCAAACATTTCTCTAATTTAAAAAAAGGGCAGGGACGAAACTGACCCTGCAAGTTTTAGGCCAATTGCACTTCAAAACTTCGATAATAACTAAAATATTGGCCACTAGGTTGAACAAATATCTGGTTTCTATCATTCATCTCGACCAGACAGGGTTTATTCCCGGCAGACTCTCCTTTTCTAATGTCAGGCGGCTGCTCAATACTATTTACTCTGATTTTAGTGACACTAAGGGAGCTTCTGTCTTGTCTCTTGACGCACACAAGGCCTTTGATCAGGTCGAGTGGCCTTATATGTTTGAGTCATTGCCCAATTTCGGATTCAGTGAAACTTTCTCTCTCATTGAAACTGATTTATGCAAAACCGTGCTGTTCTGTTCTGACGAACGGTGATCGGTCAGCCCCTTTTTTTTGCAACGCTCGGTTCAGCAAGGCTGTCCATTATCTCCGGCACTCTTTGCTATTGCACTGGAGCCTCTTGCTGTAGCAATAAGAGAGCACCCGCAGGTGAAAGGGCTCCAGGTTGGAGGAGTGGAAACGCTTATCAGTCTATATGCTGACGACGTAATATTATATCTGAGAAGTTTTTAGTAAAAGTGATAAGAAAAATACTGCCTTCTGTCATTCCTGGGACGACCTTCTCTTATTGCATCTTTAACTCGCTGCATAGGTTGAGTAGCCACACATTCATCCGAGGGCAGAAGACCAAGTGAACACTTTAGTTAAGGGGGCACACACATGATGAAGTCATCAAAATATAATGCTTAGTTAATGATGACTACTTAATTTGAATGTGAACATAATTCATGTGCTATGAGCTGTGCTATTGGGCTATTTTAGCGTCTGTCCATTTACTTGCAGGCTATGAATAAGACATGAACATGCTTGTAAACTCAAAAAATAAATCAGAAAAACAGTTTCCCCATTAATTGATTTACTGTTCTAGCCTGTAATCATCCATGAGGTTAGCGTGTGGATTTTTGTATATTCCTTTAATAATTTGAAGAGTAGTTTTACAGGCATGAATTAATGTGTGTTTATGCATGAATTCATCATAATCATGCGTCATAAATCATGATGATGTACCCATCTTAATTAATGTTTTAGTTAAGGTGTGGTCATCTAAGTCATGAAGAAAGATGTTGAACTCATGTTACTTCCTGATGATTCATGAGATATTTATGCATGGATTAATGCATAATTCATGTCCCCTTATCGCAACGTGTTACCCAAAATAATTAAGAGATTGTTTTATGAGATGACAAAAAGTGATTAGCAAATATATGTGGTGTGTCTTGTCACTTTTTACCTCCTTAGACAAGATCTCCAGTTCCTCCATATCTGTCTGGGCTGTGCCATAGGTTGCCTTCAGGTTTTTCCGTTCTTTGTAGCCCCTGAATTGGCTCTGGATCTTGACTACTGCCTGTTCTTCATCATACATATCCCCACCCTTGGGCACTGTCTCATTACAAACCAGATCAATGTCAGTGAGGTCCACAACCCTGGCCTTGACCTTTAACGCTTCACCATTTTCTCCCAAAATGGTTTCCTCCTTGCTCCTTAAGACTTGATCGCTCTCTATGAATGTATTTCTGTCCTGGTGGCCCCTGACATTACTCTGCTGAATGTTGACAGCTTTTTCCTCATCTGGCTTAGCCTGGGGTGTAATAGGTGGCTCTGGTTTGGGTTCTAGTGTTGGCTCATATGTCTGGACAAGTTTTAGTTCAGGTTGTTCTTTAGCCCTAACTTGTGTCTTGTTTTCTAAGGGGATCTTAGTTGCTGCCTCTGGAAGCTTGGAGTGTTCTTTTGGATTTGGCATACCGTCTATCTTTCTGGTATTATCTTCAGTAGTACTTGTCACCCTATGTTTCTTTGCAGGGATCTTTCCTTCTTTCACCAAATGCTTCCTCTCTTTGTACCCTCTGAAGTTGCTCTGGAGAACAGTGGCTGCCCTGTCCTCATGTTCTAAGTAAACTACATCCATGTCTGCAGCCTCTGCATTTAGTTCATCTCCAATTTCTGCGTGTTTGCTGTCTTCAAACTCATCAGAAACTTCAGTGTCTTCCTCATCGATATCCTCTTCTGCCTTGTCGTGGTCTTCATCCTCTTGATTCGCCATTTGGGTCATCTCTTTATCTCTCTCTGCCACCCTGATTCTCTCGTCCTCTTCTTCATGTTCTTCTGTAAAAAAAGCCTCCACTGGTAGAGGTGAGGTTGAACATAGTCTCAACTTATCTCCAACAAGTGTCTTGTGGCGCTCCCTGAGTATCTTCCTTTCTTTGTAGCCTCTGTAGTTACTCTGGAGGACCACTGCAGAGTTGACCATCTCATCCTCTTCCAGTTTAGCAACCTCAAATCTCTCTTTCTCTATTCTATCTTTCTCAATGGCCTCCCTTAAAAAAACAGTTTTTATGTAAATTATTAATTACCTGGATTTAATTATCCATAAGAAATACTATATGTGCATTATCTACTGTATCTAATTATGGTTAATTAATTCCACAAATTTACAGGCAGAGAACGCTACATGCCATGGGCAGAGCAGAAACAAGATACTCTGTTAAAGTCAAACTTTCATGTGAATATTTAGGAAGAAAATCATGGTTGCAATCAATTGCCATATGTGTAATAGAATTGAACCAATTATTGATATTTGCACAAAGAATATTGTATGCATAATAAGGTCAATTTGGTTGCCAGCCTGCAAAAACCCCATTGGCACTTCTCTTGAGATTCTGATAAAATGGAGCAGCACTGAGGTAGCCAGCAATGTCATGTCCAAGAGACGCCATCTTAATCAGACTTAACAAGAAACAAATTATTGGAGCACAGACATAAGTGTCACAAGTGGTTTGGCATTTAATCCATATATTTTTGTCTTTGGATTGTCCTTACCTTTTCTTTTTGTAACACTTCCTCTCCCTGTGCCCTCTGTAATGAGCCTGAATCTTGACTGCAGATTTATTTTTTTCATCCACCAACTCCTTGAACTTCTTCTTTGCAAGGTAACCTCGACAAACTGCAGAAGACGATGACAAAACATGTTGCTATACAAAACAAACTATTTATTCTCTAAACATGCCAAAAGAAAACACTAATTAAGTTGTATTATGGCCTTCCTATCAGACTGTTACTGGGTGATTAAAGGCTAAAACTAGGATTTGATTAATGTATCATATGCCCATCTCCTCTGCACTTCATGTGCTCTGTAAGCTGGTGGATGATAGAGTGATCAAAGATATGTTGATTGAAACTACTTAATTTATTTACATCACCACTAAGGAGGTCCAGACATGAATGTATGATGAACTCAAAGGTATGCACATTTTAAGATGAAACAGTTTTGGTACCACTATTGACTGACATGAATGATGTCTAACCTGATTGTATTGCCAAAGCGCTCTGTGTTCTCTTCTTCAGTATCTTGCCGTACCGCTTGGCTCCCAACCAGCCCCGGATGTAGGCTTGGACAAGAACAATGCTGTCTGTGGTCTGCCTCACCATCAGATTTAGGTGCTCTACATGGTAGTACTTCAGAAACACCTATAAGCCACCATGTGGACATAGGCAATGCAAACTCAGTCATAGTCTTCATGAGATGTAATTTAAATGTGAAATGGTTGGCCTCCAAAATACTCTTACTTTTGTTTTGCCTAAGACCCAATTTTCCAGTTTAGCCTTAACTAATATAGATGCACATGTCTCTGGGCTCCCAGCTGGCTCTTCGTGCACAGGGAATGCTAGTATGTAATACCTGGAAATGACCAATAATAATTGTATCAAACAATTTCGCACCATTTTTGCCTAAAACCCTAAAACTAGTCATTAGCCTGCTATAATTGGAAATCTTTGGCTTATGATTAAAATATCTCACCTGTTAACAAATTTTGCGTAGAGGATGCGGTGAGAGTAGCCCTGTCTGCGGATCTTTGCAGTCTCCAGGACACCTGTGTAGCGCAGCTGCACCAGCACCTTCTCCAGATCAAACTTACTAGGCTGCCGGTCGTTGTTTGGCTTGATGCAGCGCACAAAGTGGGGCTGTCCTGACACCATTTTTGACAGAAGGTCCATTAGGGAATACTGCAGGGTGAAGACAGACAATCCAACATAGTATCCAAGTGAATGTACTGCATGACAAAAACGACTATAAATACAGCTGCCTGCAGCAATGGCGGGTTCCTCCAAAGTAGACATCAATTTAAACATGTCAATCCAGTGGCCAAGTTTACAACAAATTGTCAAGTGTTAACTATACAGTAACTAACGTTAACTGAGTTGTTTGATAAACCCAAATGGGCCCTATATGTAATTGCCCTTTCTGAACCCATATAATGATTGTCTATGTGTGTACAACCTATTGTTAAACATGACAGCAGAAGTTACGATTGCAGTATTTGTTTTTTCAAGGTTTTGTTCAAGGTATGCCACAGAGTTTGCCACATGGTGAGAATCACCATAAGAACAGTGTGGTTGTGGCACACACCTTAATGATGCATGCAAGTCCAGCATTATAGAATAGTTTTGTTTGATTAGCAGGAAATCATGACTGAGACAGTGATTGTAGCCATGGAACATTTAAAAAGGTTCAGCATCAATCTGCTCTAAAACACTTAGTCACCTAAGAGTTTAAGGAATCAAGTGTTTTCTATAGCGCAGCTATATATTGTCACACATTAAATATTTGTCTTAAACAGATTCATGTTTTAAATTCTTTGTGACCAGCCAAATTACAGTTTTTGTATCTCCTGATAAGGTTGAGTACAGTTGTCATTTCAAATGGAACCTTTTTTGCTAGTTGTGTAATTTAGTTTTGAAAAAAACAAGTCAAAACTTCACAATTTCAAAATTAATATTAGTTATATAGAAAATTGTAACATCAATTGAATACAAAGGGGTCACTAAGGAGTGAAGTTATTGAAAACATTTGTTATTGTATATGTATCGTCTCATGGTCTAGTTGCACATCAGCCATTCAGTGGACCCTGCATCATCCATTGCAACCCAATGACAAGAAGAGTTAAGTGTAGCCTGGTGTAAAGTACCACTACAGCATACACACTAATTTGGTGGTAATTTTTTCTGGTAAATCTTATTTAGGTAATTCTCAGTAACCTTGTAAAAAATGCAAGGAAACTAATGTACAACAAAAACGGTAGTGGCTGTATTGTGAAATAAAAACAAGAGAACAAGTACACCACAATTAAAATAAACTCAAAGTTACAATATGCTGTGCTGAAGCTTAAGTGTATATTCCAGAGCTATTTACTTGGTAATATCTAATGATTACGTTGGAGTAATACATAATTCCCACCAATTGATGTTAAGGGACTAATTATACTAGATAGCACCAACGTGTCAGTCAATACTATAAATGTTCCGAGTTCGGTTACCCAAAAAACTTCAGCTGATTTGTAATTACCACAAAATATTTGCAGCTTTTTGCACACAAACTATTTTACTGCAGATACAGTCAAGTAAACGTGTCAAACGAGATTACAAACATAGTTTAAATCGGCTATTAATGAAGCTTTCCAACACTTAAGCCACAACAATACATCAACGATAATAGAAAATACTAGACAGCATTAAGTACACATAAGAAACAGCGCTGTTCACTTCAGATTTCTCAAATGCATATTTTCTAATTGTTATATATTGGCCACTATTTTAATCAGGAGAATCTACTTTAAAAAAAAAGATATGACAAGCCAGTGGGCATTGCTGCCAAAACACCCTAGGCAACTCTGCACATTGGTTTCCTATGGTGAGAAGAGTGATGCCGGTCTTACGTTTCAACTGGTTTTCATGTTAACTGGTGATATTCCAGATACGACGTAGGCGTGTTATAAGAAGGTAAATGTAGTTGATTGTATCGATGCCTGTTCAAAGTAATACAAACTTCAATATATTGTTCAAATGTTTGTAATTTAATCATAATCTTGTTTAATGTGTTTGTAATTCAGTTAATTCCAGAGGTGGATAGAGTACTGAAAAATTGTACTCAAGTACAAGTACAAGTACTGGTGTAAAAAATGTACTTAAGTAAAAGTACACCTCTCAAAAACTACTCAAGTACTAATTACTTTTTTGCCTGTGAATTTTACTGAATAAACATCAAATCCATAGAATCAAATCAGAAATATGAATGGATATGTTGGCAATTTGGGTTTTATACAAATAAACACATAGTACAGGTATTTTGTCTGTTAAAAGAATGTTAAATTATTTTTAAACATGAATAAACAGTATAAACGTTTCACTGCAAACCAACAACTGGGCAAAGGCCTTAAACTCTAGGACTCTATTTTACTTTCTGAACCTTTTGTTCAGTTTCAGCAGAAGCAGATTTTCAAAGTTCACAGAGTCTATCCGGCTTGGTTTGGATGTGAGAAGTAGACCAGCACAGCTAAAAAGTTACTGCTGTCAGATAAAATTTAGACATAACCTCCCATATTCATTTGTTTGTTTCAGAAAGTGGCATGTATATATAATAAGCCTTATCATTCTACCTTAAGCAAACCTATATAGCCTAGTGCCCAACCTAAACTATATAGCCTGGTCAGGGTATATGCAGGAATATTGAAGTTAATTTTAATACCTTTTCAAGACTTTTTCAAGACTTTTCAATATTTTTTAAACCTCAGCGCCACTTCAATCTGTAACCATTTACATCAGTGATTAAAACTAAAAAGCATTAATATCCAACCCTTAACTGAAAAACAGAACTGACAGTGCAATTCACAGTGCAAAAAATGTTCAGAAAGTGCACAAACAGCTTTGCTCCTTGCACATCCCTGAGCTAATTAATAATAAAAAGTGCACAGCAATTTTTATTTTTATTAAGGACCAAACCTGTCAAAACAATAAATAATTTATAAAAATAAAGAAAAATACAATTCAGAAAACTTAAAATGATTTGTTGAACCTCAGAACTTATTCTCTACACTACACTCACAGACGTACATGGTCACAAAACTCTCACTCACAAACGCACCCACAAACTCTTCGCATCAAGGACTCCAACGTGTTTCCGTTTAAGGTGCTGTATCATCACCGTGGTGCTCCCGTTCCATATGTCATGTCTTATATATCTTGCAATTAACACACTTTTTATTTATGTATTTACTTAGTGTGAAATGCTCCCACACTTTGGATGACTTCGGTCAAACTGATTTTGCCGACTCAGCCATCAAAACAACGTTACAGCTCCGCACCGCACTCAACTCAATTGCTTTTATCTCCGCGACTGAGTGGCGTGTCGATAATGAAATTCGTTCCCAGCTTTTTTAATTATCGATTTTTATCGATTTTATCGATTCGTTGTTGCAGCCCTAAAGTTAACTTACCTAGCCAAGGTACCTAGCCAGAACAGATCTTTATTAATATGACACTTCTCTAAACACACACATAACAGGTTGAAAATGAAATTAAAAAAAATATAGTATAGAGTATATATAATATATAGTACTAAGCAGGTACCTAGATTGTACACGGTCATCTTCCCAGAATCGAATGTGGACATCAAGCTGTTTCGTTTTTGTTGACTGGTTGAGCGACTCGTCAAACATTAACACAAACTTGCCAGCCTTGTTGATGGTGTTGAACATTTCGGTGCGTTGTAATACGCACTGGGAACGCCAGAGCGTACATTGTGCTTTTGAACTCCCGCCTGCCTGCTCGCTCTGGTGATCTCAGAGGCAATTTACGAACGTTTTGTAAAATAAAAATGACTAAATTCACACACTTTCCGATGTTTTTGGGACTGTTGGACAGCTAATTCAGAAAAAATACATTCAATATTTAATACTTTATAAAGCCGTGATAAGACTTTTTAATACTTTTTAAGGGTCTTAATTTCCCCAAAATTGATTTATCACCTTTTAATACTTTTCAAGACCCCGCGGATACCCTGCTGGTGTGGAACCTTAACTATATAGCCTGGTGTCGAACCTAAACTATATAGCCTGGTGTCGAACCTAAACTATATAGCCTGGTGTCGAACCTAAACTAAATAGCCTGGTGTCGAACCTAAACTATATAGCCTGGTGTCGAACCTAAAATATATACCCTAGTGAACCTAAACTATATAGCCTGATGAACCTAAAATATATAACCTAATGAACCTAAACTATATAGCCTGGTGTCGAACCTAAACTATATAGCCTGGTGTCGAACCTAAACTATATAGCCTGGTGTCGAACCTAAACTATATAGCCTAGTGTCAAACCTAAACTATATAGCATGGTGTCAAACCTAAAATATATACCCTAGTGAACCTAAACTATATAGCCTAGTGTCGAACCTAAACTATATAGACTGGTGAACCTAAAATATATAGCCTAGTGAACCTAAACTATATAGCCTGGTGTCGAACCTAAACTATAGAGCCTAGTGAACCTAAACTATAGAGCCTAGTGAACCTAAACTATATAGCCTGGTGTCGAACCTAAACTATAGAGCCTGGTGTCGAACCTAAACTATAGAGCCTAGTGAACCTAAACTATATAGCCTGGTGTCGAACCTAAACTATATAGCCTAGTGAACCTAAACTATATAGCCTAGTGTCGAACCTAAACTATATAGCCTGGTGTCGAACCTAAACTATAGAGCCTAGTGAACCTAAACTATATAGCCTGGTGTCGAACCTAAACTATATAGCCTGGTGTCGAACCTAAACTATATAGCCTGGTGAACCTAAACTATATAGCCTAGTTCAGTTTCAGCAGAAGCAGATTTTCAAAGTTCAAAGAGTCTATCCGGCTTGGTTTGGATGTGAGAAGTAGACCAGCACAGCTAAAAAGTTACTGCTGTCAGATATAATTTAGACAACCTCCCATATTCATTTGTTTGTTTCAGAAAGTGGTATGTATATATAATAAGCCTTATCATTCTACCTTAAGCAAACCTATATAGCCTAGTGCCAAACCTAAACTATATAGCCTGGTGTCGAACCTAAACTAAATAGCCTAGTGTCGAACCTAAACTACATAGCCTGGAGTCGAACCTAAACTAAATAGCCTGGAGTCAAACCTAAACTATATAGCCTGGTGTTGAACCTAAACTATATAGCCTGGTGTCAAACCTAAACTATATGGCCTAGTGTCGAACCTACACTATAGCCTAGTGTCGAACCTAAACTATATAGCCTGGTGTCGAACCTAAACTATATAGCCTGGTGTCGAAACTAAACAATATAGCCTGGTGTCGAACCTAAACGATATAGCCTAGTGTCGAACCTAAACTATATAGCCTGGTGTCAAACCTGAAATATATAGCCTGGTGTCAAACCTGAAATATATAGCCTGGTGTCGAAACTAAACAATATAGCCTGGTGTCGAACCTAAACGATATAGCCTAGTGTCGAACCTAAACTATATAGCCTAGTAAACCTAAAATATATATCCTGGTGTCGAACCTAAACTATATAGCCTGGTGTCGAACCTAAAATATATACCCTAGTGAAGCTAAACTATATAGCCTGGTGAACCTAAAATATATAGCCTAATGAACCTAAACTATATAGCCTGGTGTTGAACCTAAACTATATAGCCTGGTGTCGAACCTAAACTATATAGCCTGGTGTCGAACCTAAACTATATAGCCTGGTGTCGAATCTAAACTATATAGCCTGGTGTCGAACCTAAACTATATAGCCTGGTGTCGAACCTAAACTATATAGCCTGGTGTCGAACCTAAACTATATAGCCTGGTGTCGAACCTAAACTATATAGCCTGGTGTCGAACCTAAACTATATAGCCTAGTAAACCTAAAATATATATCCTGGTGTCGAACCTAAACTATATAGCCTGGTGTGAACCTAAACTATATAGCCTAGTGAACCTAAACTATATAGCCTAGTGAACCTAAACTATATAGCCTAGTGTCGAACCTAAACTATATAGCCTAGTGTCAAACCTAAACTATATAGCCTGGTTTCAAACCTAAACTATATAGCCTGGTGTCGAACCTAAACTATATACCCTGGTGTCGAACCTAAAATATATACCCTAGTGTCGAACCTAAACTATATAGCCTAGTGTCAAACCTAAACTATATAGCCTAGTGAACCTAAACTATATAGCCTAGTGAACCTAAACTATATAGCCTAGTGTCAAACCTAAACTATATAGCCTGGTTTCAAACCTAAACTATATAGCCTGGTGTCGAACCTAAACTATATAGCCTAGTGAACCTAAACTATATAGCCTGGTGAACCTAAACTATATAGCCTGGTGTCGAACCTAAACTATATAGCCTAGTGAACCTAAACTATATAGCCTGGTGTCGAACCTAAACTATATAGCCTGGTGTCGAACCTAAACTATATAGCCTAGTGAACCTAAACTATATAGCCTAGTGAACCTAAACTATATAGCCTGGTGTCGAACCTAAACTATATAGCCTTGTGTCGAACCTAAACTATATAGCCTGGTGTCGAACCTAAACTATATAGACTGGTGTCGAACCTAAAATATATACCCTAGTGAACCTAATCTATATAGCCTGGTGAACCTAAACTATATAGCCTGGTGTTGAACCTAAACTATATAGCCTAGTGAACCTAAACTATATAGCCTAGTATCGAACCTAAACTATATAGCCTAGTGAACCTAAACTATATAGCCTAGTGAACCTAAACTATATAGCCTAGTGTCGAACCTAAACTATATAGCCTAGTGTCGAACCTAAACTATATAGCCTAGTGTCGAACCTAAACTATATAGCCTAGTGTCGAACCTAAACTATATAGCCTAGTGTCGAACCTAAACTATATAGCCTAGTGTCGAACCTAAACTATACAGCCTAGTGAGCCTAAACTATATAGCCTAGTGAGCCTAAACTATATAGCCTATTGTCGAACCAACACTATAGCCTAGTGTCGAACCTACACTATAGCCTAGTGTCGAACCTAAACTATATAGGCTAGTGAACCTCAACTATATAGCCTAGTGAACCTAAACTATATAGCCTGGTGTCGAACCTAAACTATATAGCCTGGTGTCGAACCTGAACTATATAGCCTGGTGAACCTAAACTATATAGCCTAGTGTCGAACCAAAACAATATAGCCTAGTGTCGAACCAAAACTATATAGCCTAGTGAACCTAAACTATATAGCCTAGTGAACCTAAACTTTATAGCCTAGTGTCGAACCTAAACTATATAGCCTAGTGAACCAAAACTATATAGCCTGGTGTCGAACCTAAACTATATAGCCTAGTGAACCTAAACTATATAGCCTAGTGTCAAACCTAAACTATACAGCCTAGTGTCGAACCTAAACGCTACATTACGGTACAATACAGAGTGAAGCATACGTACAATTGGTAAGTGACAAGGTTTTATGGCGTTCTAGTCGGCAACATATGAAACTTATAGGCTGATGTTACCGCTAATGCCACCTGGAGATTCAACCAGAAAACAAAATATGCGTAAAAACGAGACCCCCGGTTTTCCCGGTCCGAATACAAGGGGTTTTATTGGCCAATCAGTTATTTCTATTGGATACCCAATTGCTGGTCAAAGAATTTAATATTCATTTAATTCACATTGTACAAGTACTCGGTAACGAATGTGATTATTAAAGTAGCGAAAGTAGATTACTTAACTAATTTGTATTTAAGTACAAGTAAAATTACAGGCTTAAAAATGTACTCATAATTGTACAAATACACGAAAAAATGACTTAATTACAGTAACGTGAGTAGTTGTAATTCGTTACTTCCACCTCTGGTTAATTCAGCCTAGTCTGAGGTGTTTGTTGACGCCGCAGCACGAATGCAGAGTAAAGACCGCTATAGTATAACAAATTATTAACTTGTGATACATATAAACCATAAGATGATTTGTAATTACCACCGATATGTGCAGCTTGTTGCACACAAACTATTTAATTTCAGATCATTCATACAGTCAATTAAACTTATCAAACTAGTAGGTTACAATCCTAAAACTGGTTAATTGTATCACAGAGATACCATTAGTTCAACTGCTATTATCTGGACGCAAATACACTTAGTACGCATAAAACTACTAAACTCAAGATATCATAACAACGATAACACATTAATAAATGTTGGGAAAGTTTATAACTTACGGTTCAAATGAACGACTATGTCCTTACATCTCTGGGAAAATAATGTGTTGTTTTCGTTTTCAGTCCGTGGGGGAAAGTAAAAAACGTATCCATCACATGTAAAATACGGCACAATATATAATAAAGTTTATCGGCAGAACATTTGGTAACTAAACTATGCATACTCTTTAAAATGTACCTCTACCGATCTCTTATAATGGAGAAAAAAAAACTCGCAGATGCTGCGTGCCCCTAGTGGCGCATGTGTGAAAAATAATGTGTCATAACACAAAAAAACATTTGATCAGTGTGAAATTTTAAATAAGTACGCCCTATTCAGCCATTAATCATTCTATTGCTTTGTGCTAAATATAACATCATAACACATGAATTCCACACATATAAACGCAAGTTTGAAGTCATTTGGAGCAGCAATACAAGAGAAAACAATTCATAACGTTTTTCCCTAAATATCACTGTACAAGACAATCCATCATGGCAAACCTCATGGTCCTTGAGGCTTTTTTGTTCACCATGAGAAACAAGTCATGTACAACAATATGCATCCATTTTGGACATATGGAGCAGCGGGACTATTCTCTCACACAATGAGGTGATGGCAATATAGAAAGTTACATAAACACGCACCTCAATATGTATTATATTGGTTTTTGCTAAATTTAACAATGAAAGACATTACTTCCACACATGACTAAAGCAAGATTCAAGTCGTTTGGAGCAGCGGTTCAAGAGAAAACAATTTATGAATGTTTTCCCAAATCTGGACTGTACAAGACATTCCATCATTGCAAACCTTATAGGTCCAAGAGGCTTTTTTTTCATCATGAATAGTAAGACAAGTATGCCAAAGGGCATCCATTTTTAACATATTGGGCAGCGGGGCTGATCCCGAACACACAGAAATTAAGGAAATATGAAAATGTACATAGACGCGCTTTTTTTTCCGCCCTTTTGTATTCAATTTCATTCCATTAAATATCAAATTGAATGACAGTAATTCTACACATGTCAAGCCAACAACCAAGTGAATCAGAGCAGCGGTTCAAGAGTCCAAGAGGCTTTTTTGTTCATCAGGTCAATTAAGGCATAGACACCAAGTTTCAGCGATATCGGACGATGTGGCGGGAGGAACCCTAATAAGAATACTAACAATAACAATAGGTTTCCTCCTGACGGAGGAACCCTAAATATAGCTGCCTGCAGCAATGGCGGGTTCCTCCAAAGTAGACATCAATTTAAACATGTCAATCCAGTGGCCAAGTATACAACAAATTGTCTAGTTGACTTTCCAATGTTAACTATACAGTAACTAATGTTAACTGAGTTGCTTGATAAACCCAAATGGGCCCTATATGTAATTGCCTTTTCTGAACCCATATAATGATGGTCTGTGTGTACAACCTAGTGTTAAAGTCGACAGCAGAAGTTACGATTGCAATATTTTTTTCAAGGATTTGTTCAAGGTGTGCCACAGAGTTTGCCACATGGTGAAAATCACCATAAGAACAGTGTGGTTGTGGCGCACACCTTAATGATGCATGTCCAGCATTATAGAATAGTTTTGTTTGATTAACAGGAAATCATGACTGAGACAGTGATTGTAGCCATGGAACATTTAAAAAGGTTCAGCATCAATCTGCTCTAAAACACTTAGTCACCTAAGAGTTTAAGGAATCAAGTGTTTTCTATAGCACAGCTATATATGGTCACACATTAAATCTTTGTCTTAAACAGATTCATGTTTTAAATTCTTTGTGACCAGCCAGTTTTTGAATCTCCTGATAAGGGTTGAGTACAGTTGTCATTTCAAATCGAACCTTTTTTGCTAGTTGTGTAATTTAGTTTTAAAAAGAACAAGTCAAAACTTCACAATTTCAAAATGAATATTAGTTATACAGAAAATTGTTAAATAAATTGAATGCAAAGGGGTCACTAAGGAGTGAAGTTATTGAAAACATGTGTTCTTGTTTATGTATCGTCTAATGGTCTAGTTGCACATCAGCCATTCAGTGGACCCTGCATCATCCTATTCATTGCCACCCAATGACAAGAAATGTTAAGTGTAGCCTGGTGTAAAGTACCACTAGGGCACACACACTAATTTAGTGGTAATTTATTCTGGTAAATCTTATTTAGGTGATTCTCAGTAACCTTGTAAAAAATGCAAGGAAACTAATGTACAACAAAAACGGTAGTGGCTGTATTGTAAAATAAAAACAAGAAAATAATTAAAATAAGCTCAAAGTTACAATATGCTGTGTGCTGAAGCTTAAATGTATATTCCAGAGCTATTTACTTGGTAATATCTAATGATTACTTTCGAGTAATACATAATTCCCACCAATTTATGGTACGGGACAAATTTTACTAGATAGCACCAACGTAATTCAGTCAATACTATTAATGTTCCGAGTTCGGTTACCCAAATACTTCAGCTGATATGTAATTACCGCAAAATATGTGCAGCTTTTTGCACACAAACTATTTTACTGAAGATACAGTCAAGTAAACTTATCAAACAAGATTACAAACATAGTTTAAATTGGCTATTAATGAAGCTTTCAAACACTTAAGCCAAAACAATACATCAACGATAATAGAAAATACTAGACAGCACTAAGTACACATAAGAAACAGCGCTGTTCACATCAGATCTCTCAAATGTATATTTTCTGATTGTTAAATAGATTGTTAAATATTGGGCACTATTTTAATATGGAGAATCTGCTTTAAAAAAAGATATGACAAGCCAGTGGGCATTGCTGCCAAAACACACTAGGCAACTCTGCACATTGGTTTCCTATGGTGAGAAGAGTGATGCCGGTGTTACGTTTCAATTGGTTTTTATGTAAACTGGTGATATTCCAGATGCGACGTAGGCGTGTCATAAGAAGGTAAATGTAGTTGATTGTATCGATGCCTGTTCAAAGTAATACAAACTTCAATAAATCGTTCAAATGTTTGTAATTTAATCATAATCTTGTTTAATGTGTTTGTAATTCAGTAATTTCAGCCTAACAGTCTGAGGTGTTTGTTGACGCCGCAGCACGAATGCAGAGTAAAGACTGCTAGTATAACAGAGTGTAGTGCACCTAGGTTAACTTGTGATACAACACCTGTACAGGTAGATAGACTATGTTCATATAGACCACTAGTATAACAGAGTGTAGTGCGCCCAGATTAACTTGTGATACAACACCTGTACAGGTAGATAGACTATGCTCATATAGACCACTAGTATAACAGAGTGTAGTGCACCCAGGTTAACTTGTGATACAACACCTGTACAGGTAGATAGACTATGCTCATATAGACCACTAGTATAACAGAGTGTAGTGCGCCCAGATTAACTTGTGATACAACATCTGTACAGCTACATAGACTATGCTCATATAGACCGCTAGTATAACAGAGTGTAGTGCGCCCAGATTAACTTGTGATACAACATCTGTACAGCTACATAGACTATGCTCATATAGACCGCTAGTATAACAGTGTGTAGTGCGCCCAGATTAACTTGTGATACAACACCTGTACAGGTAGATAGACTATGCTCCTATAGACCACTAGTATAACAGAGTCTAGTGCGCCCAGGTTAACTTGTGATACAACACCTGTACAGGGAAATAGACTATGCTCATATAGACCACTAGTACAACAGAGTCTAGTGTGCCCAGGTTAACCTGTGATACAACACCTGTACAGGTAGATAGACTATGCTCATATAGACCACTAGTATAACAGAGACTAGTGTGCCCAGATTAACTTGTGATACAACACCTGTACAGGTAGATAGACTATGCTCATATAGACCACTAGTATAACAGAGTCTAGTGTGCCCAGATCAACTTGTGATACAACATCTGTACAGCTAGATAGACTATGCTCATATTGACCGCTAGAATAACAGTGTGTAGTGCGCCCAGATTAACTTGTGATACAACACCTGTACAGGTAGATAGACTATGCTCATATAGACCACTAGTATAACATAGTCTACTGCGCCCAGGTTAACTTGTGATACAACACCTGTACAGGGAAATAGACTATGCTCATATAGACCACTAGTATAACAGAGTGTAGTGCACCCAGGTTAACTTGTGATACAACAACTGTTCAGCTACATAGACTATGCTCATATAGACCACTAGTATAACAGAGTGTAGTGCACCCAGGTTAAATTAGTGGTCTATATGAGCATAGGCCACTAGTATAACAGAGTGTAGTGTGCCCAGATTAACTTGTGATACAAGTGGACTTTATGGGTCCAAGAGGTTTTTTTGTTCATCAGGTCAATTAAGGCATAGACACCAAGTTTCAGCCATATTGGACAAACGGTGTGGCGGGCCTAGCCCGTAGACTTTGGCCGTGATTTATAGCGCCACCTATGGGTGTATGTAGGTCATTTGAGTTGTGTGAGTTACTCGACACCTGTTTTATCAATGTGCAAATTTTTAGAAAAAGTTATCCATGGGCAACCGAGTTATTGAACCATTTAGGGAGATAAGTATAATAATAATAAGAAGAATACTAACAATAACAATAGGTTTCCTCCTGACGGAGGAACCCTAATAAGAATACTAACAATAACAATAGGATTCCTCCTGACGGAGGAACCCTAAATACTACGAATAACAATAGGTTTCCTCCTGACGGAGGAACCCTAATAAGAATACTAACAATAACAATAGGTTTCCTCCTAACGGAGGAACCCTAATAAGAATACTAACAATAACAATAGGTTTCCTCCTGACGGAGGAACCCTAATGATGATCTTGAATTCTTGTATTAGATTAATTCAGTTGCTTTGTTTTATAATATGTTGTGTAGTTTACAAAAGTACATATTTGACATTTCTGAAGTGATAAATGTAGTAAATTCGATTTAGAAAATGACCTATTCTTACTCTGAAATAAGAGGCTACAGTCTGTGTCCTCATGTTGGTGGTCTCTCTAGGATGGTGGGTGCTTTCGCCAGACCCACAATCACCCTGGAAATACAAAACACACAGGGTTAATCAGAATTATTGACAATGGTTTGGATTGTAATCCAGGGATAGACATAATCTCTATCTAAGAAACTGGCCCTAAGCAATGTAGTAAAATATGATGTTTTATAGTCACACTTGAGACTATTTTTCAGCTATGTTGTCCAACAGAGTTAGGGTCTTCCTTTATTTCGTATATACTTTAACAAAACAGCTGCAGCTCATTAATGCTAGAATGTTAAGCAAGACCAAGAGAACAGAGCACATCACTCCGGTTCTTAAATCTGGCTTCCAGTCAGTTACAGAATAGATTTAAAAGTGTCACGCTCTGTGTGTGGTGTAGTAAGGAGGGCTGAAGCCAGGCGCCGCAACAGATGGCGTTACTTGGGTTTTAATGATGTTAAAATAAACCCCACTCGATCCTAGTCCCGGTACTCCACTAGTACTGCATTAAAAAATAACAAATGAGTGCTACACAGCCTATAAAGGTCCAAAGGACATTTAAATAGAATCACATAGGGCCGAACAGTTGAACCACTACGGATATATCATTTCACACAGTAAGACACGCAACATGCAACAATATCACACAAAGACATGACCAAGCACAGGGAACCTAATTACTCTACTAATGACGGAATGAACACCAAGTGTTTGTGATGACGAGATGGAACGATGGCAGCTTAGAAGGCCGGGAAAGGAAAGAACACGAAGCCTGCCCGCAGGTGGCGGTTAACTGGCTTCGGAGGGAGCTCTGACAAAAAGTGATGCTTTTAGTTTATAAATCACTGAACAGTTTGAGCCCCACAATACATTTCCCTTTGCACATTAGATTTTTATGTATATTGGGAAAAATGTTCTAAAGACCTTAATAAAACTTGTTGGAACACTTTCAGGGGCTTGGCAGTTCAGTAAACAGTTTTTGGTCGAGGAGGAATATAAAAGTAATGTATTTTATTATTTACCTTTGTTTTTTGTAAAGCCCAATGAATTGCTTGTATGTATGAATTATGCAATAGAAATGAACTCGCTTACTTTTTTAATTTCTTATTAATATTTCAATTTTAATTGACAATAATAAAAAACGATGGTTTGGAAGTTGTTCATCTGTTGTATATGTATTTGGAACATTTACATACAATTGTTTGTAAATATATAATTTGGCAACTGTGTTGTATTTGACAACACAGTTAAACTTTACATATTGTTATTACATCATTTTTGTTTATGAGTATTCCTTATGCTAAGTAATAATATTATAAAAACAATTTGTGACAATGATCACTTGATAGTAACGGATGATTTGGAGACCATGTGTGTAAATTGACATAGAGAGTTTTTGTATTACTGAACAAAAGAGTCCAGTGTGACTTTGAAATAAGCAATTATGATTATTATTGCTGATAAAACTTAAACATTTTTTTATATATATATATATAATATATTCGATTATTAGATCTTAATATATACATATCTCATCTGCATAAAAAAGACTAGATAAGCACAAGAAATTTTTTTACATTAAAATGTTGAAAAGATGGATTCACAATGCTTACTACAAACAGCAGTAACAAAAAATATTTACCACCTCAGAAATGTGAAAACTAATTTAGAAATGTTTCTAATAGAAAATACCATTACTTTTGTACCTACCAACTGAAAGCCAGATAAACATTAAAGAGAGCGCAGATGTAAATATTATTAACTGAAAGAAAATTTTGCTTAGGGCCCCCAAAAGCTAAAGCCGGCATTGCTACATAGATACAACATAGACAGAACACAGACAAAGAGATTGTCATTACCTCACTGAGTGAGTGACTAGGACTGAATAACATAAGTACTCCCATCTTGCCAAGAAAAAAAGCAGAGAAACAGGGATAACAGAGAGACAAGGTACACACGCAAGGTTAGTGTGCTTGTAAGAGGAAGCCTTGGAAAGAGAAAACAGTGAAAAACTTTTCTGAAAAAATAACTCTAAATTGTACTGACATAGAATTACAAGACACATTGCATTACTGTATTCTAAAAAAGAAGCAAGACGAAAAGCAGCACACAGACATTCCAAAATTTGCAAATTAACATAAAAACACATGCCCTTGTACCTTGGCAAAGTTCATGGTGCGCTGAGGGTGAGCTGGGGTGCGAGACATGCTTATGTTCATACCTTTACCTTTTGTGTGGGCCAAGTTGCCTAGAAGATGGAAAAATAGAAAGTCTTAAAACAAAATAAAAAACTTCAACAACATCAGAAAAATCATTTAATTTCATGGACAACTATAAGTTTAGAAATGTAAGTGCACAAAATGTTACAACCAAATCGTGCTGTACTAATTGGGAAAGAGGCCGAGGAGAAATTTGGAAACACAAATTGAGGATAAATTACTTTCGTGTAATACAGCCAAAATGCACATTTAACAAAGTAAAAAAACATTTTTCCATGTCATGAATAATTCTATCTGTTGATTATTAGCCATAGTGTTGCCATAGAGCTAAGCTAACTCAGTAGCACACAACAATAGAGGAAAAGACTAGTGTGTTAGCATGCCATCATTGTATTCATGAGTTCAGTAAATAGAGAACAGAGGTGCTATAGCTCACTAAAACAGCTTCAGGGGTTCAGTTAAGAGTGATTATTTGATTACGGCTAAGCTGATTAGATTTTAGCATAGTTGGCAGCGTCCTCCACCTATGAATGTTACTCACAAGGCAAGGGCCAGCTTTTCAGTAGAAAAGCTTGGCCTCCAATAACGATAGGCCGCTCTGAAAAAAGCAACATAGACTTGTTCTTTAAAAGTGTACATTTCATTTTGACATTTCTATGATAATATACATACAGTTACTTAAATGTTTTTCACAGATGTTGACAATCACCTGAATAAACCAGCTGCTTATTCATTGGAACCAAAAGAATATCATTGTTTTTGTGAGAACTCCCCCCGAAGCCAGTCTACCGCCACCTGCGGGCAGGCTTCGGCGGTCGTCCTCTCCAGCCTTCTAAACTGCCTTTCTCTCCTCCCCCGGCATACCTTGTTCAGTCTCGTCATCACTACACCTGGTGTCCGTTATCTCATTAGATGGCTATTTAAGTTCCCTGTGTTTGGTCTTGTTTTTGAGTGGAATTGTTACATGTTACATAATTTGTTTGTTATGAAAATCTCGGAGAGTTATTCCCTTGGATCTGTTACAAGGAAGTTCGATATTATATGCACTGTGTCGCATCTTATTTAAGAGTATTGTGCGCGCATTGTGTGTTTCATTGGACTTTGTTATTCGTTGGAATAAAAACACCACGAACACAAGCTGTTCCCGTGCTTGGCTTCCATCCTCCTCTAGCGGGAAGAGAGGTGGGCGAGCGTCTCGTTCTCCTGAGGTAGGGGGCAAAGGAGCATGCAGGAGTTCGCGCTGGAGTTCAGGACCCTGGTAGCGGGGGCTGGTTGGAACGAACGGGCCTTTAGAGATTTCTTTAGTGTACATCTAGAGTTAGCGTGTCATCATGCCGCCCTCTCCTTTCAGCAGCTACACCCCGTACTACTATTACCGTTTCTTTCCCCACTTCGTCTCCCCAGTGTAAGGCACTCGTAACATGCCAATGTTTTACGGATTCCGTAGGTGCCGTTGGCCTGTGCCCCAACCATTACGTATCTGGACAGTCAACCAATGGGTTCGGGGGTGGTGACGCAGGTCACGGTACCGGTAACTATGGTAACACAACACACACACACACTGAAATGATCACTTTACAATTAATTGACTCACCTTCTTTTTCCATGGTATTAGGCATGCCCTGGAGTATCAGGGGAGGTGTCTGGGTGTTTACTTCGGTGCGACATCGGTGGAGAGTCCAGACAGTGTCTCCATTGTGCGTATTACTCCAGAATTTCATGATTTGGCGATAGCATTTTTGAAACAATTGGCTACTAAATTACCTCCCCATCCCTCGGGGGACTGCGGGATAGAACTACAGGTAGGCGCTGTACCGCCACACAGTCATGTGTATACCCTGTCTTAGGCAGAGACTGCAGCGATGGAGACGTATGTCTCTAAGTCATTGAAACATTGGGATGATCTGTCATTCCACTTCCTCAGCCTCTTTAATTTTTTTTTCCGTTGTGAAGGAGGGAGTTCTTCATTGATTATCGAGCCCTTAACAGCATTACAGTTCGGTATTGGTATCCTCTCCCACTGATTTCAGCTGTAATCGAGTCAATGCATGGGGTGCGCTTTTTCACAAAGTTAGATCTCAGGAGAGCATACAATTAAGTGCGTTTCCGGGAGGAAGATGTGTGGAAATCAACCTTTAGCACCACGTCAGGTCACTATGAAAACCTAGTGATGCCGTACGGTTTGATGAATGCATCATTTGATAAATGTCGGTTTTACAGTGCCTGGTGAATAATATTTTAGAGACATGATTGGTCGTTGTGGTGGTGGTGTACATAGATGAGATCCTTGTGTATTCTGCTCACCGGGCTGATCAGGTTTCCCTTGTTTGCAGAGTGCTGGAGCGACTGATGGCGCATGATCTATATGCCAAGAAGTGTCTGTTTTTTAAGGGAGCAGTCACCTTCTCGGGTTCCTCATTACTACGGGGGGCTTGAATGGAGGTTGATCGTTTGGCGGCCGCGCATAATTGGTCCGTTCTAACCATGGTTAAAGCAGTTCAGCGATTTATTGGATTTACTACTGCAGGTTTATCAAGTGCTTTGGCAAGGTAGCAGCTCCCGTTACATCACTGCTAAAGGGTGGGCCGTCTTGGATTTGTTGGTCGGATGAGACAGACGCGTTCAGTAAATTAAAAACGTTGTTTACGTCCGCACAGATTTTGGCTCACTCGGATCTATCGCTTCCGTACGTAATGGAGGTGGATGCGTCAGACGATGAGATTAGTGCTATACTGTCCCAATGCTCGGGCTACATAAGGAATACATACATACGGGCTGCGAGGAGGCTTAACCCATGCCAGGCCAGGTGGGCGTTGTTCTTTACCGGGTTTGAGTTTACGTTATTGTACATTCCGGGTACAAAGAACGCCAAGGCAGACGCGCTGTCTCAAATACACAGAGGAGAGGCTGGTTGATAACTCATTCTTTCTTCCTGCTTCCTATATAGTGGCACCAGTTATGTGGGAGGTAGATGCGGACATCCAGGGCGCATTACGCACGGATCCATCTACCCCAGTGCCCCGAGGGGCGTGTCTACGTGCCGCTGGATGTTCGTGATCGCCTCATGTGCTGTTCCCACACAACGGTGTCATCAGGTCACCCTGGTATTGGTCGGACTGTGCGTTGTCATACCAATAAGCATTGGTGGCCTGGTCTGGCCAAGGATGTGAGGTTGTATGTCTCCTCGTGTTCCCTGTGCGCTTAGTGTAAGGCACCTAGGCACCTTCTGTTGGGTAAGTTACATCCTTTGCCCATTCCACGGCGACCATGGTCACATCTGAGTGTTGACTTTCTGACTGATCTCCCTCTCTCTCTCAAGGCAGCACTACAGTCCTGGTCGCTGTGGACCAGTTTTCAAAAGCCTGCCCCAATCAGGGCCCCAATTCACATCGATGGTCTGGAGGGCGTGTATGAAGCGCTGAGGGGTCTCGGTCAGTCTGACCTCTGGGTATCACCATGAGATTAATGGGCCTCTGGGTATCACCATGAGACTAAAGTAAACCAGGAGGTTCCTGAGGTCATATTGTCAGAACCGGCCGTGGGAGATCTCTGGGAGTGGGCAGTTTCTGCCATGGGCAGAGTATGCCAAGATTTCACTCTGCCAATCCTCCACTAACTTAACACCATTTCAATATAAATGGTAATTTTTTTTATCCAAAGCGCTTTACAGATCCTGCATCTGTTTCACCCATTCATACACTGACGACCGCGTCTACCATGCAAGGCGACTGCAGGCTCGCCTGGACACCTCGACAATTTCCCAGGAGGAACCACCAACCTTCCGATTGATAGACAACCGACTCAACCCACTGAGCCACTGCCGGCCCTTATATGTCCTAGGATACCAGCCAGTTCTGGCACCATGGCAGCAGAGCCATCCCGACACCACGGTATCGGCAGTGGACAAATGGGTTTGGGGCTCAGGGAACGAGCTTTTCAGGCATCCCTGTGGAGGTTGGGGGCATTGAACCTGAGTGGGCAATGTTCAAAGCTTCTATTGCTGAAGATGCGGCGGTGAGCTGTGGTCTCAAGGTCCTAGGTGCCTCAAGGGGTGGTAACCCTAGAACACCGTGGTGGACCACAGTGGTCAGGGAAGCTGTCCGTCTGAAGAAGGAGGCCTTCAGGGATATGCTATCCCTGGGGACTCCGGAGGCAGTTGCAGGGTACCGACAGGCCCGAAAGGCTGCAGTGTGGGAGAAGTTTGGAGAAGCTATGGAGAAGGACTTTTGGTCGGCACCAAAATGCTTCTGGAAAACCGTTCGGCACCTCAGAAGGGGAAAACGGGGAACCATCCAGGCTGTGTACAGTAAGGATGGGACACTGTTGACCTCAACTGATGATGTGATCGGGCGCTGGAAAGAGCATTTTAAGGAGCTCCTGAATCCGACCTACACGCCCTCTAGTATAGAGGCAGAGCTGGAGGCTGATGGAGGGTCATCATCAGTTTCCCTGGGGGAAGTCGCTGAGGTAGTCAAACAACTCCACAGTGACAAAGCCCCAGGGACTGATGAGATTCGTCCAGAAATGCTAAAAGCTTTGGGTGGGGAAGGGCTGTCTTGGTTGACACGCCTCTTCAACATTGCATGGAAGTCTGGGACAGTGCCAGAGGAGTGGCAGACCGGGGTGGTGGTTCCCCTCTTCAAAAAGGGGGACCAGAGAGTGTGTGCCAATTACAGAGGTATCACACTCCTCAGCCTCCCTGGTAAAGTGTACTCCAAAGTGCTGGAAAGGAGGGTTCGGCCAATAGTCGAACCTCGGATTGAAGAGGAACAATGCGGTTTCCGTCCTGGCCGGGGAACCACGGACCAGCTCTTTACTCTCGCAAGGATCCTGGAGGGGGCCTGGGAGTATGCCCATCCAGTCTACATGTGTTTTGTGGATCTGGAGAAGGCGTATGACCGGGTACCCCGGGATCTTTTGTGGGAGGTGCTGCGGGAGTATGGGGTGAGGGGGTCTCTTCTCAGGGCCATCCAATCTCTGTACGCTCAAAGCATGAGCTGTGTCCGTGTCCTCGGCAGTAAGTCGGATTCGTTCCCGGTGGGGGTTGGCCTCCGCCAGGGCTGCGCTTTGTCACCAATCCTGTTTGTAATATTCATGGACAGGATATCGAGGCGTAGTCATGGGGGAGAGGGGTTCCTGTTCGGTGGGCTGATGGTCACATCACTGCTTTTTGCGGATGATGTGGTTCTGATGGCCTCATCGGTCGGTGACCTTCAGCACTCACTGGATCGCTTCGCAGCCGAGTGTGAAGCGGCTGGGATGAGGGTTAGCACCTCTAAATCTGAGGCCATGACTCTCAGCAGGAAACCGGTGGAGTGCCTACTCCGGGTAGGGAATGAGTCCTTACTCAGAGTGAAGGAGTTCAAGTACTTCTGGGTCTTGTTCGCGAGTGAGGGAACAATGGAGCGGGAGATTGGTCGGAGGATCGGAGCAGCGGGGGCGGTGTTGCATTCGCTTCACCGCACCGTTGTGATGAAAAGAGAGCTGAGCCGAAAGGCAAAGCTCTTGATTTACCGGTCAATCTTTGTTCCTACCCTCACCTATGGTCATGAAAGCTGGGTCATGACCGAAAGAACGAGATTGAGGGTACAAGCGGCCAAAATGGGTTGACTAGGTGGAGATATTATATCTCCACACTGGCCTGGGAACGCCTCGGGATTCCCCAGTCAGAGCTGGCTAATGTTGCCCGGGAAAGGGACGTTTGGGGTCCCCTGCTAGAGCTGCTACCCCCGCGACCCGACCCCGGATAAGCGGTTGAAGATGAAATGAGAATTATTACATTTGCTCAGGCATGCTCAAATGTTCTTCCCCACCATTTCAGTCATACAATGTGTGCACACTAATGATCTACTTGCTAGATTCACTAACTTTTACAATCTGTATGCTGCTCAACTGACCTACTTATACCTCATCTTGTATTAACTGCATATTGACTCTCCACTTGATCTGTGTTGCCATGATCTGTTTGCACTTTTGTTTTCAGTCTATATATTCTGGAATTGTATGTTGTCTCGCAGATTTTTGCTTTATCTTGGCCAGGTTGCCGTTGCGAATGAGACATTTTTCTCAATTGGCCTACCCGATTAAATAAAGGTTAAATAAAAAGAAATACAAAAAATAGGCTACAATGAAGATGGCATGAAGAAAATGTAATGGTTACAATTGTTACAATTGTATGAAATTATTTGTGCCAAGTACAAAATAGATAATCAACTTAATTACATTGTAAAATGTATCTGTATATATATATATTAGGGCCGGGAATTGATTAAACTAACTAATTAACTAACTAATTAATCGCACAATATGCTGTGATTAATCACATTTTCCCCAAGCTTGTTATCATCATGTAAAAGACTGAATTAAATCAAATTCAATTTAAATTTTGTCAAACAAAAATACTGGATCAGCTTAGAACTTCAAGCAATAGTCCAAATCAAAGAATTTTTTTTCAAAAAGAAAATGACAAAGTGCGAGGTGAAACCATCAATGTCAAAGCAAGATTATTTCAGAACTTATATAGGCAAAAATAATTGCATTATATGTAAAGTTGCCAGATTAATGTTAAAGAAGTCTATAACAGCCTTTGTAATATGAATGACAAACAGAATGAATGAAATGAAGTTTGCAGATGTCAGGTGAGAGTGACATCCTCATAGAGTTTGTGTATTCTCAAAACAATCGTTTTATTTTTAATCGATTGTATGATGGGTATCCCGTATAGAGGACCAAGTCTGCCAGAATTAAAAATAAATGAATAAATAAATAAATGCATCAGTACAAGTATTTTACATCAAAATATACGTAAAAAAATGAAAAATGTATTAATCTGTCGTTTTCTCCTATATATATATTTCCACAATCATTTATTTCTGTAATGATTTATTTCTGTAAGTATTTATTTCTGTTTATATTTATTTCCGTTTAAATGTATTTCCATTCATATTTATTTTCACAATCATTTATTTATGTAATTATTTATTTCTGTAAGTATTTATTTCTGTTTATATTTATTTCCGTATAAATGGTAAATGCTGCGCTTTTATATAGCGCTTTTTATCCAAAGCGCTTTACAGATCCTGCCTCACATTCACCCATTCATTCACTCATTCATACACTGACGACCGCGTCTACCATGCAAGGCGACTGCAGGCTCGCCAGGAGCAGCTGGGGTTAGCTGTCTTGCTCATGGACACCTCGACAATTTCCCAGGAGGAACCGGGGATCGAACCACCAGTGATAGACAACCGACTCAACCCACTGAGCCACTGCCGCCCAGTATATATTTATTTCTGTATTTCCTCAACCTTAGGCAAATGAGGAGGGTGTCAACCATAGTACGCAGTGGTATCAGTATTCCTATTGGTTAATCTGTGTAGGAGTTGGAAGATCGATTTTATATGTTTAGACTGCTATAACTACGGAAGAAATACACAGGCTATGGCGTTTACATTTCCAAAAATCAAATAAATGAAAATCCATGAAACTGTATGTCCTATTTTGATGAAGTGCTAAAACATTTTAGATCACAAGCGACGTACACAATCAAATGATTTGCGCATGATTGGCCATTAAACGAATCTCCACAGTCAGCTCACAGCTTCAGTTGTTTGTGTCCTGAGCAGGACACACAAACTAAACCGGTTTGCGCACAGTGTTCATATCGGACCAAAACGGGTCCAGTTTCATATAGATTGGACCAAAACCAGTCCAATTTCATATAGATCAGACCAAAACAGGTCCAGTTTCATACAGATCAGACCAAAACGGGCCCAGTTTCATATAGAACGAACCAAAACGGGGTCCGGTTTCATATAGAACGGACCAAAACACGTCCAGTTTCATATAGAACAGACTAAAACCGGTCCAGTTTCATATAGAACGGACCAAGCCCAGTCCAGTTTCGTATGGAATGGAGTCAATAGACCAAAAAACGGGTCCAGTTTCATATAGATTGACCAAAACCACGTATTTAGGAAAAGTCATGGAATGATGAGGCTGTAGCTTTTCAACATTATATATTTATTTTAATTACTAACTGCAACGCCCGCGGGCTGTTGGCGCTCCTAGTTTAACCGCAGTTTGTATAAGCTTTCGCAGTGCATTGCCACCCCTGCTGTCCTGATTGATTACATCTGTTTCTCCCTCTCTGCGCTTGATTGCTTTGGTTGAACGATTAAGTCCCACCCCCTCAAGCCTACGGTTGTGGAAATACAGAAATAAATACAAACGGAAATAAATATAAACAGAAATAAATATGAACGGGAATAAATATAAACGGAAATAAATACTTACAGAAATAAATAATTACAGTAATAAATATAAACGGAAATAAATATGAGCGGAAATACATTTGAACGGAAATAAATATAAACTGAAATAAATACTTACAGAAAAAATTATTGTGGAAATAAATAAATAGGAGAAAACGACAGATTAATTACATTTTCTTACGTATATTTTGATGTAAAATACTTGTACTGATGCATTTATTTATTCATATATGTCTCCACGTAATCCTGACAGAATGATCCGGCCAGAAATGGACCAGCAGACCTGGAGTCCGTTCGTCGGGAAGTTTCCAGCCAGGGAATCCTCATCGGGCAGCACAGTTTGGCATTACAGGAGATTATGACCACTCTCCAGGGGCTGTCCGTTAACGTCTCCGCCTTTCAGAGGAACCTTAGCACTCCGGAGCCCACCATGGTCCACATATTGTCGGTGGCAGCCGACCGTGAACCATGGGTACCAACCCCTGAGAGGTATGGAGGGGATGTGGGCCAATGTCGGGCTTTCTTTATGCAATGTGGACTTGTTTTCGATCAGCAACCACGATCGCACGACACCGATAGGCCAAAGATTGTCAGCGTTATGGGATGAACGAGCGGACCTGGGTTCCCAGACGTACAACACGTCTTCGACCATCCGGTCCGTGGTAAGGATGCCTCCAAGCGTCTGCTTTATCTGCATCAGGGACAACGCGGGGTAGCTCAGTATGCTATTGAATTCAATGAGGAAATGAGGAATCGTTGCAGGGCGTGTTTTATAACGGCCTTAACGAACAGTTAAAAGACGAACTGACTAACGGGGTAGAGGATTTAAACAGGTGGCGAGAACGGAGGAGAGAGAGAAGACGGTGGGCGGTGTGACTTCCCCGCAAGCAACCAACGTTCCACAACTAACCCCCCTGAACGAGAGGTTCAGGAGGAGACTGAACATGAGAGTTATCTTTCCGCTTCTGAACCTATGCAGCTAGTAGGATACCGGGTTACAGACAGAGAACGTCAGCGACGCAGAGAAAGTAACAGCTGTCTGTACTGTGGTCACCCTGGTCAATATCTTGCCCGCAGCGACCGGGAAATCGGCGGGTTCGCTAGAAGTGGGGAGGCTTCTAGCGAACCAGATGATAGGAGAACATCGTTATTCTGGCCGAACGATTTTCCACGTTACCCTCCTACATCAACTTCAGTCATTTAAGTTGCATGCTTTAATCGATTTCGGTGCTGATGACAGTTTCATTGATGCAGAACTGGTGGGTCAGTTGGGGTTGCCGATGGAGAACCTGAGGAGGACCATTGAGGCCAACACCCTGGATGGTCGGTTACAAGCACGAGTTACCTCCCGTACGGGTCCAGTCCAGTTACTCCTTTCTGGTAATCATTCTGAGGAGATAGAATTTTTGATTATCCGTTCCCCCCACGTGCCATTGATTTTAGGTCACACCTGGCTGGTAAGACACAACCCCTCCATCGACAGGAGTAAGGATAGGATTATCAGTTGGAGTCAGTACTGTAACGCTATCTGTCTCAAGGCGGCTCTTTCCCCAGGGGTGCCACGTCAGGTGAAGGATGAGCTACCTCCCAGTCTGGCACAGGCTCCAGTGGAGTATCATGACATTAGGGAGGTATTTAACAAACAACAGGCCCTGTCCTTGCCACCTCATCGCCCTAAGACTGTGCGATTCGGTTAGTTCCTGGTGCCACCTACCCCAAGGCTCAGATGTACAGCATCTCACGACCTGAGCGGGATGCTATGGAGACGTACATCAAGGACTCCTTGGCGGCGGGCCTCATTCGACCATCTTCCTCCCGCTTGGGAGCGAGTTTCTTCTTTGTAGCTAAGAAGGATGGTACCCTTCGGCCCTGCATAGATTATCGGGGTCTCAATGACATTAAGAATAAGTACCCCCTGATTTTGATGAACTCCGCTTTTGACTCCCTGCAGGGAGCTACCATGTTTACTAATTTGCATCTTCTGAACACCTATCATTTGGTGTGAATCAGAGAGGGAGATGAATGGTTGACAGGCTTCAACACACCAATGGGACATTTTGAGTATTTGGTCATGCCATTTGGGCTTACCAATGCACCGGGTGTGTTTCGGCATCTAGTGAATGAGGTGTTGAGGGACATGATTGGGCGGTTCGTTTTCGTATATCTCGATGATATCCTTATCTTCTCAAGGGACCCTAAGGAGCACACCCAACATGTTCGCCAGGTCCTCCACAGGTTGCTGGAGAACAGGTTGTTTGTAAAAGCTGAGAAGTGCGAGTTCCATGTGTCATCTGTCTCGTTTCTAGGCTACATCATCGCAGAGGGACAAGTCCGTATGGACCCTGCCAAGGTCGCTGCGGTTCTCGGTTCTCCCCATCCTTTCCCAGCCTGATCCATCCCGGCAGTTCGTGATAGAGGTCGACGCCTCGGAGGTAGGGGTGGGAGCCCTGCTTTCCCAACGCTCGGTCAAGGATGGTAAGCTCCATCCCTGTGCTTTTCTGTCCCACCGTCTGTCTCCAGCTGAGGTGAATTATGATGTGGGAAACCGGGAGCTACTGGCGGTTAAGATCACATTGGAGGAGTGGCGCCATTGGTTGGAGGGAGCTGAAATACAGTTCATCGTATGGACCGATCATAAGAACCTGGAGTATGTACGATCTGCCAGACGGCTCAACTCCCGTCAGGCCAGGTGGGCATTGTTTTTTGGGCGGTTTAACTTCTCCCTGACCTACAGGCCCGGCTCCCAGAACAGCAAGCCTGATGCACTGTCTCGGATGTTTGCCAAGGAAGAGGAGAGACTCACCCCGGCCGACACCATCGTGGCCCAGAATTGTGTCGTGGGAGCAGTACTCTGGGGGACTGAGGAGGAAGTGAAGAGGGCGCTGCTTGAGGATCCTGGACCAGGTAACGGACCGCCGGGCCGCCTGTTTGTGCCGGAGTCTGTCAGGCCGTCGGTCCTTAAGTGGGCACACACCTCCCATCTCACCTGTCACCCGGGCAGTGCCCGCACGATGGCTTTTCTTAGAAGACGGTTCTGGTGGCCAGCGATGGGAGAGGACGTAGGCAGCTTTGTGGCGGCCTGTCCAGTCTGTGCCCAGAACAAGGGGTCCACCCAGCCCAGCACCGGTTTGTTACGCCCTCTACCGATACCCCGTCGGCCATGGTCCCATCTGGCACTGGATTTCGTCACCGGTCTTCCCCGGTCAGAGGGTAATACGATCATTTTAACTGCGGTTGATCGTTTCAGTAAGTTTGCCCATTTCATCCCTCTTCCTAAGCTACCGTCGGCCAAGGAGACGGCAGAGGTCCTAGTTAAGGAGGTTTTTTGCATCCACGGGCTGCCAAGTGATGTGGTGTCAGACCGTGGACCCCAGTTCACCTCTGCCGTTTGGAAGGCATTCTGTTTGGCCATAGGTGCCACCGTCAGCCTGTCCTCGGGGTTCCACCCGCAGACTAACGGCCAGGCTGAGCGGGCAAACCAGAAAATGCCTACCTAGCCCTCTGTTCCCCTCCCTGGAGAAGGAGTTATCAGTACCTTCAGTTCAGAACCACGTACAACGCTGTCATCGAACCTGGCATCACGCTAGGTCAACCCTGCTCAGAGCCTCGGACCGTTACCAACACCAGGCAAACCGGCATCGTAAGCCCGCACCTCAGTACGCCGTGGGGGATAGAGTTTGGTTGACCACCAAGGACCTGCCCCTAAAGTCAGACTCAAGGAAGCTCTCCCCCAGGTACATCGGTCCGTTTCCCATTGACAAAATCATCAATCCTACTGCCGTTCGATCCTACTGCCGCTCGAAGCTGCCATCAACTCTCAAAGTCCACTCCACCATGTTTCCTGTCTAAAACCGGTGTTGTTAAGTCGCCTCCCTCCTCCCCGGATCATTGATGGGGCCGCAGCATTCACGGTGCGACGCATTCTGGATTCTCGGCGTCTGTGTCGGGGATTCCAGTATCTGGTTGACTGGGAGAGTTATGGACCAGAGGATTGTTGCTGGATTCCCCGACGTCAGATCCTGGACTTTAAGCGACAACGCCCGGGAGCAGTGGGTAGGTCGCCTAGAGGCGGCCGTCGGGGGGAGGGTACTGTCACGGCGGCTGCGCCGTGATCAGGGTGGTCGATCTTATGTTTTGTGATTTGTGTGTTTCTGGTGTACTTTTTGTGTATTTGTTCCGGTTGCCAAGCAACGGGGGCGTGGTCCTGGAGGTTACTCAGCTGTTCCCGATACCCTAATCACTCACCTGGCTCTGGTCTCCAATCGGGAGGGTATAAGAGCAGTCCTGACTTCCAGTCCCTGCCGGATCGTTAAACCACCTAGATCAAGCCGGCTCTCACCTGTTTCCTTCCGGACTGCGCTAACCAGCGATTGCTCAATTCTGTTCTACACCAGCGATTACAGAGGAGCGACTGGCTCCTACTCAAGAATCTCTGGACCAACCTTGTTTTCTGGTTTATCAATAAATACCACTGTTTCCCACAACTACTCCTGTCTGCGTTTGGGTCCTGTCTCCACGTAATCCTGACAATTTATTTACCAGGTTTGACAAGAAAACAGTTCATTTTTGAGACAGCTTAATTAATATTCTACAATTATTATGGGGCTAAAAGACATTGCTGATATTTGACCTTGCATTTTTACCTGTTTTAGTCAGTGGATGGGTCACTAGTTTGCGAATAAGAGAATTTTCTGATGACCTCAGCAGAAGTACAATGTCTGCTGGGAGAGTATCTCTGTTCTTAGATAGAAATCCTCCAGCATTGTAGATCACCTAAACAGGAACAGCCATGGGGTTATGAACACTTGCATGCAACACATTATAACAGCTAACTCTAGTCCATATGCTACTGTCACTTTCATGTCACATTCAGATTTAATTTCCTTTCAAAAATATTCTAGCTTTTTAATGTGTTAAATATGAAACAATACTTTTTTATATAATTGATGGGAGGTCTTACTACCTTTCCAGCATAATGGTGAATTCCAAAGCTAAGGTCCACCCTCTTCGGTCTCCAAAAGTTTTTGGATTTTAGGTTGTCTTCAAACTTTTCTACAGTAAACAAAATTAGAGAGGTCAATCATCAAACTTGTGGTTAATCATAATTGAATGACAGATCACAAAAAAGGTGTTCCTAAACAATTATACATTATTAAGTACTAGTGGGCCCAGGGAACATAAGTATGCTCTGGGAACACACCCAAAACATTGACACACATACATATAAACTTGCAAACATATATTAGTTAAAATAAATACACAGTTATTTAAAGAAACAACACATTCATCAATATAAAAATCCTTTGCCAGTACAACAAACCAAATGAACCAAAGGGTTCCCAACAACTGCATAAAAAAATTCCAATATGTCCTTTTTGCATGCATAGCCCACATTTTTCTTTATTCAATGCATATGTACAAGGCACTCGCAACACGGATGTTGAACTTATGTTCGCAGTTCCCAAGTGGCCCACTCTTTCTGAGAAAAGCTCAGTTTATTAATGTCAACAATTGTCTTCTTACGGAGCCCCTCTGGTGTCAGCTAGGAACTGTTCCCTAGATTTTACAAACTGTTCTCTCGGTTTTATAAACTGTGTGCACGGTTTTGCAATCTGCGTGCACGGTTTTGCAATCTGCGCGCACGGTTTTGCAAACTGCGCACGTGCACCAATTTGTAAACATCCCCACGTAAACGCGCAAATATGTGTGTACATTCCAGAGAAGACGGCACGAGTGGCATAGCCTCTGCATCCGACAAGTAAGTGATATTTATCTAGATTTAAGGCTAAATGTAATGCTATATTGTGTATTGCATTGTTCGTTTTATTGCTTTCTTAACTTACGTTGCATTAATTGAGCATTTCTCCCAGTCCAAAACCTTTTGTTGCCTTACCATAACTGTAATATCTACCGAAATTGTTGGAGCAACTATAGACTGCTTCTGATTCAGTGCTCTGTAGTCTGGTTGTTAGAGCAACTATAAACTGCTTGCTCTAACAACCAGACTACAGAGCACTGAATTAGAAGCAGTGAAATGCTCAGTTAATGCAACGTTAGTAAAGAAATCAATAAAACGAATAATGCAATACACTATATAGCATTACATCTAGCCTTAAATCTAGATAAATATCACTTACTTGTCGGATGCAGATGCTAAAGCCTGCTCTAATAACAATTTCCAGTGCCACACAAGGCACTGGACGCAGTTGGTGGGAACCTGGCAATAAACATCCAAACGAAGTACAGAATGGATGCCATTCCAGACATTAGGGGCAAACCATAAAAAAGCAGAAATATCAAACTCCGTGTTAATCAAAGAAGTGTAATGCTAAACGCAATTTTATTATTTTGTCTAAATGTATGTGCTAACGCGCTATCCGCGATTTTGTTTGTATTTTTTTCATCGGTAAATCATCTTGTTTGTCACCAACGTGATATTATCACACTTAATTACCACACTAATTATTTGAAATTAAACCAAATACATTTTGACTTATTGTAGACAATATCGAGTTAACATGAATGACATGACGTGTAATGTTTGGGACAAACTTATCTAGGCTACACTGTTAAAGCAAGTAAAATCTGTGTTTTTTAAACAGTGATTTATTCATTTAGTTTATGTTAGATTTTGTCTGTGTGTATAAGATATGTACTTCTAAACATGTAAACGCAAATTAACACTACAATAATGGCCTGAATATATGTGCACTTATTAAATGACAGTGTACACACGTAGTCCAATCTATAGTCATTTGCAAGGAGGCTTTAACCTTTTGGTTTCACTTCATGCGCCACCAACATTTTAGAACAGCCTGGTACTTCTGACGCAAAGATGAACAAGATGCGCCACCTACTGGTCATTATATGTCAGCAACATTGTCCCATTCACAACATGCATGGGTCAAAAGACTCATAACCGTGAAAGAAGAGGGTGTCATTGTCTCTGCACTTCTAGTGTTAAGAACCAAAGAGTTCTTAAGAGAGAGTTTTTTTTATTTAACTTTTATTTATCCAGGGAGACACATTGAGACTGAGGTGCCCTGGGAGCATCAACTCACAAATACAACAATAAAGAACAAATACAAACAAACAACAGACGCACTGACATAACATTAATCATCTCAGTCAATTAAAACAAAAAACATTCTCGCTATGAATTTCCAACCTGCTTTTTTTATATAGCCATGGACACCAAGGCACCCAAACAAATTTCTGATTGGATACTATTCCACAGTGCAGTAGATTAGATTCAACTTTATTGTCATTGAACAGTACAATTACAGTACAACGGAAAGCAGTTTGCATCCAACCAATGCAAAAAGAGCAGTGCAAACATGATATGCAGGACAGTGTGTCAATGTGCCAATGTTTGAGTTAGAGGGGATGACTGTATGAAATGGAGTACAATGTAAGGATGTGCAATTAAAATGGATAAATAAATGTGCAGGTGTTCTGTTTAACAATGTAGCAAATGTGGGGTTTACAAGCGGTATAGATCTGTGCAAGTGGCAACCGTAAGCATTGTGCAAATGGCAATCAAGTAAATAAGTTAGCAGTGTGCAGTAGGGTTACCGAAGAGTTTAAGAGTTAAAGCAGCAGGTTAAACATCAGTTGGGAAGAAAATGTTCCTAAACCTGCTGGTGCGATGGAGCAGAGATTTGTTTACGGCTTGCGTTTGAGGGGTCCCTGATAATGCCACACACTCTCCACAAACCGCCCTTGTGCTGGATGTCTTTGATGGCGGGGAGCTGGGAACCAATGATGCGCTGGCCGCAGGCAACCGTTGTACCAGACTGTGGCAGAGTTGGTTAGATTGCTCTCTACTGTGCAGCGATAAAAGTTTACCAGGATTTTAGTAGATAGGTGGGCCTTCAACAACTTCCTTAAAATTGATATGCGCTGTTGCACCTATTTGACCATGGTTGAGGTGTTGAAGGACCAGTATAGGTCGTTGTGGACACCCAGGAATTTGTTGCTGGCCACACCTTCCACCGTGGTCCCATCACTTACTCCGGGCAAAGGGTGCACACGTACAGGGTCATTGACATGGTGTAGTAAAATCGTGACTAATTGGACCAGGACACTCACGTGCCCTTTGTATGTTCATTTGAAGGTGGACAGAGGTCATCATAGGCACAGCAGGTGTTGTGACACATTCCTTCTGTGACCATCATTCACTTTTTCTGTGACTTGTGCCACAGTTGACCTTCCGTTGGTTCAGACCATACAGAATAGCCTTCATTGCCAATAGTCTATTGATTTGCCTTGGGCACCCAACATTCAGTCGCTGGTTTGTGCCTTCTGGATCCACTTTTCTGTAATTATATTGTCATGTTGTGCAATTCATCCTCATAAATAATACGGCGAACAGAATTAAATCGTGTATAAAACTGATATTGTTGTCAATGTCTCCGTCTGACGGAGCGGATAGATGGATAGATATAATATATATATATATATATAAATGGGAAGATGGAAATATATATATAGATGGATGGATAGATGGAAATATATATATATATAGATGGGGAGATGGAAAATATATATATATAGATAGATGGGGAGATGGAAATACATATATATATATAAATAATAAAGACTAACTATCTATATAGTTAGTCTTTATTATTTATATATATATATATGTATTCTATTTTAAATGTGTTTCATCGTGAAACATGTCTTGACCATTTTGAAAGGCTATTTCTCATTTACAATTACATTATTATTATTACACATGTAAGTTATCAAATACAATCAAATGGATGGTTATAAAAACTCATGCCATCACAATGCGTGATGATGCACAATGCTGATCTTGCACTGTTAGTAGATGTGGCAAATGGAAAGATTCAGCGAGATTTATTCAGGTTGTTATTTAGACAGCAAGAAGACTTCTGGCAAACGAGGATGAGTGGCTTATAAGCCGGTTCCAAATTCTTCAGGCTGCCCTGTTGGACCTCTGCGCACTTTGGGACCAGCAATATAGAACCACTCAGAAAAAGCACTCCAGAGGGAATTGGTTGACAGGTCAGGGATATCTCAGCCAACCGTTAGCCGGGTTATGTCAGATGTGTTAGTAGGTGTAATAGGTTTGTCTAATTATATAAAGTTTCCGTACACTGCGGGTGAACAGGCAAATCAAAAAGCGCAATTTGCAGTGCTGTCCGTGTTCCCAAATGTAATAATCGGTGCACCGATTGAGAATAAAAATGCATTTTCATTCAATCAATGTCCAAATAATTAGTAATGCAGACATGTTGTTCACTAATGTAGTGGCTCGTTGACATGGATCAACCAAACGTTACTATTCTGGTTTTCCTCCGAGTTTTTCATGACGTCTCAATCAATGAATATTAATTCAGGGCGTTTCTTTGACTATTTATGGGCAAATATGGGCATGATATGAAGCCACAAATGCTGCGCCACATTTAGAGTATATTGTGATTTATAAAGCGAGGCGTAGCATTTAATAATTCACAATATTTTGGTCCGTACGTACGGCCTCAGTTTCGTCCCTACGCCACTTGTGATGCAAATCGTTCGCAAAGTTTTATAAATGAGGCCCCTGGTCATGTTAATTTGGCCCTTGTCAAAGTCACTCAGGTCATTACTTCTGCCCATTTCTCCTGCATCCACCACTGTGACGTATATTTTTTATTTTATGTTCACACCCCAAAACCCAGTGTTTCATACTAAAGCTGAGACATTTGTTGCATTATCATTTTCAGCTGCTACTCATTTTGTCTAATTAGTAAGGTATTTTCCCCTGTTTTTTGCGGTTTTGAGGATCATTACTTGTTTTATGTTACGTGAGGTGCTATGTCACTTTTGTTATTTTATCTGAAGTTAAAAAGTAAAAGTATAGTAAAAAGAAGCTCTGCGCCTCTGTGCAGTGTTGCCAACTCCTTAGTAAGGAAAGTAGCTATAGACTATCTTAAGTCACTAGAAGTCGCTAGATGACGTCATCGCCTAATTTGCATACCCCCCCTCTGTACATTAAATTGTGATGGACGCTGCATGAGAGGAATAACGTTGTGGGAGAGACAAAAGGTGAGCAAAAACACCCTAAATATGTTTAGAACTACAAATGCGTTTTTTAATGTCACAACTCCAACCCTACTACTTTATCCGGGCTTGGTACAGGCAAAAGTGACCAAAAAGAGATACTCTGGCGAAGTTATATATGTATGTAATGGTTAAGGTAAGTTAGATGTTATTGCCTCTAAATTAATGTCCTATTTGATTTAACTGTGGACTTACCTACGAGGGTCTGGTCGGTGGCCTGAGGGAAGCGGCTCTCCTCGTCCAGCAGGGACAACATACCCATAGGTTTTTTCAGAAAAAGGTCCAGGAGTGGACGGTTGTCTTCATATTCAATCACCCTGGCGTCCACGTCTTCATTGACATACTCGTCCTGTAAGACAGAATAACATTGGTTATTCATGACCTTCTTGCACTGTCAATGTCAAGTTATTTAATTGCCACGTTGATATTTTGTTTACAAAGTGAAGGTATGGAACTTTGATGGCTGTCATTCTTAGTTGATAAAACATGTACGTGTTTAACTGACACACATAAATAGTCAGTGCTTTTGTCTATTACCCATCTTTGAATTGTATAATAGTATTGAAATAAAAATAAATATTTTTCTAGGAGCAACAATAACTTATCTTAAGGCTGGTTAGTCCTGGAAATACTGTGGGCTTATTCAAAACTGCTTTTAATGTCATATTGCACACACTAATTGTAGGCAATATAGAGTGTCCACAATCTAAATAATTAAGTACATAAGCAGATGAAGTTGTCTGAAACAAACTTTACTGTCAATTGTTCTTTTTCGTACACTACCAGTCAAACCTACTCATTCAAGGGTGTTTCTTTCTCAATTGGAATCATGTAGTAACCAAAAAACATGTTAGAAAATCTGAATACATTCATCATAAGATTCTGTATTGTAGCCACAATTGGCTTTGATGTCACCTTTGCACACTGTTTGCATTTCCTCAATCTGCTTTATGACGTAGTTGCTGTCGTGGAGAACACTTCAGATCTCCAGTCAAAAAAGATGCAAAGACTCCGGAACTTGTGAATCCAAATTAGACTTTAATGAAGATTCAAAAAGGCAGAGTTGGTCTGCAGAACCACTGTCTATCCAGCCTTCAACACTCATATTAATACAGTACTTTCTTGTATAGCACTACCTGACCCTCCCACTATGCTCATTCTTAGGGCGGATCTTCTTTGATCCGTCACCATCATTTCTTATCATTCTGGAATTTACCCAACAAACCATCATTGTAAAATAATGGTGGAGCTGGCCTTGATCACCCAACAGAAATAACAGGGTCGCCAAGCCGTCAAGTTTAGTACATCCAACACTGCTTTGGGCCAGCAGGCCCTCAAGTGTAGTACATCCAACAGTGCTTTATATTGGTGACTGTGTAGGACACACATTGCATACTGACGATTATACAGATTACCATACTGATTAGTTGTATGAGTGTTATTAACATATTGATACATTCATTGATCACATGAGAATATATGCAAAATCTCCAATATTGCCACATGTCTTTTCTAGAAGCTGTCAGAGTTCCTCCCTCTGGACCAGAGTAAAGGCTGGGTTAGGTCTCTCTCTGGTGGATCTGGGAGAGGTTGGCACTGTCCCTGTTCCCACAATCACGCACCTGCACCTGATCTACAATCACCAGAGTATAAGAGGCAGAGCCTGACAACCAGCCGATGTCGCTCATCACTCCTGCCTGCTCATCTACCATTACCCATTCAACAAACATCCATTTGTTCACTCGCTATCTGACTGCCGTGTCGTTTCGTTCTGCGTTTGGGTTCAGCCTCATCACAAACCTGACAGAAGCAAGACACAGGCGCAGAGGTACTTGAACTTAAAACTTTAATTATTTGGACATGAAGCATGAAAACAAACGAAATGCCACTGACAAGAACTTACACACACAATGAACCAGTGCTGACAGGGTTGAACATAATACACAGGTAAATGAGATAACAAGGTAAACACAGGTGGGCATGGTTGTATTACGCCCTGTCACAAAGCAAAAATGGTTTGGGAATGGTATGAGGAACACAACAGTTTGAGGATCACAAGTTCAAGATGTTGACTTGGCCTCCAAATTCCCCAGATCTCAATCCAATGGATTGATATCTGTGTTATGTGCTGGAGAAATAATTCTGATCTATGGAGGCCCCACCTTGCAACTTACAGGACTGAAATGATCTGAAATGTATTTGTGCCAGATTCCACAGCACACCTTCAGAGGTCTAGTGGAGTGCATGTCTCGATGAGTCAGGGTGTCACGGTTGTAGGGTGTAGTGCAGGATGAAGCCAGGTGCAGAGCCAAATAATCCGTTTAGCGGGTTTTATTATAATGCAACAACGTAAAACAAACCGTAAACGGCGACAATAATACTAACTGGGTATAACGGAAACAAAAGTGCGCGTATCGCGTCTTATAATTTTACAGTCCACAACCACAGTAATATATCCGATCCCACTCACCTCTCAATCAAATGTGACATGAAACAAACAATGCTAAGCAAGGAGTGACTTGCTAGCGACCCCTTTTATCCCCACATAAAGTGACAGATTACTAACAGCTGTGACCACGTGAAAGAGGAAGTAATCACAGCTAGTGAGAACAAAAACACGGAAGTGGATCACCGAAATGGAAGTGTAGCAACGCCACCACACCAATCGTGACACAGGGCTGTTATCGCGGTCAAAAAGGAACTTACACAATATTAGTCAGGTGGTCATACTAATTTTGCTTAACTTACATGCTAATGTGCAAGTTTGACTGTATTTGTTTTCATCTGTATAACTTCTTGTTTGTCACGAGGTGGCGCAAAAAGCAGAGAAACCAAGGCGCATTATCTGCAAATTAATATTGTTGACCTAAATGTAACTTTAATTACTAAACTGGTTATTTTAAATTAAACCAAATCAATTTTGATTTATTGTAGACAATATTGAGTAAACATGAAATACATTACATGCATTACATCGTCCTGTTGCTTCTGTGTAATGAGTCGGCATCTGGGAAGTTCTTAAACTATTAAACTACGCTTCTCAGCAAACAATATGTAGCCTTTCAAAGACTAATGGCTTGCCGAAACAAAAGGGAATTGATAATAGTTGATACATAAACAGTATTAGGCTATGTAAAATGAATAAAATGCATTTTTGTGTATACACTGATGTACGTTTTGTGATGCCTGTAGGAACACTGAAAATAGCCAGAACTGACAGACTATTATAGACTGCAAATGATTAATGATTACCTAGATGTAACGTGATATTATCATACTGATATTACTACACTGATTATTGTAAATTAAACCAAATTCATTTTGACTTATTGTAGAACTTCAGTCAGTGTGCGATTTCCTGACATGAATATCCTCCTGTCACTTCTGTGTATGTAACGATGCTGGTAAGGGTGTGGTGTGGGAAGCCGTATGCAGAGCCAATAGATCCGTTTCACCAGGTTTATTAAAGACACTTCAAAGTAAAACAAACCGAGTACGGCGAAAACACACTAAACTGTGAACTTAAATCAAAGATGCGCAACTAGCGACTTACACACAAACGTTTAAGAACAACAGCTATATATATACAAACACTCACCTCTAATACCAACATAACATGTAACAATGCCAAGCACCAGTGAATACTAAACAATCCCCTTTATAGCCCTCACTAATGACATGAAATAATAACCAGCTGTTACTAACACCCAAAAACCCGGAAGTGACACACCAAAATACCACGCCCCCTCACCACTCGTCACAGTGTATTGTATGTGTACATTTTTAAACTACAAACTAACAAAATTTTATTAAGTTGAAAATTGCTCTAGGCATTTATTGTATTTGGTTAGAATGCTAGATAACATTAAATTGATTACATTAAACCAGATTCATTTAGATAAGTTAGAAATGTGTGTAATAGGCTAGTTGGGTTTAATTTATAATAATTAGTGTCCTTTACGTAACATGTTCACATTTACATTTAAAGAGTGTGGGAAAATATCATAATCATCTCTCTGTATGAGTTATCTGTTATCACAGACATCACAGTTTGGTTAATCTGTATATTTGTCACAAAAATCAGTTTTAGTAATGTGTTCTGTCAGAAACTCTAGTTTAAAAATACGTGGGACCCTCAGACACACACACACACCAGTGGCGCCAGCAAACCTTTTGTCATGTATCGATCGGCGAAGTGTGGTGAAAGCCATTGCAGAGCCGTTTAATCCGTTTTGGTAAGTTTATTACGACAATCAAACATAAAACAAACCGTGAACGGCGGAAAAAGGCTAAACTGTTGTAAATGAAAAGAACAATGCGCATATATAGCGGCTTCTAATAAAACATTTAGACAGTAGTAGACCACGACCAAAACACTCACCTCTAACTAACATGTGACATAGAACAATGCTGAACAAGGAGTGACTTGTTAGCTCCCCTTTTATATCCCCATGATTACAAGTGCAAACAGCCGTGAGACAAACGTAAACAAGGAAGTGCATCACCGAAATATGTCCGTGTAGCAACGCCACCACACCAATCGTGACACCTATATTTACTGAACTATAGAGAAAGTTAGCTTGTAACTGTTTAGCTTGCAGAACTAGAGATGAGCTCTGCATGCAAAGATGACGTCATCACTTACTCTCATTGGCCATAAGCCAGACGAAAAAAGACTCCCTCCTAATAAGTATATTTGTATATTGTATATTTAGCCAGGACCGACTTGAAAACAGGGCGCGAGAGGTGATCTGTGAGATCGCTAACTGGAAAACACCAGTCTGTGGAACGGGGAGCCCTATTCTCTGAAAATGTTAGGCTTTGTGTATGTTTACACAGATGTTGGTGCTATATAAGGGGATAGTACTCTTTTGATTGTTTTTATTCAGTGAAGACTTTCTTTGACAACCATTTCTAATCTGGCTATTTGCTGACGGACCTTTGATGGATTCCCTCTGAAAGAGAGAATCTTCACATTTCCTACCAAATGTTAGCGTTATTTGGGCCAAAATGAGAGTAACATGAATGCGCCTCTCGAACTGAAAGTCTGCTCCGGTTTGAATTATCAGATTATCCCAAACTGAGCTTCTTGTCAAAAGACGACAATTCGCGAGTCCGTAGGCTGGAGCATCGCTGAGATGTCACCCGGTAGGTCTCTACATACCCCATTGACGCGGGCTATATGTTGCAGGTGCTGTGATGTTTGCCGGTACCTGGGATGTTTACCAGTACTGTGGCAAAATATAATAATCATCTCTAATCATACCAAACAGTGTGTCGAAAGCATTCTAACCATGTAGAATTTGATTAAACACAATTAGAATAAAAGCAATTTTCATCTTAATATAAAATGTTGATATTATTGTTTTTTCTTGATTATTTCGCTGTGCATTGACTGAGAAGTGTAAATCAGTTTGTCGTTCAGAACTTCGCAAATGCACCTTCGTCCCATACACACATTAGACAGAAGTGACAGGACCATATTCAAGTCATGTCATTCATGTTAACTCAATCATGTCTACAATATGTCAACACTTATTTGGTTTAATGAAAAAATATTAGTGTGGTAATATGGCACCTTAAAGGCCTTATTAAATGTACACTTATTAAATGACAGTGTACACATTTAGGCAAACCACAATATTTGCAAGGAGGCTTTTACATGGTTTGTTTTTAACTATTCTAAAGCTACACAGCCAACAGGTGTGGAAGACATGGCTCTCCACAACCTCCAGAATCTACACTACCCAGGAACAACAACACCTCCAGTCACCACTCTGTCAAGATGAAGGAGATGAGTCCGTGGACAGGGCGGGGATTTATCATCCTGGTGCAATCTGAACATTTTTGAGCTCCACGCACAAAAGACAGTAGACCAGAATTCATTCACCCCTCACTTTTTTACTCCTACTAGACATTTACTTCCCCACTGGCCCTGCTTTTGAACCTGGCTGACCAACCAGTCACCAGCTGCACACGCACTTCTATTCCATCTGCGGCTACTTTAGAGAACTTTTTATTCTACCGAATGCAGCAGCGTTTTCTTTCACATCCTTCATGCAAACATGTCTTCATGTAAGATGTAGAGGACATGTACAGACTGCACAAGTTGTACAAGGTGACTTTTTAAATGTGTGATGCTGTCAATTTTCGAATATAATAGTCCACATGCCTACATGCATGTCTACATGATTAATAGATGTTCCGGGGAAATTGTTGTAAATATAGAAACATATCTAAATGTTCTTGTCCCAATGATCTTGAGATTTAATAGGAAAATATATTGCTTTCGTGGCATGTTTATTTTTGTTTTGGTGAATTCAATGTATTCCTCTGATTATATTGTTATTATTTTAACTTGTTCACCTCTTTCAATAGAACATGGAAGACCAAATTATATTTGAAAGTAAATGTGCTGATAAATGTTTAATACACACTGATAAGCCAAAACATTTTGTGTCTGCTTAATATACTGTAGATCTTCCCACTGCCTCGAATGTATATGTGCCAACCTGCCATGCCACATACTCAACCTACCATTTCAGATAGTAAAGACTTTGACATCCCCGACGGTTATTTTGAAAAACATTCTGTGCTGCGCCTCAGAGATTGCACTGGGCTTGGATGTATTCTCTCCACTAGCAAGTATTCAACTTATATTTTGTAACAATGATTGAGTTCAACTATGTGTATTTGGTAGGTGTAAAAGGCATTTATACTCATACAACTGCATCTCATTCTTGGCAATGCATGATTAGCATGATTGCTCATGTTTGTGAAGCGTTCCAGATTATGGGAAAATGACTGTCAAGCTCTGGTGACCCAGCATGCATTGCGGTGGGACGAATGGTGATTTATTTGGGTGAAATTCTTTTCAATCAGACATTTCTTGTGTTCACCAAGACATTTTTTCGGTCTGTGTTGTTAGGTTTATGTTTTTTAAGTTACGTGTGTTAATCTGGGCAGTTTTAGGAGTTATTGGATTGTCACAGTCAGTGTTAATGCTGACTGTTTAACCACTTCTTGACAGGCGTCCCGTCTGCGGGATCATTGCAGTACCCTATACAACCACTAGGGATACTTGCAGTACCTAAAACAACCATTACAACCTATACACAAAGATTTCGAATTCAAAACCGGCCGTTTAATAACATACTACATGCTTATATTGTGCATGAAAGTTAGAATCTCCCCTTTCTAACAACATTTTTCCGTTTTAAAATAGCTAAAACAAAGACCGTTTTCTTAGCAATTGAAAGGACTGCTAATGGCACAGATGACGTCATCATTATTGTAAACACTTTTTAACGAAAGCGATAAAATACGATAATATTTTAAGGGTTCATATTTGGGTTCCTTTTGTGTGCTTGTTTCTATCTCCCTCTGGTGGTTGTTCTTGCATATTGTTTTGTCCTGTACTTTTCCTTTTCCCCTTGTCACTAATTTGCCCGCCCTTGCCCAGCTGTTGTCTATTAGTCCTCGTTATGTCTGTATAAAGACCAATTATTTGTTTACACGTATTTACTTAATTATTGCATAATTTCATAGATATATTTATTATTTCATAGCAGTATTTACCTATTTAATATTGACGCAAATGGCGTTCCATACTGACACAACAAACAAAATAAGTAAATATATCAGGAAATTTGATGGGAGGTAAGGCGTAAGGGTCGCGGATCCACTGGTCTTTTGGGACTTCATAAGGATCGACATTTCCAATAAAGTTGATTCTTTCAACATAGCGTTTTGAATGTTTCTGGTCGTCTTTGCAACCGACATGCGCGGTTGAACATGCCTGACGTCGGTGTGACGTAGGGTGATAATTGGTCTATAAGCTTCCCAGTGTCTCTTGCGTTTGTTGGTTCATTGTTTCCTAGTTCCTGTTCCCACAGTAAGTCGTTCTCTCGTTGTCATGTTCCCTGTATCTGTTTCCAGTGTCTTTTCTGTTCGGTGTTATGTTTTTGGCCCACGTGCCTTTGTTTATTTACCACACAGTTGTGTGTAGTTTTTAGTTGGGTTGTTTTGCAATAAATTATCATTTCATCATTATCCCTATGCCCGCCATCTGTTTTCTGTTGAGCTTGCTCCTGCTTCCAACACCCTCTACCTCCCAAGGGCATCTTTTTTGTACCAGTTAATACTCTAGCAGCTGCATTTTGGACAAGTTGCAGATGTGACAATGAAGATTGATACCAGAGTACAGAGAATTACAATAGTCTAGTCGAGATGATATGAGTGCATGTATAACAATCTCAAAATTCTCATCTCATCTTCAACCGCTTATCCGGGGTCGGGTCGCGGGGGTAGCAGCTCTAGCAGGGGACCCCAAACTTCCCTTTCCCGGGCAACATTAGCCAGCTCTGACTGGGGAATCCCGAGGCGTTCCCAGGCCAGTGTGGAGATATAATCTCTCCACCTAGTCCTGGGTCTTCCCCGAGGTCTCCTCCCAGCTGGACGTGCCTGGAACACCTCTCTAGGGAGGCGCCCAGGTGGCATTCGTACAAGATGCCCGAACCACCTCAACTGGCTCCTTTCTATGCAAAGGAGCAGCGGCTCTACTCCGAGTTCCTCTCGGATGACTGAGCTTCTCACCCTATCCCTAAGGGAGCGGCCAGCCACCTTTCTGAGAAAACCCATTTCGGCCGCTTGTACCCGCGATCTCGTTCTTTCGGTCATGACCCAGCTTTCATGACCATAGGTGAGGGTAGGAACAAAGATTGACCGGTAAATCAAGAGCTTTGCCTTTCGGCTCAGCTCTCTTTTCATCACAACGGTGCGGTGAAGCGAATGCAACACCGCCCCCGCTGCTCCGATCCTCCAACCAATCTCCCGCTCCATTGTTCCCTCACTCGCGAACAAGACCCAGAAGTACTTGAACTCCTTCACTCTGAGTAAGGACTCATTCCCTACCCGGAGTAGGCACTCCACCGGTTTCCTGCTGAGAGTCATGGCCTCAGATTTAGAGGTGCTAACCCTCATCCCAGCCGCTTCACACTCGGCTGCGAACCGATCCAGTGAGTGCTGAAGGTCACCGACCGATGAGGCCATCAGGACCACATCATCCGCAAAAAGCAGTGATGTGACCATCAGCCCACCGAACGGGAACCCCTCCCCCCCATGCCTACGCCTTGATATCCTGTCCATGAATATTACAAACAGGATTGGTGACAAAGCGCAGCCCTGGCGGAGGCCAACCCCCACCTGGAACGAATCCGACTTACTGCCGAGGACACGGACACAGCTCATGCTTTGAGCGTACAGAGATTGGATGGCCCTGAGAAGAGACCCCCTCACCCCATACTCCTGCAGCACCTCCCACAAAAGATCCCGGGGTACCCGGTCATACGCCTTCTCCAGATCCACAAAACACATGTAGACTGGATGGGCATACTCCCAGGCCCCCTCCAGGATCCTTGCGAGAGTAAAGAGCTGGTCCGTGGTTCCCGGCCAGGACGAAAACCGCATTGTTCCTCTGCAATCTGAGGTTCGACTATTGGCCGAACCCTCCTTTCCAGCACTTTGGAGTACACTTTACCAGGGAGGCTGAGGAGTGTGATACCTCTGTAATTGGCACACACTCTCTGGTCCCCCTTTTTAAAGAGGGGAACCACCACCCCGGTCTGCCACTCCTCTGGCACTGTCCCAGACTTCCATGCAATGTTGAAGAGGCGTGTCAACCAAGACAGCCCTTCCCCACCCAAAGCTTTTAGCATTTCTGGACGAATCTCATCAGTCCCTGGGGCTTTGCCACTGTGGAGTTGTTTGACTACCTCAGCGACTTCCCCCAGGGAAACTGACGATGACCCTCCATCAGCCTCCAGCTCTGCCTCTGTACTAGAGGGCGTGTAGGTCGGATTCAGGAGCTCCTCAAAATGCTCTTTCCAGCGCCCGATCACATCATCAGTTGAGGTCAACAGTGTCCCATCCTTACTGTACACAGCTTGGATGGTTCCCCGTTTTCCCCTTCTGAGGCGCCGAACGGTTTTCCAGAAGCATTTTGGTGCCGACCGAAAGTCCTTCTCCATAGCTTCTCCAAACTTCTCCCACACCCGCTGCTTTGCCTCTGACACGGCAGCGGCTGCAGCCCTTCGGGCCTGTTGGTACCCTGCAACTGCCTCCGGAGTCCCCAGGGCTAGCATATCCCTGAAGGCCTCCTTCTTCAGTCGGACAGCTTGAGGCACCCCTTGAGGCACCTAGGACCTTGAGACCACAGCTCACCGCCGCAGCTTCAGCAATAGAAGCTTTGAACATTGCCCACTCAGGTTCAATGCCCCCAACCTCCACAGGGATGCCTGAAAAGCTCCGCCGGAGGTGTGAGTTGAAGATCTTTCGGACAGGGGCCTCCTCCAGACGTTCCCAGTTCACCCGCACTACCTGTTTGGGCTTACCTGGTCTGTCCAAAGTCTTTCCCCACCCTCTGATCCAACTCACTACCAGATGGTGATCAGTTGACAGCTCTGCCCCTCTCTTCACCCGAGTGTCCAAAACATGCGGCCTTAGATCAGCCGATACGATCACAAAATCGATCATTGACCTTCGGCCTAGGGTGCTCTGGTACCATGTACACTTATGCGCCTCCTTATGTTCGAACATGGTGTTTGTTATAGACAATCCATGACTAGCACAGAAGTCCAATAACAAACGACCGCTCGGGTTTAGATCAGGGAGGCCGTTCCTCCCAATCACGCCTCTCCAGGTGTCTCCATCGTTGCCCACATGTGCGTTGAAGTCTCCCAGCAGAATGATGGAGTCCCCTACTGGAGCCCTATATAGGACTCCCTTCAGGGTCTCCAAGAAGGCTGAATACTCCGAACTGCTGTTTGGTGCATAAGCAGTGTTTTCCCCCCCACCACCCTTAGGCGTAGGGAGGCAAACCTCTCATCCACCGGGGTAAACTCCAACACCGCCGTGCTCAGACGTGGGCTCGTGAGTATCCCCACACCAGCCCGCCGCCTCTCAAAATTGTGACGAAAAAAAAAATGTTTTAATTTAACAATGGTCCTCAACTGGTAGAAGCTACCTCTGACCAGTGAGTTTATTTGTTTGTCAAATTTAAGAGCAGAATCAAAGATGACACCTAGATTTCTTGCAGAATGGTGTACATTCGTAATTAGGGGCCCAAGATTTACAGCTAGTTCCTTAGTGGATTTTGGAGTGCCAAACAATAAGACTTCAGTCTTGCTGTCATTAAGTTGGAAAAAGTTTTTTGCCATCCAACCTTTGATGTCTTGTAAGCAGGAAAAGAGCGACTGGAAGGAGTTGGTATCACCAGGTTTTAGTGGTACATATAGTGTTGTGTCGTCAGCATAACAATGATATGGAATATTGTGCTTACGAAGAATTGAGCCCAGAGGGAGCATATACAGGGAGAATAAAATTGGCCCCAGAATTGACCCTTGAGGTACTCCACAATTTATGACAGCTGTAAATGAGGACACATTTCCCATATTAACAGAAAAGGTTCGATCTTTCAGATAAGAATTAAACCATTTTAAGGGCACACCCCTGATACCAACATCCTTCTTGAGACGATCTAAGAGAATGGCATGATCGACAGTGTCAAAAGCAGCACTGAGGTCAAGTAAAAGTAAAATAGCACAGTTTCCAGCATCACCGAACAGCAACAAATCATTTAGAACTGAAAATTGTCCAATACATTATTTTTCACTTAGAAATGTGGAAAGCTGGGCGAGAATAATCTTTTCCAGAATTTTGTACATAAAAGATTAGAAATGGGCCTAAAGTTTTTACAGTCAGTGGGGTCAGTGGGGTTCACTCATTGCCTCTGCGTTGGGCTGGCTGGGCTTGTGCCCTTATTTATGCATGCTGTAGTAAAACTGTGTCTGTAGGCAATGTGCATGCATAAAATATGTGAAAAATGTACTGTGTGAAAGCTAGACCCCAAAACGGTACTTAAGGATTTGTTAGCATAGGTTATCATGATTTCTCTAATTTGTGAAGGTTAACTTGATAAGCATGATTGGTCTCATCAACCAGCATGCATTGCGGTGGGATAAATGGTATTATTTGAATTCCATTATTTTCAGTTTATTTAGAATTTTTTTCAGTTTGTGTTGTTATGTCTACGTTTTTTAAAGACATGTGTTATTCTGGGCAGTTTGTTTTGGTGAATGCGATGGTCACTGTCAATGTGAATGCTGACTGTTTAAAGAGCTAGCTTAGCCATACTGTAGGTAAGTTATCAGGTCTGCAATGTCATAGAGGTAGAACTCTTGAGTTTAATCATTGCCTCTGCGTTGGGCTGGCTGGGCTTGTGCCCTTGCAATGCAAAAACCCTCCAAGATCATTTTCTTTTTAATACTAGAAGCGAGGAGGCTCAGATACCCACCCCTTTCGCGATTTGGGTCAAAAGACCCAATGCGTTGGTTTGAATGGGAGAATGTTGCTGACACACAATTACATACAATGACCAGCAGATGGCGCATCTTGTTCATCTTTGCGTCAGAAGGACCGGGCTGGCTGTTGTAAAATCACGGTGGCGAATGAAGTGAAACCAAAATTTAAAATAAATATAGATGACCTAAAAGTGTCCACAATTATTTAATAAGTGCACATAGATTTAGGCTTTAATGGTACCACATTACCACTCTAGTTATTTTAAATTAATTATTTTAAAATATTGACAGAAATAACAATTGTACATTATAAAAACACAGAAGTAATGGATTCTATAATAAACTGTAAAAGTAATTGTAACCAAAAAGACCAGCATTCCAAGTGATTTTTGTTGCGCCACTGTTTCCTCCAACTGTCTGATTTATTGTGCTCATTGCATTCAGACTAAATTATTTCATTCCTATGTTGCCCATACCCACATAAAATAAGTCAATTAATTTGGTTTAATTTAAAGTAACTAGTGTGTGTTTGTGGGAAACAATTTTCTATGGCCTTACACAATCGAATTCTAATAGCTGTTTGAGCTATCAATAGTTTGTTCACGTCGCATGCGGAAGGAAAGTAAATTCACCCGCAGTTTATCAGTGTCAGCACACAAATTTAAGGTTACTTAAAAACATATTTTTTTATCTATTAAATTCCTCTAATACAAAACTATGCCCGTATTCATATGTAAATTGCGATGACACTTTATCCATTCAAAGTATATGCGTATAGTTCTGTGGGATCCCCCACCCGGCTGTGAGAGGCGTGGATCCCTGGAACTTCGAGGGCAGCAATTCAAATCATGGGTGATTCCAACCGTACCAACATGACTCTGTGGGTGCGCAGTCTTTGTGCAGCAAAAAAACATTACCACAACAGTCTGGGACCCGTTTCTCCCGCGGGCAGTTTCCGATTTACTCCTATCCAATCCATAATTCTGTGTAAACTCACCTTTCCAATGATACCAACCACGCCGCTGTACGACGCACTAGTTTGTATAACGTCAGCCATTTTAGAAAAGTTGGCCACATTGGAAATTAGAGTTGCCACACTAAATTATTTTTAGTCCCATCACGGGCAAACAGCCACAAAACGACAAGCACGTATATTTAGGTATTTATGGTGCCATAATACCACACAAATAATTTTAAATTACAGAAAATTAACTTGACGTATATTGTAGATATGATTGAGTTAACATGAATGATGTGAAGTATTTAATTAATGTGGCGCACACATGAGAAATGTATGGTATACCCTAAGGGTGTGACGAGACGCTTACTCCACGAGACGAGACAAGACACGAGATTGGGTTCACGAGAACGAGACAAGACGAGATTTTTACACATTTTTTATGAAATCCTTAATGATGATATATGAATGGAAAATACTCTTTTATTCAACTGAAAATCACAAAATGCAAAACAATTTAGGTGCATTTTGAAATCAACATGTAATGAATATTATTTTAATGAATTCTGTTGTAGCCAATTTCGATATTTTTTATATGTATTGTTGGTGGCATGTTGCATGGGTGTGACGCTCCTCCACCTGCACTCCAGGGGGCATAGGTATGGCATCACAGTGGTTATGTTAGGTATATAAGGAAGTCACAGGGGAGTAACAACAGGGAATTACTATCTGCGAAGCGACACAGTTTTTCAACCGTACATGTGTGCATGTGGATATTCGGGTTTTATTTGTTGTCATGGCCAGCTTCCAGTATTAGTTTTGTGTTTTTGTGTCCAGTATCCAGTTTAGTGTTGCTCGAACTTGTATGAGCTCAACTTATATCAGCAATACAAGCGACAGTGTTTGTAAGCGATTTTAATATGCATTAAATAAACTATTAATCGAATTCCACTGAAGACGTGATTTATTGCACCATTACGCGTTGGAAATTACGGCTAAATTCCCTCAAGTGTTTTTTTTGTGGTACGAGAGCCACTACAAATTCTATGCAGTAAAGGACATGCAAACACTGCAAAATATTTTCCTATAAACTACCGACTGGCTTCTCCCCTGTATTTCACATGAGAAATCTAACTCCTTGCCACAAATCGAACATAAAAAAAATATAAAACTGTATAAATAAAACAAATGTATAAATAACAGAAATAACACATTAAATGCAAACAGTAAGTGTATCCATAACCAAAGTATTGTTCTCTCAAAACTACAAGTGCAAACAGAAACAAATGTTTTGAAATGTCATGAAAAAGATTCTATCAGCTTCTCAAAATACGCATGCGCTGTAGCCTTAAAAATGAAAATTAATGGTGCCAAAGTCCGACGAGTGTCTGAGAAAGACATGACAATTACGAGCGTCTGAGAAAGACCGACCAATAACGAGCGTCCAAAATGAAAGACGTAAACGACTAGTGTAAAAATGACATTACACTAGAAGTAAGCGAGTGCAAAAAACATGTATATACACTTGAACAGATCAAGCGAAAATACATCATTACACTCGTTTTGAACGTCTTATTAGACAACGTACGTTGTAGAACAGGGCCCGTATTCATAAAGAATCTAAGAATCCTCTCAGAAAACTCTTATCTTAGCTTAAAAACTTTTACGTAGGAGTCTTAGCTTAAGAGCGATTTGGGACCGATGTGAGAGCAACTCTGAGTAAGGAAAAGACAATAACTTTTATCTTAGTGAGGAGGCGGGGCTGACCCCGTTGCTATGTATGACACAATCTTTTGAAGACTGTGATTGGTTGGTTGTCCAAGAAGGAAACAAAAAGAGTGATTTTAAGTATAGGTACTTTTCTATGGCTTCACTTTGAAATTACATCCGTCATTTTTCCTATTTGACCGTTCTCATAGACACACACATGATATATGTGTATATACATCCTTTTTTATTTACAATGCTGTTGGCTTAGAATGATAAAAATTGTTCTACTCTTTCCAACTTGAACGTTTATGCTGTGGTACCTATTTCTATTAACATAAACGTCCTCATCTTCCGACGGTGCAATAATTCGGATGTGGGTTCCATCAATTACTCCGACAACACCAGGGAAGCCTGCTATATTCATAAATGCAGTTTTATTGATTAATCCAAATATATATATAAATATATATGAATGCCACGTAAGAATTGTGATGAGGTGGCTATTAGTGTTGTTTTCTAATAACTGTGCGCACCTTTAAATGGTTTTTGGGGTTTGATATTTGCAGGAATAATTAGAAGGTTCTTTTTTGTGTTAGTTGGAGTTAGGCATGGAAAAGAATAGAGCCATACAGTTTCTAAACATCTATCTCTCTTTTTTTACTATTAAGTCGTATTTTCACTTTATGAATTACTTTTATCTTTATTAGGATTTTTCCTTCAATTTTAAGAGTAAACGCCCACAATTCTAAGAATTTTCTTAGAATTTGGCCACTAGGAGCTACTTTTACCATTAAGATTCTTTATGAATACGGGCCCAGGTGTTTTGAACCTCTTATTAGACAACGTGCGTTGTAGAACAGGCGTTTTGAACGTCTCATTAGACATTGTGCGTTGTAGAACAGGCGTTTTGAACGTCTTATTAGACAACGTGCGTTGTAGAACAGGGCCCGTATTCATAAAGAATCTTAATGGTAAAAGTAGCTCCTAGTGGCCAAATTCTAAGAAAATTCTTAGAATTTTGGGCATTTACTCTTAAAATTTAAGAAATCCTAGTAAAGATAAAAGTAATTCATAAAGCATCTTAACCCTTAAAAGAGGTCTTAAGTTCAAAATTGTTAGGAGCACGGGCGAGGACTATTAAGAGGCTTAAGAGTTTCTTTAGCGGAGGAGAAAATGGCCGAAATACCGAAAATAATTGGCAAAAAGTATCAACGTATCAAAATACTGAACAACATTGAAGTGAAAATACGACTTAATAGTAAACAAAAAATAGATAGTTAGATGTCTATAAACTGTATGGCTCCATTCTTATCCATGTCTAACTTCAACTAACACAAAATAACCTTCTAATTATTCCTGCGAATATCAAACCCCAAAACCAATTAAAGGTGCGCACAGTTATTAGAAAACAACAATAGCCACCTCATCACAATTATTACGTGGCATTCATATTTATATATATATATTTGGATTAATCAATAAAACTGCATTTATGAATATAGCAGGCTTCCCTGGTGTTGTCGGAGTAATTGATGGAACCCACATCCGAATTATTGCACCGTCGGAAGATGAGGACGTTTATGTTAATAAAAATAGGTACCACAGCATAAACGTTCAAGTTGGAAAGTGTAGAACTATTTTATCATTCTAAGCCAATCAAATATCGAATAGGAAGTTAAAAGCATTGTAAATATAAAAATGGATTTATATACACATATATAAGTGTGTGTGTGTGTATGAGAACGGTCAAATAGGAAAAATAGACGCTTACATAAAAGTTTTTAAGCTAAGACAAGAGTTTTCTGAAAGGATTCTTAGATTCTTTATGAATACGGCGTTTTGAACGTCTTATTAGACAACGTTTGAAGTGTGTCACGTTTTCAGCCACTTGGCGTTCCATACACGCTGACATCACAACTCACGAGACAACTTTTCACCTCGACGAGAAATCTCGTCGCGTTTAATCTCGCGAGATACGAGATCTCGTCACCCCCCTCGTATACCCACACAAAGACACAACCTAAAAGTATTTATCATCTGTAATGCCCGTTCAAATTAATAATGAGCAAAACGTACATCTCGCATTCAATACTGAATACCTTGTTGTAATAATATATAACTTTGGTTTAGGAAATTATGATGATAACATTTATTATAATACAACATCAATATACAGACTCGCGAATTGTCGTCATTTGACGGGAAGCTCAGCCTGAAAACAACAAGCTTTGGTTGGGGACATATAATCCTAAGATTATATTCATGTAACTCTCTCATTTTGGCCCAGATAACACAAACTATATCATATGAAGCCATTATGCCACATAAGCAAGCCTGTGAGCGTTTTCACTGTATTTTATTAATGTGACGCACCCATGGTGAGAAATGTATGTTATGTAAATACATTTGCTTTAAACCAACACCACGTGGAAATAGAACAGAAAACGACACAACGCAGTTGTGTTATATAGCGTTCTAACATACATGGTCTAAATGTATTTATCATCTTCCTTTCTTGAAGAAAATTCAGGTCCCTGGCCAGTTCAATTGTTTCCCTCTATTGCGCATTCACATAATAAAGACACTGCCCCCACATAAAATAGCCTGAAGTTAGTACCCGGCAGCTGGGGAGTGTGGGGAAAACGGATTGCATTGTAAATGGAGGGGATTTGCATGTGAATGAAGCCTAAAGACAGAAGACCGACGTTTCTAAACTTGCTGAATTAGTTTGCCAACAAACTGTCCGCGCCCGCTGGCGTTGTGGTTATAAATTAAAATAAGTACTGACTATAGTTCAGTTTTTCAAAACTATGCTTGTATTCCCATGTGAATTGCAATGACACATTATATCCGATTCACTCCATTCAAAGTACACGTAATTCTGTGGGATTCCCCCTATCCTTCCAACCATTCGGCTTTGAGAGGCGTGGTTCATCCGCTGGAACTCCGGGGCACACATTATCTGATTTACTCCATTCAAAGCATGGGTGATTCTGTGGGACCTCCTCTATGCAACTGTACCAGACACGACTCGGTGGCTAGTAGAGTCTAACGAATAAATATCAGTGTATTGTAGGGCTGGGATATTTAACGCGTTAATCTGATGCGTAAATAATTTAACGCAATTAACGCACCACTGTATTAAGTTTTGGTTTCGGTTTGCAAAGCCGAATTCAAATACCATAGAAGCAGCTCGTCTTTAGTTTATCATATAAAAGCAAAACACAGGGTCATTATTTATGTTACTAGAGAGTATATAGGACAGAAACAACAGATCATTATTGATGTTGCAATCCGCCAATCCGCGTTACTGCAGTACGGTGCGCCTAATCGGGCTTTTGACCAAACAAGTAACCGTTAACCGGTGTTTTAGATAAATAGATAAAAACTGCCGCCCAATAAACAAACACAGTAGAAGACGAGGGACTGAAATAAATCATTCCAATTGCATTGGGATCCCCATTGTAAGGAACTCCCTCTGTTCCCCCCTATGCTGGTGCTGACACTCCCCCAATCAGCAGAGAGGGAAAATCAAAGACATTCTTTGCACCTGTGTTTTTCGTCACACCTGTTCAGTGTTAGTTCGTTAGTGTCTGTATATAGTTTGGTCGGTGTCTGTCTGTCATTGTTGGGTCATTGTTAAAGGTATGTTTTCTCTGTTTCTCGGTCTGTTCGTTTGTGTGCTTGTTCTCTGTTTCTTAGAGGGATTATGTTTACTGTTAAATGAAACGTTCTGTCACCTGTCTGTTCTCTGTAGGTTAGTTTGTCCAGGTTTCCTGTCATTAGTTCCTGTGTTTTAGTTAGTCCTTTGGTGTCGGTGCTTGTTAAGGGGTGTGGGTTATTGGGGTTACGTTTGTCCGGTTCTTTGTAAGGTCAGTTTGTTTATACTGTTTAGTTCATGTTCTTTGGGTATTAGGTTCCTGTTATCATGTTCTGTGTTGACCCTTTGTTTGACTCGTGGTTTCGTGTTCGTTAAAGTTCTCTGTTTTAGTGCCTGTCTGCCAGTGATTACCAATAAAACCAGTAAATGGAGTTCTCTGCGTTTGGGTCAGCTTCCTGTCATCTGCCTAGGGCAGATCGTTACACCCATCATACAATCTATCCTCTAAAACGATTGTTTTGAGAAATAACATGCTGGAGAAAGCGGAGAACGTCACTCTCATGGAGACCTTAACCAACCCGACATCACCAAACTTAATTTCACTTCATTCTGTTTGTCATTCATATTACAAAAGCTGTTATAGACTTCTTTAAAATTAATCTGGCAACTTTACATAGGCTTAAGTTCTAAAATAAATAAAATCTTTGACATTGATGGTTTCACCTCACACTTTGTCATTTTGTTTTTGAAAATGTTTTATTTCATTTGTACTATTGCCAAGATGATCCAGTATTTTTGATAACCTTCAGGGTTTAAATATATAACTTGCACTTCAACACTTTGTTTATAAAGTTGCTATATTTGATATGAATGACTATTCTGTATTGTTCACAGGAGAGACTATCATAAAATAATGTATTTAAAATATACTTCATTGTGTTAATTGATTTATTTCAGTGTTTCAAAAACTTGGGGAAAATGCGATTAATCACAGGATTGTGCGATTAATTAGTTAATTTTTTTGAATAAATTCCCGGCCCTAGTGTATTGATATAGCCTACAAGAATCTTCAACAATGTATTGTTGTGTATCGAAATTAAACTAATAAAAACATCAATATGCTTACGACATTTTGTATATTAATATCCCTATACCCCTATATCCCTAGTATAATTTATAGTTTTCTATTCATGTTTTATTTATGCACCTTCCTGCCAATGTAAATTCCATGTCTGTACACACATTCATGGCGAAAAAACGCTTCTCTGAATAAATAAATATTAGACTATTGTCTAAAATGAGGTTATATACCATCCAACAACTATGTACCTAAATAATGCGAACAAAAAGTTGGTAATAAGAATGCAATGCCCGTTCAAATCAATGATGAGGTACAACTCGCATTCAATACTAAATGCCTTGTTGGAACTCCGATTTACCGCATTTACCTCAATATTATAGTCTGCAATACGTCTAAATTAATTTGGTTTAATATAAAATAATCAATGTGATATCGGTGAACAATATGAATTTTCAGTCTATATTAATCTGTAAGTTATGGCTTTTTTCACACAACGTACATCGTATACACACAAAATGTATTATATGCTTTACAATGCCTAATATTGTTTGTATCAACAATTATTAATTGCCTATTGTTTCAGTAGGCCATTATTATTTGAAAAGCATCTTTGAAAGTGAAATATGGTTGACTGTGAAACACAGTTTGTTGTTTAGAACTTCCCTGATGCCGCATCATTATACAGAAGCAACAGGATTATATTCATGTCATTCATGTTAACTCAAAATTGTCTACAATAAGTAAATACTTATTTGGTGTAAGTAAAATAATCATTGTGGGTATTTTTGTGTTGGTATAATATCATGTTACATGATATTCACTTGCAGGAAATACGACTTGGTTTTGGTGTTCCAAGCGCCACCTGGTGACAGCCACTTAGCACATAACTTCCGCAAAATAGCTTTAAATTCGCATTTCCAGTGATTATTTTAACACGGAAAAAATAGGGGGATAGAGCATGCATATCTAGGAGCACATCTAAAAGGATTTTTCTGTAAGTTAATAGAGTGCCGCAAAAAGATTTTTTTACGTGCCTCTGGGTCACATGACCCACTTCCGGCGCTTCTAGTGTTAACCGTTGCTCTGATTGACCTGAAACCTGGATTGACATGTTTAAATTGATGTCTAGTTTGGAGGAATCCGCAATTGCTGCAGGCAGCTATATTTTATATTTATTTTAGTTTTGAGGTCATTATTGTTGTTCATTATTGCCATTATTATATTTTATTATTTTTATTACCAGATCAAACGTAGTGCACTATATAGGAAAAGTTTTTTTTTTTAAACATATGAACAAGAAAAAAGGGCTACCTGCTCCCAGGCGAATATGTGCTGGTTGAAGTAGAACTGAATTTGTTCGTTGGCTATGTTGATACAAAGCTGCTCGAATGAGTTCCTCTTAAAGTTCTCAAAGCCAAAGATGTCCAGGATGCCAATGTTCAGACCATTGTCATCCTCTCTGTCAGGGGGGAAATGTTTCAGTATTATAGAAACCAAATGGAAACCATTCTAATCATTACGTTGTTATAATAATCATGTACATTTCCTGGGCATCCACACAGACACACTTTTTCAATCATACTGCTCCCTCACCCTAAGTGCATTTCGGGCCGAAGCAAGGTGTTGATTCGGTTGACAATCCAGCTGAAGAGTCTTCCGTATAGGGCCTTTCCCATGGCATCCCTCACCTCCAATGCTTTTTCCACTGTGTTTGGCCTGACTATGGTTTCCCCGCGTGCCACTACACAATGGGATGTCAGGGCCTCTTGGAGCTCATCTGGCCGGATACACAGCAGAGACGCCACTGTGGATAACCCCAGAAATTATGACAATTATGATTAATTATCTTATACATTCAGCACTCCAGCAGTACAAAGATTTAGATATGCAGCCATAAAACATATACACACATACAAAAACCTTTTGTCAGAAATATAGCAAGGACATTTTGGTAATAATATTGTAAAAATAAAGACAAATGTTAAATGTAGACATATATTGCATGCACACACAGACATAAGCAAATCAAAGTGGTGCACTTCACAAAAAAAGATGGTACCCTGAGGGAGGAAAATTATGTTGATAAATTGGAGCAACATCTCAAGACATCAGTCAGGAAGTTGATGACTTTTCCAAAATACGTGCATTTTACCTTGTTCCGTTTTCAGAATTGTAAAATCACAAACTGAAAACAATATAAACTACTATTTACATGTTTTTCGATGCCTAAATTGTCTTCCTGATGCAAAAATCACATGCTTCTGGGAGTTGGTACCCAAAAGGTGCTAATTGCGGTACCCAGACACCGATCACACCTCACTGAACTTATGTCGTCAATGGTTGAATGGGCGATACACACAGACAAAAGATTGCGAGGCTTGGTTTAATTTAAATGAACTAGAATAAAGAGGTAAGTTGATAAAGAAATATATGTTTACATTTATGTATACAGCCCATTAATTTAATTTTCGTGGAATACTTTACCAAACAAAGACATTGATCCAGCGTCCTATGTTATTTATCAAATGTATTACAACAACATACATATTATATCCTACTAGTTAAATTAATTATTGATTATACAAAATACACACCATATGCCTATTTATGAATGTAACTAACTGTAGCCTACAGTTTTTATTTGGAGAGAAACAAAATAACCAACATAGCATATTATCTTTATATGATTTTTCACCGCTCACACTGATGTTAATCCATCGTATAAGTTCATGTGTCATAGCTTATTGCACTCAATAATTATTAACGAATAAACATCAGTGAATTGATATAGCCTACAAGAGTCGTCGAAATGAAACAAATATAAACTATAATTATCAATAGGCTTACCACAAATGTGCAAAAAACCCATACACACCTAGGCATGTGATCTAAATGGAGTGAAGACTGATCAGTGTGATTGAATTTGAAGACTTGTCTAAGGATGAATAATAGTGGGCGGTATAAACATTGTATTATGAAAGGCTGGGGATGGTATACAATCTCAACCATTATTGGAATTTTAGACAATATTCACATTTACAACATACACCAAGCTCAACAAATTGATACGCAAGAAAATACAGTTTTAAGTCTGCATGTGCACTTGTAACACTAATGAACACTGTGTACAGGGCAACTGTTTTGTTTGCGTATCTTGAACAAACTCCTGAAGCTGTGGGCCGATTGTAAACGGGAATAATAAATAGAAAATTATTTGTGTATCGCACGGGTAACAGCAAAATAGCGGGCCGTGGCCAATACCAACTTTTCTAAAAAACATGTTTTATTGTCTTAGTAACTGGACTCTAATTACTGTAATACATTTTACAAATAAAAATGATCGAATTAAACACTAATGTAATGTTTTTATTTCAAGAGTCTGTGTTGCAATATGTCTATATAGCCCACGGCCAATCATGCACAAATAATTTGATTTGATTTTAGCAATTACTACATCAAAATAGGACATAAGTTTATTAGCTCTATCTGTTTAGAATGACAGTTTGATGGTTTTTCATTTATTATTTTTAGAGTCTAAACGAAAATGAAATGCCATAGCCTGTCCATTTTAAAATCATTTTTTTATTTTTGGATTTTAAGGTTGACAATGAATACATACTATTTTAGTAAAATGTTTTACTTCATCGTAATTCATTTAATTTAGGATGATTACACAGTAGATGATCTGATGCTGTTGATGGATGGCTGGTTACACAGTGAATCGCTGGTGATGCTGCGGAGGAGAATGTTGGTGTTAATTGGGATGATTCATATGCTAATGACGCCAGCGGGCGCGGGTGTCTGGCGCTTAAGGGGGTGAAAACGGCTCTGGCACTCCTAGTGTTAAAGCCATGTGACACACACTTATTCTACTTCTCTGCTCATCAGGGGCCTCATTTATAAACGCTGCGTACGCACAAAAGAAGATGTACGCCGCTCTCTACGCAATAGTTCGGATTTTAAAAAAGCAAACTTGCCGGGAAAATGTGCGATCCTTCACACAAACTCTGACCCGCAGAAACGGGTGAAATGAGAAATGGCGACATTGTCGGCAGATGGATGAAATACATGAAACTGTGTGTAAATGCAGACCATTTACGTAAAATAAATCGAAATATTTCCTGCCATTAATAATATGAAGAATTTACAAAGCCGTTGTTGCAATTAACAGCCTACACCTAGTCCTGGGTCTTCCCCGAGGTCTCCTCCCAGCTGGACGTGCCTGGAACACCTCTCTAGGGAGGCGCCCAGGTGGCATTCGTACTAGATGCCCAAACCACCTCAACTGGCTACTTTCTACGCAAAGGAGCAGCGGCTCTACTCCGAGTTCCTCTCGGATGACTGAGCTTCTCACCCTATCCCTAAGGGAGAGGCCAGCCACCTTCCTGAGAAAACCCATTTCGGCTGCTTGTACCCGCGATCTCGTTCTTTCGGTCATGACCCAGCTTTCATGCCCATAGGTGAGAGTAGGAACAAAGGGCCATATTCTTCAACCGTTCTTAAGTAGAAATACGTTCTTAAAACCCACTTACGCAGTTTCCACGAAGATTCTGACATTCACCAATGTTTACTTATCTGGAATTTGTTCTTAGGAAAGAACAGAATCTACGCACAGTGAAAAGCACTCTTACGCAGATTTGCATGCTGACTTTTTTGTGACAAATCATTAGTCTCTGCGTTTTCATCAATTGTACAGTGATTTATATATTATGAAGAATAACATTATGAATAATATTTAATTATTTCAAATATTTGCATATATTTAACTTTTCTGTGGATTGCACACCCGAAATTGCGGTTATTCCGATTATTTCCAGCCCGACATTAGTCAATGTTCTATTGCCTTTCGTCAAGAATGAGTCATTTAGTCTACATTTGTTTTAAGACATTTATAATGACAAAAACATTTTATACTCTGTTACAACATAATATCCCTGGCTAAGTATAAATTCGAAATTAATATTGGATAAGAGAAGGCTCCACTTGGTTCGCCAATACGGTGAACAGCAGCTGAAATTAACACTAGAAGCGCCGGAGGTGGGTCATTTGACCCAGAGGCACGTAAAAAAATCTTTTTGCGGCGCTCTATTAACTTACAGAAAAATCCTTTTAGATATGCTCCTAGATATGCATGCTTTATCCCCCTGTTTTTTTCCTGTTAAAATAATCACAGGAAATGCGAATTTAAAGCTATTTTGCCGAAGTTACGTGCTAAGTGGCTATCCGCCATCTTGGTTGTATTTCTTTTTTACCAGTATATCTTGTTTTCTGTCACCAGATGGCGCTTGAAACACCGAAACCAAGTCGCATTTTCTGCAAGTGAATATCATGCAACGTGATATTATACAAACACAATGATTATTTTAAATTAAACCAAATAAATGTTAACTCAAAATTGTCTACAATAAGTAAACATGAATGACATGAATATAATCCTGTTGCTTTTGTATAACGAAGCGGCATCAGGGAAGTTCTGAACAACAAACTTATAGGCTATGTTTCACAGCCAATAATATTTCACTTTCAAAGATGATTTTCAAACAATAATGGCCTACTGAAACAATAGGCAATTAATAATAGTTGATACATAAACAATATTAGGCTATGTAATATATATGTATATACGATGTACGTGTGAAAAGAGCTGCAACTTACATAGACTAATATAGACTGCAAATTAATATTTTTCACGGATATTATCACACTGATTATTTTAAATTAAACCAAATTAATTTAGATGTATTGCAGACTATAATAGTGAGGTAAATGCGGTAAATTTGGATGCTTCGCCATCGAAGCATCAAGGTAAATCAATAATAATAACTTTTTATGTGAAGTTGAAACGCTCTATGCGTTTATTCAAGATATATTCGATTATAATGCATTATTGCATTGCATTGATAATATTAAACTAATTTGATATCGATGTAGCCGAAGCAACGTCCTACTGTTGAAATACGGAAACCTATCTTGGACACCGGCCGTAACTTTTCAAGAATTTAAAATAATAATTGACCACGTCCTCCACCACATTGTCAAAGTTGGTATATTGTCTTTCCATCAGCTATGTTTGTGTCATTATATTCATGATTTGCTAAAATAAAGTTATATCGGAGTTACAACAAGGCACTTAGGATTGAATGCGAGTTGGACGTTTTGCTCATCATTGACTTGAACGGGCATTACATTCTTATTACCAACTTTTAGTTGACATATTTTAAGTATATAGTAGCTGGATAATATATAATCTCATTTTATACACTAGTCAAATGTAAAACGTGAACTGAATATTTAGGAAAGTTTTATTTATTCAGAAAAGTGTTTGTTCGGCATGAATGTGTGTACAGACACGGAATTTACATTGGCAGGAAGGTGCATAAATAAAACATGAATAGAACAATATACATTATACTAAGGGGTAGATAGTAATATACAAAATGTTGTAAGCATATTGATGTTTATATTCTTTTCATTTCGATGCACAACAATACTTTGTTGAAGACTCTTGTAGGCTATATCAACACTGATGTTTATTCGTTAGACTCTGCTAGCCACCGAGTCGTGCCTGGTACCATTGGATAGAGGAGGTCCCACAGAATCACCCATGCTTTGAATGGAGTAAATCAGATAATGTGTGCCGGAGATATGGCTTATTGAACGTGGGCAGTACAACCGAGCCCACAATGACTGGCTGCGCTGGGAACAGAGACCATATAGTCGGAGTTCCAGCGGATGAAACACGCCTCTCACAGCCGAATGGTTGGAAGGATATGGGGATTCCCACAGAACCACGCCTCTCACAGAAGGATAGGGGGATTCCCACAGAATTACGCATACTTTGACTGGAGTGAATCGGATATAACGTGTCATTGGAATTCACATAGGAATACAGGCATATTTTTGTATTAGATAATTTAATTTAAAAGTAACCTTATATTTGTGGGCTGACATTGACAAAACTGCTGATGCGGATTTACTTCCTTCCCCAGCCGATGTGAAAAACGGAATTATAGTCATGGAAAGTCAAGGCTGAACATTGTACATTGATTTTAATTACTAAACGCAACGCCAGCGGGCGCAGGCTGTTTGTTGGCTAGAAATTTCTAAATATAAATGAGTTCAGCAAGTTTAGAGACGTTTAGGCTTCATTCACATGCAAATCCCGACCATTTACAATGCAATCCGTTTGCCCCACACCCCCAACAACAGACTCCTCTATATCTTACAATGCAATCCGCTCACCCCCAATAAGACTTCCATATCTTAGAACTTAGTTCGCGAAATCATCCAACCATAAGAAAAACTAGACCGATTTGCACAAAACGAAATAGTTATTTTCTCAAATGTACTCCAAACTCATCCGTCAGTTCCAAAGTCTCACAGTATAATATGATAATAGCTGCCGGGTACTAACTTACAGCTATTTCTGTGGGGGCAGTGTCTTTATGATTTACATGTGAATGCGCGATAGAGGGAAACAATGGAACTGGCCAGCCAGTGACCTGAATTTTCTTCAAGAAAGGGAGATGATAAATACTTAGACCGTGTCTTTGTGTGGGTATATGTTAGAACGCTGTATAGAATTATTACAAAACTGCGTTGTACTGTTTTCTGTTCTGTTTCCACGTTGGTTGTTGGTTAAAAGCAAATGTATTTACATATGTATAACATACATTTCTCACAGACTTGATGACGTGGGATAATTGCTTCATATAGTTGGTGTTATCTGGGCCAAAATAAGTGAGTTACATGAATGCGCCTCTTCAAATAGGATTATTGTCCCCAACCAAAGCATGTTGTATTCAGTGAGCTTCCTGTCAAATGCCGACAACTCGCGAGTCCGTATTATATTATTACAACAAGGTATTTGGTATTGAATGCGAGATGTACGTTTTGCTCATTATCGATTTGAACGGACATTACAGATTATGATAAATATTTTTAGGTTGTGTCTGTGTGGGTAAACCATACATTTCTCATGTGCGTCACATGAATTAAATACTTCATATCATATTAACTCAGTCATGTCTACAATACGTCAAGTTAATTTTCGTTAATTTAAAATTATTTGTGTGGTATTATGGCACCATAAAGACCTAAATATACGTGCTTGTCGTTTTGTGGCTGTTTGCCTGTGATGGGACTAAAAATAATTTAGTGTGGTTACTCTAATTTCCAATGTGGCCAACTTTTCTGGACGGCTGATTTTCTAAAAATGAGTGCGTCGCACATACGGCGTGGTTGGTATCATTGGAAAGGTGAGTTTACACAGAATTAGGGAAAATTGGAAAGGAGTAAATCTGAAACTGCCGGCGGGAGAAACGGGTCCCAGAGTGTTATAGTAATGTTTTAAATTATGCTGCACAAAGCCTCCGTGCCCACGGAGTCATGTTTGGTACGGTTGGAATCATCCATGCTTTGAATGGAGGTAAATCGGATAATGTGTGTTGGAGGAATGGCTTTTGGAACGCAATAAATAGCGTTTGGCTCATAATGAATTGCTGCCCTGAAAACATGAACATGTCTGAGTTCCAGCGGATGAACCACGCCTCTCACAGCCGGGTGGGGGATCCCAGAACTATGCATACTTTGAATTGATAAAGTGTAATCGCAATTTACATATGGATATAGGCATAGTTTTGTAATATAGGAATTTAATAAATAAACATAAATTTTTAAGTAACCTTAAATTTGTGTGCTGACACTGACAAACTGCAGGTGAATACTTTCCTTCCCCATGCGACAGGAACAAACTACTGAATGCTCAAACAGCTAATTCGATTCTGTAAGCCCATTGAAAATTGTTTCCCTCAAACGCACACTAACTTTAAATTAAACCAAATTAAGTGACTTATTTTATGTGGGTATGGGTAACATAGGAATGAAACACTTCAGCCCGAATGCATTGAGCGCAATAAATCAGACAGTTCGAGTTAACAGTCGCGCAACAATAATCCTTTGAAATGCTCATCTTTTTTGGTTACAATTATTTTTACAGTTTATTATAGAATCCATTACTTCAGTGGTTTTATAAAGTTAAATTTTATTTCCTGTCAAAAAATGATTATTTTTTAAGATTCATTTGGTTTAATTTAAAATAATTAGAGTGGTAATATGTTACCATAAAAGCCTAAATCTATGTGCACTTATTAAATAATAGTGGACACTTTTAGGCCATCTATTCATTTGCCAGGAGGTTTTAACATTTTCGCCACCTTGATTTTACAACAGCCCGGTCCTTCTGAAGCAAAGATAACCAAGATGCGCCATCTGCTGGTCATTGTGTGTCATTGCGTGTCCACAACATTCTCCCATTCAAACCAACGCATGGGTCATTTGACCCAAAACCGCAAACAACGACCCTATCTGAGCCTCGGCGCTCCTAATGTTAAAAGAATAATGGCAACATTTGCCTATGTACTCTGTCTAAAAATTTGCATTTAAGATTCAAATAATATTTATTTGAAAACCTTTACTCACCAAGATTAGGCTACATGTTTTTGTGTAGGATAAGCATGTAATCCCCAGTATATGGGTTCAGCCAGTCCTGCGCTCTAATGGTGCTTCCATCAGCACTGATTGGCCACTGGCAGGTGTTGAACAGCTTCATGCCTTTACAGCCACGAATTCCCTGTCATTTTGCTGTCATATTTTAAGAGACTGTCAATTTTTTGCATTTGGCATAACCCACCGGTTAATTTTTTGCATTAAAAGTGAGATTTTAGTGTTTTTGCCGGTGCAACCAAATGTATTCGCCACAGTCCTGCCTGCGCGTTTCACCTCCTCAGCAGCCATTATTATGCTAAATGAAACGCATCACCTGACCACTCATTCACCGGGCAACCCGGAGCGCAAAAGACCGAGCCCGAACCAAGCCCGAGTCTAATGATATACATTAAGACCGAACCCTAAACGAGTTGGGTCCCGACGGGTCGGGTTCGGGCAAAGATCTTCAGCTCTAGTGTACCCTTCCCCTGACACAGCGTTCACAGAACGAGTGATTAAATCCCATGCATTTCATTTTATTTGATTGTATTTGATTTTCCAACCACTACTGACGCTGCTAAATATTGCATATTTTGCCTGTTCACTTCTTGCAGAAGTATTTCCACTTCTGAACTACTGAAGGTTTTTTTTTCTTTTGGCGTCTGATCCTCTACATTTTTGTTTCAGCATTTTTGCATTCTCCACATTTTTACGATGAGTTTCCACTCGCCCTGCAGTTGAATGCCCTTTTATGGGAAATACCGGGGCGTTTACCTATGCTAATTAGGAACAACGGACACGCGCTTTGAATTTACGAAGACGTGGTATTCATCATTGTAGGAACGTAGGTACGAACAATTGCGCCATTTAAGAACACGTTCGTGAATTTGAGTAAGACTTTTCTTAGGACCTTTCTTAGGAACGAATTTAAGAAAAACTTAGGAAAACATTGAAGAATATGGCCCAAAGATTGACCGGTAGATCGAGAGCTTTGCCTTCCGGCTCAGCTCTCTTTTCGTCACAACGGTGCGGTGAAACGAATGCAACACCGCCCCCGCTGCTCCGATCCTCCGACAAATCTCCCGCTCCATTGTTCCCTCACTCGCGAACAAGACCCCGAGGTACTTGAACTCCTTCACTTGGAGTAAGGACTCATTCCCTACCCGGAGTAGGCACTCCACCGGTTTCCTGCTGAGAGTCATGGCCGCAGATTTAGAGGTGCTAACCCTCATCCCAGCCGCTTCACACTCGGCTGCGAACCGATCCAGTGAGTGCTGAAGGTCACCGACCGGTGAAGCCATCAGGACCACATCATCCGCAAAAAGCAGGGATGTGACCATCAGCCCCCCGAACGTAAACCCCTCCCCCCCATGACTACGCCTTGATATCCTGTCCATTAATATTACAAAGAGGATTGGTGACAAAGCGCAGCCCTGCCGGAGGCCAACCCCCACCGGGAACGAGTCCGACTTACTGCCGAGAACACGGACACAGCTCATGCTTTGAGCGTACAGAGATTGGATGGCCCTGAGAAGAGACCCCCTCACCCCATACTCCCGCAGCACCTCCCACAAAATATCCCGGGGTACCCGGTCATACGCCTTCTCCAGATCCACAAAACACATGTAGACTGGATGGGCATACTCCCAGGCCCCCTCCAGGATCCTTGCGAGAGTAAAGAGCTGGTCCGTGGTTCCCCGGCCAGGACGAAAACCACATTGTTCCTCTTCAATCTGAGGTTCGACTATTGGCCGAACCCTCCTTTCCAGCACTTTGGAGTACACTTTACCAGGGAGGCTGAGGAGTGTGATACTGTAATTGGCACACACTCTCTGGTCCCCCTTTTTGAAGAGGGGAACCACCACCCCGGTCTGCCACTCCTCTGGCACTGTCCCAGACTTCCATGCAATGTTGAAGAGGCGTGTCAACCAAGACAGCCCTTCCCCACCCAAAGCTTTTAGCATTTCTGGACGAATCTCATCAGTCCCTGGGGCTTTGCCACTGTGGAGTTGTTTGACTACCTCAGCGACTTCCCCCAGGGAAACTGACGATGACCCTCCATCAGCCTCCAGCTCTGCCTCTGTACTAGAGGGCGTGTAGGTCGGATTCAGGAGCTCCTCAAAATGCTCTTTCCAGCGCCCGATCACATCATCAGTTGAGGTCAACAGTGTCCCATCCTTACTGTACACAGCTTGGATGGTTCCCCGTTTTCCCCTTCTGAGGTGCCGAACGGTTTTCCAGAAGCATTTTGGTGCCGACCGAAAGTCCTTCTCCATAGCTTCTCCAAACTTCTCCCACACCCGCTGCTTTGCCTCTGACACGGCAGCGGCTGCAGCCCTTCGGGCCTGTCGGTACCCTGCAACTGCCTCCGGAGTCCCCAGGGCTAGCATATCCCTGAAGGCCTCCTTCTTCAGTCGGACAGCTTCCCTGACCACCGTGGTCCACCACGGTGTTCTAGGGTTACCACCCCTTGAGGCACCTAGGACCTTGAGACCACAGCTCACCGCCGCAGCTTCAGCAATAGAAGCTTTGAACATTGCCCACTCAGGTTCAATGCCCCCAACCTCCACAGGGATGCCTGAAAAGCTCCGCCGGAGGTGTGAGTTGAAGATCTTTCGGACAGGGGCCTCCTCCAGACGTTCCCAGTTCACCCGCACTACCCGTTTGGGCTTACCTGGTCTGTCCAAAGTCTTTCCCCACCCTCTGATCCAACTCACTACCAGATGGTGATCAGTTGACAGCTCTGCCCCTCTCTTCACCCGAGTGTCCAAAACATGGGGCCTTAGATCAGCCGATATGATCACAAAATCGATCATTGACCTTCGGCCTAGGCTTCTCTGGTACCATGTACACTTATGCGCCTCCTTATGTTCGAACATGGTGTTTGTTATGGACAATCCATGACTAGCACAGAAGTCCAATAACAAACGACCGCTCGGGTTTAGATCAGGGAGGCCGTTCCTCCCAATCACGCCTCTCCAGGTGTCTCCATCGATGCCCACATGTGCGTTGAAGTCTCCCATAATATCCCTCTACCCCCTCATCCCTTTAGTTTAATTTATATTGTTATATTCACATGTTGTATGTAAGCACCTTCCTGCCACAGGAAATTCCTTGTATGTTTATTTATTTTAATTTTTTTATTTAACCTTTCTTTAACCAGGTAGGCCGATTGAGAACAAATTCTCATTTACAACGGCGACCTGGCCAAGATAAGGCGAAAAAATGTGCAGGACAACATATAGTTACACAGAATACACAAACACAGGAGTGCAAATAGCAGTGGGACACAGTAAGGAATACAGCTTCAAGATTAAACAGGATGAGGTATATGAAATACAGTTGAGCAGCATAGATACAGTGATAAATAAATATATATATATAAAATAAAATAAAAAAATAAATACAATGAGTATCTTAACACGGAATGTAAAAGGATTAAAGTGTGCCTAGCAGGTATACAGAATAAAGTCTCTCTAGCAGATTGGTCGATGTTGTGCATGGGAGTAAAGGAAATGAGGTTATGGGAAAGATCAATTGGGCATTATCTGAGCACAAAGAGTGGTTCAACAGTGTACACAGATATGACAGCAGTACAGGTGCAAATAGGGCATGGCAAAGTGAGAAGGGGGTTGTGGGCCGTTAGCAGGTACAGAGATCTGACAGGTGCTCAGACAGGAGCCGTTTGAAGGCAGCTGGTGAGATAAGGGTTTCGAGTTTTAGGGATTTTTGTAAATCGTTCCAGTCATTGGCGGCTGCGAACTGGAAGGATTGGCGGCCGAATCTTGTGTAGGCTTTCGGGGTCACTAAAGCAATATACCTACTTGAGCGTAGACTGCGGGTGGGTAGCGCAATGGTAACTAGACAACTTAAGTACAGTGGGACTTTGCCAAGCAGAGACTTGTAAATAAGTTGGTACCAATGCGTTAAACGCCGAATAGTTAGTGACGGCCAGCCGACTAATGCATAAAGCTTGCAGTGGTGGGTTTTGTAAGGGGCATTTGTAACAAAACGTATGACGCTATGGTAGATCACGTCCAGTTTTTTCAGCAGAGAGTTTGAGGCTGTTCTATAGATGACATCGCCAAAGTCGAACATTGGGATGATAGTCATTTTCGCCAAGGCAAGTTTGGCAGCCTGAGTGAAGGAAGCCCTGTTGCGGAAGAGGAAGCCGATTCTGGATTTAATTTTAGATTTCAGTTTATTAATATGCGGTTGGAAGGAGAGAGAGCTGTCTAGCAACACACCTAGATATTTATATGTATCAACATATTCAAGTTCAGACCCATCCAGCGTGGTGATGTTCGGTAGGCGGGCGGGTGTGGGCAGAGATCGGTTGAACAGCATACACTTAGTTTTACTGGAGTTTAATAATAACTTTAGGCTATGGAAGGAGTACTGAATGGCATTAAAACTCTCTTGTAGGTTTGAGAGCACTGTGTCTAACGAAGGGCCTGCTGTGTACAGGATTGTATCGTCTGCATAGAGATGAATCTGGGAGTCTCCAGCAGCGAGAGCCACATCGTTGATGTAGAGTGAGAAAAGAGTCGGCCCGAGAATCGAGCCCTGCGGCACCCCTGTGGCAACAGCCCTGGGTTCCGACAGTAGGCCCTCTGACTTAACACGCTGGACTCGGTCTGAGAGATAGTTAGAGAACCAGGCAAGGGAGTCGCGAGAGAAACCCAGGCTATTGAGTCGGCTGATGAGAACACGATGGTTAACTGAGTCAAATGAAGATGAGAGAGAAAGGTTTAACAGACTGGTAATGGGTGCAGCCATAATGTTGGCAGATAATTTTAGAAAGGAAGGGTCCAGATTATCAAGCCCAGCTGATTTATATGGGTCCAGCTTTTGCAACTATTTAAGCACATCGGCTGTCTGGATAAGGGTGAAGGAGAAGAGTGGGGAGAGGCGTGGGCATGTGGCTGGTGGAGGTGTAGAGCAGTTAGCTTGGGTGAGTGTATTTAGTTGAAAAGCATGGCCGGCTTCAGCAAAATGCTTATTAAGGTTCTCTAAAATCTTGGTCTTATCAGTGGTTACAGTAGTACCTAATTTTAGGGCCGTAGGAAGCTGAGAGGAGGTGATCTTGTTCTCCAGTGACTTAACAGTGTCCCAAAACTTTTTGGAATTGGTCTGACAGGATGCAAATTTTTGTTTGAAGTAGCAGGCCTTAGCTTCCCTAACAACCTGGGTGTACCGGTTTCTGGCTTCTTTGAAGAGTTGCATATCACGAGGCTTGTTTGATGCTAGTGCGACACGCCACAATGTGTTTTTCTGTTGGTTAAGTGAGGTCAGTTCAGTGGTGAACCAGGGGCTGTATCGGCCTTTTGTTCTGAACTTTTTAAATGGGGCATGCTTATTTAGGACAGAGAGGAATTCACTTTTGATGAACAGCCAAGCGTCCTCTACGGATGGGATGAGATTAATGTTCTCCCAAGGTATAGAGTTCAGTTCGTTTAGAAAGGCCTGTTCGCAGAAGTGTTTTAGACAGCGCCTGACGGTGATAAGAGGTGGTCGTTTAACCCCGGTCCCATTACGGACGCAGGCAATAAGGCAGTGATCACTGAGATCCTGGTTATAAACAGCAGAGGCATATGTACAGGGCAAGTTGGTCAGGGCAACGTCTATGAGGGTCCCCTTGGTTTCTGATTTAAGATTAAATCTGGTAGGTTCATTTATAATTTGTGTGAGGTTGAGTGCATCAAACTTAGAGATTAAGGTGACTGGGGGGTTAAGCATATCCCAGTTTAAGTCACCAAGCAGTATGAACTCAGAGGAAAGATTGGGGGAAATCAGTTTATACAGTAATAGCCTTGTTTCTGGATAGATAAATTTTTAGGACTAGAAGCTCAAACTGTTTGGGGACAGACCTAGACAGGATGACTGAGATCTGTAGTTTGTCACGGCAATAGATTGCTACTCCACCGCCCTTAGTTGTGCGGTCTTGGCGGAAGATGTTATAGTTGGGAATAGTTATTTCTGAGTTATTTACAGACTTCCTAAGCCAGGATTCTGACACAGCTAAGATGTCAGGGTTGGCTGAGTGTGCCAGAGCTGTAAGTAAGTCTAGTTTAGGGAGTAGACTTCGGATGTTAATATGCATGAACCCAAGATTTTTACGAATGCAAAAGTCAGTGAAAGTGATCACCTGAGGCTTGGGGATGGCACTAGAGGTTACAGGGCCAGGGTTGAGCGCTACATCTCCAGATGAGCAGAGCAGGAGTAAGATAAGTGTGTAACACATGGCTTTAAGAACAGGTCGTTTGGAGCGGTGAGTAGTATTGAATAAGGGAATGGGCATCTGGTCATAGTACATTAAATGCAGTGCTGTATGGGCAGCTAGGGAAATCACAGTATTTGTTTTAGGCGGAGGTAGACCTAAATATGAAGTAATAAAGAAGGAAGTTGCATCTCTGGACAGATAGGATATGCCAGAGGTGCCTGACTCAGTAGGCAGTGAGGAGATGGAGTTATCAGAAATGTAGAGGGGGGGGTTGGGGAATCTACATGGAAGTAGGGCGGTGATGGTAAGCAAAAACAACAAGTAACACAACATATTTCAATATAAAGTGAAGCAGATAGAACGCAGCTAGGTAGGCTAAGACTGAGCAAGGCAGTAATGTAAGTTGGGCCCTAGCTAACAGTCAATACACAGTACCGTGCTGGATGATGTTGTTTTTGTCTTCAGGCTAGCCGGTGAATGCTGAACCCCCAGCGGCGCGGCAGTATTACCTAGTAGCAGCTGACTAGCAGGCTAGCTGGAAGTCCGGTGATGAATGCAGTACAAATGTCCAGAGAAAGTTCAGTGTGTCCGAAAGTTCAGTAGAGCAGTAGAAGAGAGTCCTGCAATCGCTGTGCTGATGGTGCGGAGCCAACGATAGCAGGAGGAGAGACTATAGTCCGGGTCCGGAACAAAGCCGGCGCTAGCTAGCCGTAGCTCGTTAGCCGGATCCGTTCCAGGTAGCTGGCTGTGTCTGTGATGAACCGGCAGTGCGCGGTATCCAATGTCCAGTGAGAGAGATCCGGTGGTACGGTGAAGAGGTCCGGTTGTATTGTATGGTCCGAGAGAGCAGTGGAAAGACTTGAGGCCGCCGGGCTGGTGGCGTGCTCCGGCGGAGAAGCTATCACACATTCAATGGCGAATAGACACTTTTCTGATTCTGATTTCCACTACACAGAACCAGCTCGCCTCAGCTCGACTTGACTCTGCTTTTTTGGTTTTCCACTGTGTAAAAGTTGTACCTGTACCTGCTTCCAGGTACTTTTTTTCGTACCACCTCAGGCAAGGTTCTGAGCGAGCTGAGGCGATACTAAAATGTGACGTGAAAACAAGGCAGACTGCTGATTGGTCAGAGAATCGTCACTATTCACTGCATCATCATTGCACGCGCCAGATGTAGTATCCTGAGTAATCCCACCATATATATATATATATATATATATATATATATATAAATAGTTTGGCCGGAGATTGCGTGAGAGCTGTACATATTATCCATTACGAATACTATGGCAAACCGAAAGAATACGCCATGAGAAACAGCCACGCGGATCAAACACAGCATACACTCGATTTCCTCCATTGTCTTATGTGAGTGTGGGTAGCGAGTGTTGGTAGGAGGACGCGGACCTGAATGAAACAAGGTTCTCTTGCCCGGTAGATTATACAAGTAGAAAATTCTAACACGGCGCATGTAGTACGTCCGGACTCTATTCATACTACCCGGATTCATACTATATAGAACATACTTTTTTAACAGTCGCAAAGTACGTTCTTATTTAAATGTAGTACATACTCAACATAGTGCGCGATTTCGGACGCAGCCTGTGTGTCGCCGCGTCCCATAGAAGATTACGTCACAGCAGTTTCCTGCCTGGTCGCTATGACGACGGGGTACTATTGCGCAGGTACTATCTTCAATGGAGAACGGAGCGAAAGCGAGCGGAGCCGAGTCGGGCCAAGTCGTGTCGAGCTGGTTCTTTGTAGTGGAAAAGCACCATTAGATTGGGCTGGGTAATTTTAGGCGGAAATTGAGGTCAGGGGCCCTGTCAAGAAGAGGTTAAAAGACAGTACGAAGCCCATTACAGAGTGTGATGCACTGTATGTTGTGACACATTCCGTTCATAACATCATTAAAATTCTCTGGGACATGTTCCACAGCAGACATTCTGTCGGTTTGGACTAGGGATGGCTCAATACCACTTTTTTGTGTCCAATACAGATAACACCTCTTTATAGCATGTCGCTCAATGCATTAACATCACAGACTAATGGATCATCTTTTTTTCCAGGTGATATCCAATCAAGCGTATTTGGCCAGTATCGGACCGATTCAACTAAATATCGGATTGATTCCTAGTTTGGAACAAATACTTTGTTGCCCTCGTGCATAAATGAGCCTTGGGCACTCAACATTCTGTTTCCAGTTTGTGGTGTGACATATTCCAATGAAATTAATTGTTTATTTTAATTTAGGAATATCTAATTGTCGTCAACCTGGTTAAAGGTTGAGTGGAACGGCCAGAAAGTGAGAATCATTTTATGTTAACATTACACCGGGGATGAACTGTTCATGTCTTACCATTCTCTAAAACGGCAATGTTGGAGATGTTGCTTTTGTCGGTCTGGTGCTCGGAGGCCACAGAGGCAAACTCAATGTCGCCAGAGTTTAGGATTGCAGCCAACGTGCTGTACACGCTGCCCAGCTCCTAAAAGTTTAGAATGCATGGTCATTGTTCACAATATAAAACATTCACAGTTTAATACAGAGGTGTCAAACCGATTCCACAGATTGCCTAGTGTATGCCGGTTTTAGTTTTTTCCTTAAAATTGGTTCAGACCTTAGCAACCAGCTGTGGCTAGGACCTAACCGATTAATGACCTAAATAATCAATCAAGCTCGAGGTGAGAGCACAAACCTACAGGCACCCAGCCTTTTATGGAACCAGTTTGACACCTCTGGTTTGATACTTAGTAATTTAATGCTCGCATTAGATTTTGATTACATTTATCTTCAACTGATTAGCTTTTCTATTAGCAAAAAAACACGATTTCTTGTTTTGTAGCTAGAAAAGCTGCACCCTGCTTCAGCATCAATAAGATGCTTGATCATCTCCTGCTCAACAACAACAAACAGGCTGAGACAGATTCAACACAATACACTTATTGTTATTTTCAGGTGGTAAACAAAAGTAAAATTCACAAGTGGGGAAATTAATAAGTTGCAATTGACCTAACTTTCACTTGGGGAATACCACATACCCACAAAGAGCTGCTTAAAAGTACACTACGCGTCAAAGGTTTTGGGAGACATTGAAAAAAATATACATATACATGAAATTGATCAGAAATACAATGCAGACATTATTTTTGTTGTAAATTACTATTGTATTTCCTGTTGACATACAGAAATACAGATTAATAAACACATGCTCAGGGATGGTAAACTCTAGACATACCTACAATCTCCATGGAGTTAGGCAGACATTTCAGTTTTTCTGCACCTCGAATTTGGATTAAGATAATGTTAAATCGAATTAATTTGTGCTTCTAGGGGATTTCATAAGGATGAAAGATGAATATTTCCATGAATAATGTTTTTTTTATTTATTTCTGGGGTCTGCATAATTTTTGTTGTTACGGTTGATGCAGGTCGGGAGGTCGCCCCGGCGGATGCAGGTCAGGAGGTCACCCCGGCGGATGCAGGTCAGGAGGTTGACCCGGCGATGCAGGTCAGGAGGTCGACCCGGCGGATGCAGGTCAGGAGGTCGACCCGGCGGATGCAGGTCAGGAGGTCGACCCGGCGGATGCAGGTCAGGAGGTCGACCCGGCGGATGCAGGTCAGGAGGTCGACCCGGCGGATGCAGGTCAGGAGGTCGATCCGGCGGATGCAGGTCAGGAGGTCGACCCGGCGGATGCAGGTCAGAAGGTCGTACTGGCGGAGGCCTGGGCACAGTCTTAGGCCTGGGCAGTCTTAGGCCTGGGCACAGTCTTACGCCTGGGCACAGTCTTAGGCTGGACAACGGGCTCAGGCAGGGTCATGGGCTCAGGCAGGGTCACGGGCTCAGGGACTGGGGCAGACTCGGGGACTATGACAAACACAGGCATGACAGTGGAACTGGGCCTAGAGGCACGAACGGGAACGGGCACAGAGACACGGACGGGAACGGGCACAGAGACACGGACGGGAACAGGCGGAGAGACACGGACGGGAGCGGGACCAAAGACAAGGACGGGACCGGGATGAGAGACAAGGACGGGACCGGGAACGAAGACAAGGACGGGGACGGTGAAGGGATGAATGCGGGGGCGGAGCTAAAGGCAGAGGTCGAGCGAGGGACGGAGGTCGGAGCATGGATGGGGACAAGGACGGGATCGAAGAGGGGGACTAGGACGGGATCGAAGAGGGGGACTAGGACGGGATCGGGGACAGTGAGTGAGACGGGAACGACGACAGTGGGAAGGACGGGATCGGGGACAGGTACACTGGAGACGGGGACAGACTCGGGGACAGGCTCGGAGACGGGGACAGGCTCGGAGATGGGGACAGGCTCGGAGACGGGGACAGGCTCACAGGGGGCGGAGTCAGGCTCACAGGGGGCGGGGTCAGGCTCAGAGTACAGGTCAGGCTCAGGGTACCGGTCCGGCTCAGGGTACCGGTCAGGTTCAGGATACGGGTCAGGGACAGGGATGGGAAGGCTGAACAGGGCCTCTAGCTCGGCCTTGGACCTGTGCCCCTCCCCCCCAAAAAAAATCTGGGGAGTGTCCCGAAAAGGCAATGTCTCTACCTTCAAGCGGGGGGTGGGCGGGTGATGAGTCGGCGACCATCCTGGGCTGCGGGGTGGCAACCCTCCTGGGCTGCGCCTTGGCAACCCTCTGGATGTATGCATCCCAGCCGTACTCATCCTCTTCGGACTCCTCTTCCGCTTCATCCTCCCACTCCTCCTCCGATTCCTCCGACTCAGCTCCTTAGTAACCCGGCACCCAGATGGGTGGTGGGGCGGATGATCGCGGAGGAAGAGGGGGTCCTTCCCGTATCGCGCACCGGCGAAAATAAGCCGGTGCCTCGGCAGACTCTTCGCATCCCCGCGAACAGCACTGCAATCTCTGCTGCGTCCTTCGTGGTCGGAACATACTGTCAGGACTGGCTCCCAGGCAGGTAGCACAGGTAGCAGGCAGCGGACACAGGCGCAGAGATTTCGATAATGATAACGTCTTTATTTAAAGACAAAACAATAAACAGAAGACCGTAACGGTCACGGGTCCAGAACTGGAGCACACGGAAACGTACCTCGGTACATACATACGCCAGTATAACAAATAATGTTCCGACCCAGACGAACATCAGATACCGGACTTAAATACTATGCCTAATAGGCTAAACAGGCACAGGTGCTGACAGAGCACAGCTGCTGTCACTGTCCTTGATTGTCTGTTTCTCTCTCCGCTGACGGGGGAAGTGCTAATTCCGGCATAGAGGGGAACAGAGGGAGGGATAGACCTCTGGTCCTCACAGTTTCAGCATGATGACAATGATAATTTTATGTTAGCACAGCGGAAAATATGTTCTGATTGAAAAAGCAATAAAACTGGCCTTTTTGCAAAAGGAGTTATTAATGTTTGCCTTTTAAAATGGAAAACACTCATTTACAAATAAAACATGCAATTGGAATGGACGGTTGCTGACACTGGGACTTTTACATCTATGTAGATATTCCATAAAGAAAGTTGTCATTTACATCATTAACAATGTCTACACCATATTTCTGTTCACTTTGATGATAAGTGACCCCAACCACTTTGGAATTGTGTGGTAGTGTATACAACAATTGTTGTGGAGAACTTCAGATCTCAGTTAAAAATGATGCAAAGACTCTGGAACTTGTGAATCCAAAAATAGACTTTAATGAAAAATCATAAAGCTGAGTTGGTCTGCAGAACAACTGATTTCTCCAACTCGGTCCCTCATATTTATGCAGTACTTTCTTGTATAACACCACCTGTACCTCCCACTATGTTAATTCTTTGGGCGGGTCTTCTTTGATCCGTTACCATCAGCTGTCAGCTCTTATCAGCCTGGAATTTCCCCAAAATCCCATCTTCTAAAATATAGTTTCTTAACCAACCATCGCTATAAAATAATAATGTCTCTGGCCTTGAAAAGCTAACACGGCCACTAGGCTCTCAGGCCCTACGGTGCTTTGAGCCGCTAGGCTCCCAAGCCCAACGGTGGTCCTACTTTCCCTCAATGTTGGACACACTGTTTACTGATGACTGTGTAGGACACATACTGTATACTGACTATTATACAAATCACTATACTGATTAGTGTGATTAACATATTGATATTAATTGATTACATGAGTATAAATGCCAAAATCTCCAATACAATATATCATACATTTTAGTTTGTATCATTTCTTTGGAGAGAGTTTGTACAAATCAGGGTTTATATAGGGATTTAATTTGATTCTAAAAGCAAATATATATATAACATTAAAAAATTATCCCTGTAGGGTTTAAATGCAGCATTGCAAAAGAAATCTTACATGGTTTCTTAGCACTGACATCCAAATTAGAGTAGGGGGAATGGACTATGATTAGACTTTGTAAGTGTTTACCATTTAAGGAAATTAATGAATAGTTAAGGGGAGTTGCGCATCATATAGGCACACAAAACCAGTTTGCTGTACCTAGATAATTTGAACAATTTCATTTGTAGCCATTCCTGTATGGCTGTTATCTTGACTTTCCCTCATACATATAAAGAATAAGCTTGATAGATGTCACATTTGTGGTGAGTTGTGTTCCACACAGGTGTTTTATGGGGAGCACTTCTTGTCTATTGTTTTGATTAGAAGCACAGCTGTTTCAGGTTAGTGAATTGCACACACCAGGTTGGTTTTTGAAATTAGTTGGGTATTTTTAGTTGAGCCGAGCCTTTGTCACATTGTACAGTATTATTTCAAAGTCATTCATGGAATTAGGTGAGTGTTGGAGATCCGTAATAAATTCATTTTAGTTTTATATTTGTTATATTTATATATATTTTATTGTAAAAAAATCTGACTTCATTTTTCACTTTCACTTCCATTTTGTGTTGAACAGTGGCAGAACAACAGAATTACATCCATTTTGTTTCACATTGTCACACAATAAAAATGTGGAAAGGTCAGTGATGACTTTTTGAGAGCCAATGTCTAAGGTAGAGAAAATAATGAAAGGTAACTGTCCTAGCAGTGGTTGCTAATCAGCCATTGTGCTGAATTCTTATTGAAAGAAACATCCTGTCATAGTCTATGCTAACTCATAATGCATCACGGTTAAAGAAACAACACCATGCTAGTAGTGCGCTGTAAAGGATGATTGCACTGACACTTTTTGATATATGACTGTTTACATCGTTTTGTTACACTGTTGCTCGTACAGTATAAATGACTGGCACTTGGAAATTTGTCACATAATACTGACTGTTTTTCAACTTCCCGGAGTACGGGATGAGTTCATTTTTAATTGCCACGGACGAGTTTACTAACACGCAGACGGAGGAGCATTTTACTAGCAAATGTAAAATTCTGGACAATGAAATGGACAACCTTGTCTTTCGGCCGAATAGTGTAAACTAATCAAAAAGCAGAGGTACTAGATGTACTGACAGAAAGCTGCTTACATGAATGCTCCTTGCATGCTTTATTCCCAGATACTTTTTTTGTTGAAATAACTACTGGAATTGTAGGATTTAATGAATTTATTTGCAAATTATAGTGGAAAATAAGTATTTGGTCACCTACAAACAAGCAAGATTTCTGGCTCTCACAGACCTGTAACTTCTTCTTTAAGAGGCTCCTCTGTCCTCCACTCATTACCTGTATTAATGGCACCTGTTTGAACTTGTTATCAGTAAAAATCCTACAATGTGATTTTCTGGATTTCTTTCTCATTTTATCTCTTATAGTTGAAGTGTACCTATGATGAAATTACAGGCTTCTCCCTCTAAGTGGAAGAACTTGCTTAATTAGTGGCTGACTAAATTATTTTTTTGCCCCAATGTATAGGTGCTGGTCATATAATTACAATGTCATCAAAAAGTTGATTTATTTCAGTAATTCCATTCAAAAAGTGAAACTTGGATATTATATTCATTCATTACACACAGACTGATATATTTCAAATGTTTATTTCATTTAATTGTGATGATTAAAACTGACAACTAATGAAAATCCCAAATTCAGTATCTCCGGAAATTAGAATATTACTTAAGACCAATACAAGAAAAGGAGTTTTAGAAATGTTGGCCAACTGAAAAGTATGAACATGAAAAGTATGAACATGAAAAGTATGAAGATGTACAGCACTCAATACTTAGTTGGGGATCCATTTGCCTGAATTACTGCAACAATGCGGCGTGGCATGGAGTCGATCAGTCTGTGGCACTGCTCAGGTCTTATGAGAGCCCATGTTGCTCTAATAGTGGCCTTCAGCTTCTGCATTGTTGGGTCTGGCGTATTGCATCTTCATCTTCACAATACCCCATAGATTTTCTATAGGTTTAAGGTCAGGCGAGTTTGCTGGCCAATTAAGAACAGGCATACCATGGTCCTTAAACCAGGTACTGGTAGCTTTGGCACTGTGTGCAGGTGCCAAGTCCTGTTGGAAAATGAAATCTGCATCTGCATCAAGTTGATCAGCAGCAGGAAGCATGAAGTGCTCTAAAATTTCCTGGTAGTCGGCTGTGTTAACCTTGGACATCAGAAAACATAGTGGACCAACACCAGCAAATGACATGGCACCCCAATCCATCACTGACTGTGGAAACTTTACACTGGACTTCAAGCAACGTGGATTCTGTGCCTCTCCACTCATCCTCCAGACTCTGGGACCTTGATTTCCAAAGGAAATGCAAAATTTACTATCAGAGAACATAACTTTGGACCACTAGTCCAGTCCTTTTTGTCTTTAGCCCAGACGAGACACTTCTGACGCTGTGTCTTGTTCAAGAGTGGCTTGACACAAGGAATGCGACAGTTGAAACCCATGTCTTGCATATGTCTGTGCGTGGTGGTTCTTGAAGCACTGACTCCAGCTGCAGTCCAGTCTTTGTGAATCTCCCCCACATTTTTGAATGGGTTTTGTTTAACAATCCTCTCCAGGGTGCGGTTGTCTCTATTGCTTGCACACTTTTTTCTACCCCATCTTTTCCTTCCCTTCGCCTCTCTATTAATGTGCTTGGACACAGAGCTCTGTGAACAGCCAGCCTCTTTAGCAATGACCTTTTGTGTCTTGCCCTCTTTGTGCAAGGTGTCAAAGGTCATTTTTGGACAGCTGTCAAGTCAGCAGTCTTCCCCATGGTTGTGTAGCCTACAGAACTAAACTGAGAGACCATTTAACACAGATGCACGTAAAAAAAACTTTTTGCGGCACTCTATTAAGTTACAGAAATATCCTTTTAGGAATGCTCATAGATATGCACACTTTATCCCCCTGTCTTTTTTCCTGTTAAAATAATCAGTGGAAACGTGAATTTTAAGCTATTTTGCCGAAGTTATGTGCTAAGTGGCTATCCGCCATTTTGCTTGTATTTTTTTCACCAGTTTTCTGTCACCAGGTGGCGCTTGAAACACAGAAACCAAGTCACATTTTATGCAAGTGAATATCATCACATTATACATTATTTTAAATAAAACCAAATAAATGTTTACTTATTGTAGACAATTTTGAGTTAACATGAATGACATGAATATAATCCTGTTGCTTAGGAACAGTTGACACGTCTGTCTTTAGGCTGCGTTTACATTTGAATAGGCGTTCAATCTCTAGTCCTTCAAACCCCCTCCACCCAGATCTTAAAACTGAGTATGTGTAACGTTTGCTTGAACGTAATATATGATTAAGAGAATCTAAATGCAATATTAACTTACAGCCAATGTAAATATGGGTGTACATATATTACATTCAAGTTGTTATGCAACGTAATCGTGGTTATTACAATAGTTCCCAGGAAATTAGATTTCATTAGTAGACCTCTCTCACATTTCCAGAAAAATACATTTATGTAGACCTTTTGCACATATCAGCTGTATTTAAAACAATATGTAAACCTGGAGCGCAGCGTTTTGCCACTGTAAATTGATACGAAAACCCATATAAAGAGCGCAGGGTGCTGACATTAAAATTATGAATTTTAATAATACGTTCAAGCCAACGAAAATGGCTGGTAGATACGTTTCACCAGTAACGTAATCAAGTGTTCCTACAATAGTTCCCAGGGAATGTAATTGTTGAGATATAGGGTTGCAACGTATAGAGTTAGTGTTATCTGGGCCAAAATTAATGAGTTACATGAATGCGCCTCTCCAAATGAAGGCTCAATCATGCCGGCTTTATTCTGTGACATTTACCAATATTCTCATTCAAGGTTAATTTTCGTTCATTTAAAATTATTTGTGTGGTATTATGGAACCATAAAGACCTAAATATATCTGCTTGTCGTTTGTGCATATTTGGCGTGACAGATTTTAGTGTGGCTAATCTCATTTCCAATGTGGCCAACCTTTCTGAACGGTTGATTTTCTGTGAATGAGTCCGGGAGAACGGTGTGTCGCACAGCGGTGTGGTTGGTATCAATGAAAAGGTGAGGATACACAGAATTAGAGTAAATCGGATAATGTGTGCAGTGTGCTTTTGAATGTGGGCAGTACAACCGAGTATAGCCTGCTCTCAATGAATGGCTGCGTTTGGAACCATATACAGTGTTATCCTATTGATCATAGGATAATAGGATATTTTTGACTGTGTGCATCACATGAATGAAATACTTGAGCCTGAATGCATTGAGCACAATAAATCAGACAGTTGGAGTTGACAGTGGTGCAACTTCTTTGATTACAATTATTTTTACAGTTTCTTATAAAATCCATTATTTCAGTGTTTTTATAATGTACAATTGTATTTCCTGTCAATATTTTTTTAATTATTTCACACTTAGTTTGGTTTAAATTAAAATAATTAGAGTGGTAATAAAAAGCCTAAATCTATGTGCACTGATTAAATAATAGTGGACACTTTTAGGCCATTTATATTCATTTGCCAGGAGGTTTTAACATTTTGGTTTCACTTCATTCGCCACCGTGATTTTACAACAGCCAGCCTGGTCCTTTTGACGCAAAGATGAACAATATGCGCAATCTGCTGGTCATTGTGTGTCATTGCGTGTCCACAACATTCTCCCATTCAAACCAACGCATGGGTCATGTGACCCAAAACCGCGAAAGGGGTGGGTATCTAAGCCTCTGCGCTTCTAGTGTTAAAGGCCTTTGCAGGTGTTTTGAGGTAAATAGCTGAATAGAGTGTGACACCAGGTGTATTCAATATCCAACCTTTTCACAATATTCTAATTTTCTGAGATACTGATTTTGGGGTTTTCATTAGTTGTCAGTTATAATTATCAAAATTAAAAGGAATGAACACTTGAAATATATCAGTCTGTATGGAATGAATGTATAAATTATACAAGTTTCACTTTTTGAATGGAATTACTGAAATAAACTTTTTGATGATATTTTAATTATATGACCAGCACCTGTATATGTTTGGAATGAGTTGGACCGCAGAGTGAAGGAAAACCAGCCAACAAACGTTCAGCATTTGAGCACTTAGAGGACTGTTGGAAAATAATTCCAGATGACTATGTGATGAAGCTGGTGGAGAGAATTCCAAGTGTGCAAAGCTGTCATCAAGGCAGAGGATGGCTACCATGTTTTTAATGTTATCCCACAATGTGAAATATGGTAAAAATTAAGAAATATTGTTTTGCAAGTGTCCTAAATTTTGCAAAACCAAGACCAAAGTAAAATGTCAACAACATTCTACCCCATGAAGTAATATCTAGTAAAATGTTTCATATTTTTAAAGATATTTTGTGCATTCCTAGGCGTTATTAACACTAGAAGCGCCGGAGGTGGGTCATTTGACCCAGAGGCACGTAAAAAAATATTTTTGCGGCGCTCTATTAACTTACAGAAAAATCCTTTTAGATATGCTCCTAGATATGCATGCTTTATCCTCCTGTTTTTTTCCTGTTAAAATAATCACTGGACATGCGAATTTAAAGCTATTTTGCCGAGGTTACGTGCTAAGTGGCTATCCGCCATCTTGGTTGTATTTTTTTCACGAGTATATCTTGTTTTCTGTCACCAGGTGGCGCTTGAAACACCGAAACCAAGTCGCATTTTCTGCAAGTGAATATCATGCAACGTGATATTATACAAACACAATGATTATTTTAAATTAAACCAAATAAATGTTTACTTATTGTAGACAATTTTGAGTTAACATGAATGACATGAATATAATCCTGTTGCTTTTGTATAACGAAGCGGCATCAGGGAAGTTCTGAACAACAAACTTATAGGCTATGTTTCACAGCCAAGAATATTTCACTTTCAAAGATGATTTTCAAACAATAATGGCCTACTGAAACAATAGGCAATTAATATTAGTTGATACATAAACAATATTAGGCTATGTAATATATGTATATACGATGTACGTGTGAAAGGAGCTGCAACTTACATAGACTAATATAGACTGCAAATTAATATTGTTCACCAATATTATCACACTGATTATTTTAAATTAAACCAAATTAATTTAGATGTATTGCAGACTATAATATTGAGGTAAATGCGGTAAACTTTCTGACTTGAATATCGTCCTGTTGCTTCGCCATCGAAGCATCAAGGTAAATCAATAATAATAACTTTTTATGTGAAGTTGAAACGCTCTATGCGTTTATTCAAGATATATTCGGTTATAATGCATTATTGCATTGCATTGATAATATTAAACTAATTTGATATCGATGTAGCCGAAGCGACGTCCTACTGTTGAAATACGGAAACCTATCTTGGACACCGGCCGTAACTTTTCAAGAAATTAAAATAATAATTGACCACGTCCTCCACCACATTGTCAAAGTTGGTATATTGTCTTTCCTTCAGCTATGTTTGTGTCATTATATTCATGATTTGCTAAAATCGGAGTTACAACAAGGCACTTAGTATTGAATGCGAGTTGGACGTTTTGCTCATCATTGACTTGAACGGGCATTACATTCTTATTACCAACTTTTAGTTGACATATTTTAAGTATATAGTAGCTGGATAATATATAATCTCATTTTATACACTAGTCAAATGTAAAACGTGAACTGAATATTTAGGAAAGTTTTATTTATTCAGAAAAGTGTTTGTTCGGCATGAATGTGTGTACAGACACGGAATTTACATTGGCAGGAAGGTGCATAAATAAAACATGAATAGAACAATATACATTATACTAAGGGGTAGATAGTAATATACAAAATGTTGTAAGCATATTGATGTTTATATTCTTTTCATTTCGATGCACAACAATACTTTGTTGAAGACTCTTGTAGGCTATATCAACACTGATGTTTATTCGTTAGACTCTAGCCACCGAGTCGTGCCTGGTACCATTGGATAGAGGAGGTCCCACAGAATCACCCATGCTTTGAATGGAGTAAATCAGATAATGTGTGCCGGAGATATGGCTTATTGAACGTGGGCAGTACAACCGAGCCCACAATGACTGGCTGCGCTGGGAACAGAGACCATATAGTCGGAGTTCCAGCGGATGAAACACGCCTCTCACAGCCGAATGGTTGGAAGGATATGGGGATTCCCACAGAACCACGCCTCTCACAGAAGGATAGGGGGATTCCCACAGAATTACGCATACTTTGACTGGAGTGAATCGGATATAACGTGTCATTGGAATTCACATAGGAATACAGGCATATTTTTGTATTAGATAATTTAATTTAAAAGTAACCTTATATTTGTGGGCTGACATTGACAAAACTGCTGATGCGGATTTACTTCCTTCCCCAGCCGATGTGAAAAACGGAATTATAGTCATGGAAAGTCAAGGCTGAACATTGTACATTGATTTTAATTACTAAACGCAACGCCAGCGGGCGCAGGCTGTTTGTTGGCTAGAAATTTCTAAATATAAATGAGTTCAGCAAGTTTAGAGACGTTTAGGCTTCATTCACATGCAAATCCCGACCATTTACAATGCAATCCGTTTGCCCCACACCCCCAACAACAGACTCCTCTATATCTTACAATGCAATCCGCTCACCCCCAATAAGACCTCCGTATCTTAGAACTTAGTTCGCGAAATCATCCAACCATAAGAAAAACTAGACCGATTTGCACAAAACGAAATAGTTATTTTCTCAAATGTTCTCCAAACTCATCCGTCAGTTCCAAAGTCTCACAGTATAATATGATAATAGCTGCCGGGTACTAACTTCAGACTATTCCTGTGGGGGCAGTGTCTTTATGATTTACATGTGAATGCGCGATAGAGGGAAACAATGGAACTGGCCAGCCAGTGACCTGAATTTTCTTCAAGAAAAGGAGATGATAAATACTTAGACCGTGTCTTTGTGTGGGTATATGTTAGAACGCTGTATAGAATTATTACAAAACTGCGTTGTACTGTTTTCTGTTCTATTTCCACGTTGGTTGTTGGTTAAAAGCAAATGTATTTACATATGTATAACATACATTTCTCACAGACTTGATTACGTGGGATAATTGCTTCATATAGTTAGTGTTATCTGGGCCAAAATAAGTGAGTTACATGAATGCGCCTCTTCAAATAGGACTATTGTCCCCAACCAAAGCATGTTGTATTCAGTGAGCTTCCTGTCAAATGCCGACAATTCGCGAGTCCGTATTATATTATTACAACAAGGTATTTGGTATTGAATGCGAGATGTACGTTTTGCTCATTATTGATTTGAACGGACATTACAGATTATGATAAATATTTTTAGGTTGTGTCTGTGTGGGTAAACCATACATTTCTCATGTGCGTCACATGAATTAAATACTTCATATCATATTAACTCAATCATGTCTACAATACGTCAAGTTAATTTTCGTTAAATTAAAATGATTTGTGTGGTATTATGGCACCATAAAGACCTAAATATACGTGCTTGTCGTTTTGTGGCTGTTTGCCTGTGATGGGACTAAAAATAATTTAGTGTGGTTACTCTAATTTCCAATGTGGCCAACTTTTCTGGACGGCTGATTTTCTAAAGATGAGTGCGTCGCACATACTGCGTGGTTGGTATCATTGGAAAGGTGAGTTTACACAGAATTAGGGAAAATTGGAAAGGAGTAAATCTGAAACTGCCGGCGGGAGAAACGGGTCCCAGAGTCTTATGGTAATGTTTTAAATTATGCTGCACAAAGCCTCCGTGCCCACGGAGTCATGTTTGGTACGGTTGGAATCATCCATGCTTTGAATGGAGGTTAATCGGATAATGTGTGTTGGAGAAATGGCTTTTGGAACGCAATAAATAGCGTTTGGCTCATAATGAATTGCTGCCCTGAAAACATGAACATGTCTGAGTTCCAGTGGATGTACCACGCCTCTCACAGCCGGGTGGGGGATCCCAGAACTATGCATACTTTGAATTGATAAAGTGTCATCGCAATTTACATATGGATATAGGCATAGTTTTGTAATATAGGAATTTAATAAATAAACATACATTTTTAAGTAACCTTAAATTTGTGTGCTGACACTGACAAACTGCAGGTGAATGCTTTCCTTCCCCATGCGACAGGAACAAACTACTGAATGCTCAAACAGCTAATTCGATTCTGTAAGGCCATTGAAAATTGTTTCCCTCAAACGCACACTAACTTTAAATTAAACCAAATTAAGTGACTTATTTTATGTGGGTATGGGTAACATAGGAATGAAACACTTCAGCCCGAATGCATTGAGCGCAATAAATCAGACAGTTGGAGTTAACAGTCGCACAACAATAATCCCTTGAAATGCTCGTCTTTTTTGGTTACATTTATTTTTTACAGTTTATTATAGAATCCATTACTTCAGTGGTTTTATAAAATGATTATTTTTTAAGAATTAATTTGGTTTAATTTAAAATAATTAGAGTGGTAATATGTTACCATAAAATAATAGTGGACACTTTTAGGCCATCGATTCATTTGCCAGGAGGTTTTAACATTTTTGCCACCTTGATTTTACAACAGCCCGGTCCTTCTGAAGCAAAGATAACCAAGATGCGCCATCTGCTGTTCATTGTGTGTCATTGCGTGTCCACAACATTCTCCCATTCAACCCACGCATGGGTCATTTGACCCAAAACCGCGAAAAACGACCCTATCTGAGCCTCGGCGCTCCTAGTGTTAAGTGACAGGGAAAGTTAGGAAGATAAATTAGAGTGTGCTGCGAAGGGCACAGACTAGAATCGACCCCACGCGGCAGCGGTGTGTGCTTCTGTAGGTAGTGGCCTAGACCAGTGGTTTTCAAAGCAAGCAACAAGTTGAAAGATTAAAAAAAAAGTTTTTAACAGTAAATATCTTTATATTATTATGAGTATTGTTATGAAATAGATTTATAATAATTTGTCACATATGTGAGAATTACACTTTTAATGCTAATCTTTCTGATTGGCCGGTATCAAACACCGTATTATTGTCTATTTATGGGTTCAATAACACATCCTGCAAAAAGGGGGCCTTGTCCAAAACCTGGTGGTATTTGGGGGGCCTTATCATGGAAAAGTTTGGGAACCCCTGGCCTAGACTACAGGCCATAAGTCAATGTTTTAGAACAAATGGTCATGTATTTACCTAGATAAAGCGGAGTAATCATTAAGGAATCCAGTGTACTGTACCTCTAGAGTGAACCCAATTACTTTGAAACATTGTTCCACCACGTCAAACTGTTCTTTGTAGAAAGTGTTGTTCACTATGTCAGGACCCAATTTAATGTGCTCGTGGAGTATATACCTGCGAGAGATGAAAGACTATTAAACCACAAACAAGGTAATGACAGGGGCGACAGAGCTTTGAAAAAAGGGTATTAGAAGTGAAGAAAAATGTATAAAGTTAAAAGTGGTAGGAAGTTTAATTGTGGAATTTACTTGGGGGTTTTGGTGTCTGATAGCTTGTAGTGTGCCAGTTTCTTTCTCTCGGCTAGACCAGCGTAGATATAGTAGAATATGTGGAAGTTCTTCTCGCCTCTGAAAGCAGAATCAGAAGAGAAGACTATGTAATTTCATTAACATGGATGTTGTTTAATACACATGTATTTCAGCTATGATTTTTCCTGGTTTAATCATGACAAATCTGATGCTACTTTTAAAAGAAAGCAATAGAGGCTGAGAAACTTGGTCCAGGTCTGCTGATTAGTACTGCTCCCTAAATACCCTAAGCTCCAATCGACATTGTTTGTCTAACATTGATTTCTGGAGTTATTTCAAAGTTAAGGAACCACCCATGTGATGACTATTATCCTATCAGAAAATTGTCATACCCATGTCATTTGAGAAACTTCACTAAATATACAGTTGGACTCATTCTGAGCTGACATGTGCATTATGAATGACAATCACTCTGGTTTTAGACATGGACAGAGTACTTTAACTGTAACTACATTTTTTATGAAAGATACCAAACACTACCAAAGCATCGGATTACATTTTTATTTGTTTAGCTTTGTTTATTGACCTTTTAATAGTTTTTCATACTGTTGATTATTCTATTATGATTATGAAATTCACAATTTTGGCTTGGCTGTTGGCACATATTGCTATGTTCAGTTGTCATAGAATGCAGTAGATCTTACATTAATTGTCATGCAATACCTAATAGGCTTTATGAAGGATAAAAGTCTATCACTAAGTTAGTATTATTGTACTTACTACCAATTTCCTACCTCTTTCCATTCCAGAAAAAACACTCAAAACAAACAACCCTATTAGAGTATTGGCATTTATCTGCTAATGTAGCGTCAATCAGTTGTTTAGGAGATCTTTGATCAAAACGGGGTCTAATCTATCCTCTCTAATCTGACCCTCTACACGTTCGAGCAATGGGAGAATAAAACAGAGGCGATTCGTGTAAAAAAGCAGTGCCACTAGCTTCAAAGAGACAAAGCAAAAAGCTCCCAATGATTCCTTAATCTGCTTTAACAGTAATGACATTATAGCAAAATGATGGACATACAGAACTAGTCATTAGCCACAAGGAAAATGGTGTAGCCATATGAGAGTATGTTTATTATTTAAACATATAAATAGTTATTATGGAAAGGATGTGCAGACTATATGAAGGCTACATGAATGCATTAATAAAGCTTTATTAAGGGTAATACATAGCCTGATGGATGACGCGGGATTTCTCCAGAAGGTACTCTGTGATTTTTGCTCCGACCACAGTCCCCCCACAAGTAAAGTTAATCTCCAGATATTTCCCAAAGCGGCTTGAATTGTTGTTAATGGCAGTACACGCGTTCCCAAAAGCCTCAACCAAGTTGTTGACCAATAAGATCTTCTCTTGAAGTGATCGATTATTGGCCTGTAAGGATAAAGTATGATACTGCAAAGTAAAAATATGATCAACTATTTGGTCAATATGTTTGCTGTTTGTTTAAACAAAAATTGCTTTTCTAATGCTGTAATGACATTGTATAACAATAATGTTACAGCAAATTACCTTTCCGATCACTGTGAGCTGCTGGACCAATAGATGGGAACTCTCTGTTTTTCCTGCACCACTTTCTCCACTGATGACAATACACTGCAAAGATAAAGCCAATCACCAATAAGGGGATTCAGGTTTCTAAAACACCTAATACACCATAATGATAACGTGAAAAACTTTTTTTGAAATCGTTGCAAATCGATTAAAAATTAAATGTGAAAAAAAATGACATGTACATAAGTATTTAAAGCCTTTGCCATGACACTCAAAATTGAGCTCAGGTGCAAACTGTTTCCACTGATCATCCTTGAGGTGATTGGACATGATTTGGAAAGGCACACACCTGTTATAGCGGCTATAGACAACGCAAAAACAAAAGTTGCAGCCGTGAGGGACTAAACACTGATAGACTGAAAACACTGCGACGCGCACATAACTCAGTTCCACTCAACGATCCAAGTTCACTCGTTTATTACTTCCACATGTAAAAATACAACTGGTACTGCAGTCACCAGGTTATAAAGTGCTGTGTGAGCGTGAACAAGTGCGGTCAACAGAAAGTGTTCGCTCCCAGGCCTACTCCCTCTCTCTGTCAAAGCCCCATTGCCCTCAAGTGAACAGGTGAAGCAAACAAATAGACCACTATCACTTCCGCCCAAACCCCGGTGGACACGCCCACCACCTACAATCCGAGTGCAGTGAATATTATGAATGAGACCATAAACATAGAACACATGGGAGACTTACAGGTGGCTCTTACACCTGTCTATATAAGGTCCCACAGTAGACAGTGCATGTCAGAGCACAAACCAAGCCATTAAGTCCAAGGAATTGTCTGTAGACCTCCGAGACAGGATTGTATAGAGGCACAGATCTGGGAAAGGATACAGAAAAATCTGCAGCATTGATGGTTCCAATGAGCAGAGTGGCCTCCATCATCCGTAAATGGAAGTTTGGAACCTCCAGGACTCTTTCTAGAGGTGGCCGCCCGGTCAAACTGAGCCATCAGGGAGTGAAGCGCTGTGAATACTATCCGGATGCATTGTATATGAATTTCAGTGACCTGATAAGATTCTTGGAAAGCTGTCACAATGGGGTTCTCAGAGAAGCTGTCCCAAATATCACACGCACCTGTATTAACTTTCAACTAATCATATGTCAGTGCAAAACTCCTTCTAAAAACTAAAACTTCTTTCTAAAAATATATTTGGTTTTAATAAGGATATGTTCATACCTAGCCATCAAGCTAGTAATATTGTCCATTGACTTTTCTGATCCGATATTGTAATTGTTTTTGGCATTTGTTTTTAGTAGATGTACAGTCGTTCTATGATATGAGCTAACTAAGCCAATGCTTGAATTTGGGCTAATAATGTAAAGCACTTTGAATTCCCCAAGCAGAGTGAATTCGGTTTGTACCCTGCCCAAGGCAAAAACAGTCCTAGCAGTACGACTTCAGGAACCTCCCCAAATCCTGATTGACTCTCTCCACCTGCCTATTAGCTTCGGGGTGAAAACCAGAGGTAAGCTTGACCAAGATACCCAGGCATCCCATAAACGCCCTCCAGACCTTCAACATGAATTGGCAGAGACCCAACAGGGGCAGAAATCAGCAGGTCTTTGAAAAGCGCTCCACAACGACCAGGACCTTGGTTTTGCCTTGAGAATAAGAGAGGTCAGTCAAAACAAAAAATCAACAGACAGGTGTGACTCGTTGTGGAACGGGGCAAAGGATGTAACTTGTTATTATTACAGTGAGACAACACACTGTCCGACCAATGCCAGGGTGACCTGATGGCACTGATGTGTGGGCCCAGCACATATGGTGATCACAAACATCCAACGGCACGTACACACGCCCCTTGGGGCACTGTGTGGGAGATGGCTCCGAGTGCAACACACATTGGATGTCCGCATCTACCTCCAACACCACCGGTGCCACTATACAAGAAGCAGGAAGAATGGTTGTATTCGATTTGCGAGCGTGACTGTGCTCGAATGGACAGAATGTCACGTTCGGCATCAGACTTAGGTAGCAGGTAGCGGACACAGGCGCAGAGATAATAATAAACTGAGAATTTGAGTATAAAACACTAGGAACAGAAAAAAAGACTCACTTGGGGGATCGGCACACGCAACAGGAAACAATGACCCAACAAACACAAGCGACACCGGGAACAGGTGAGCAAGGGCGGGAAAATTTGTGACAAGGGGGAAACAGAAAAGTACTAGGACAAAACAATATGAACAACCACCAGAGGGAGACAGAAACATGCATACAAAACAGGGACACATACACAAACCCTTACACAAACAACTAAACACTGAGGATGAGTGTTGAGTTGACTAAATGGAGACCAGGCACTGAAGATTAGTTCTTGGCTCCATTTCGATGCCCAAATCCCTGCATACTAACATCAGTCGGTCCTACGAAGTGTGAACTAAAATGATAAATGCACCCAACACTTGAATACATTTCATTCAAAATATCTTAACATTCTGTAAAACACTAGAAAGTAAATAAAAACACAATCTAACTGGATTGTTCATAACTGATAGTGCCATCAACTGAGTTAGATGGACTGCAATGCCAAATGTCTAATGTCAAATAATGGTTACATGAATTTTTTTTAAACAAAGTTAACATGTAACATTACTTACAAGCATAGCTTCTCCTAAGGAACAACAAAGGATGGATGGCAAAGTATAGCAAACCCAAAACATGCTTTCTCAGAGAAGAAATGGAGCTCAGTACAATAATGTTAAACAAGACATGATGAAACTTGACCTTGCAATGTGACCAAGGTAACCAATAATAATCAAACTAGAATAAGAACACATAGGCCTTAGCAAATGCATTACATAAATAGCCACCAGGTGGTGTAAGAGAGCATTTACTTGTATTTCTTAATGGTGTATTATCAACCTGCCTCTCCACAGTTTCATAAAGTCTGCCTTGACGTTCTTTGTACCAGGAATGTACAATAACGTAAAATCAAACTGGGTAAAGAACAACGCCCACCTGGCCTGGCGAGGGTTTAGCCTCCTCACAGCCTGGATATACTCCAGGTTACGGTGGTCAGTCAAGACTACAAAGTAGGTGGGAGGCATTCTTTGTCTTTTTCCAAAAGTAAAGCTTTCTGGAAGAAGGGAATATGGTGACTTTTTCCCCTTTGCTCAGAGGTCCAGGTTTTGTGCTCCTCACAGTAATGCATCTTTGTGTCAGAATGAGAGCCCAGCCAAAACACAAGCTATGTGACTCTCATGACATACTGTTTTTGTTGAGATTGGGTCAAAGATCAATGTTGTAATCATTTTCAAAGCTGTGCTTTCTGGGCAGTGACCAATAATCATTTTAATTCCACCTTTCCCTGTCGTTCAGCTGCACAACCACTGTTCCTCTCTGCTGATGCAATTTGGTCAGCACACGATTTCAAGAACTTTGAGAGTCTCCTATTGACACTGAATTATGTTGCAGTTTTTGTGACCTACAATTTAGGAAATCAGCTATTTCGCCTCTTTAGTCTATTCTGTCAGTTACCTCATGTTGCTGTAAGGTAACTGACAAAGTCCAATATCAAAGTGTTAATATGAAATAACCTTTATAGCTGACACTAATCAGCCAAAACATTATGACAACTCACAGGTGAAGATAATAATGTGGATTGTCTCCTAACAAGGCACATGTCAAAGTCTGGGGAGATTATATGTCAAGTGAACAATTCGTTCTTGTAGTCAATTGGTGGTTGGAGGGAAATGGGCAGGAGTAAAGACCTAAGCAACCTTAACAAGGGCAAAATTGTTGTGGCCAGACATCCTGCAACATGGTGTTTGGCGCCCAAGGGTCATCCATTCACAAAGGCTATTTTGTCTGGTACAAACTGACATAAGATCAACTGTTGCACAGAGAATATAAATGATGGTTACTGAAGGAATGTGTCACAACACACACTGCATCGCACCCTGAAACGTATGGGGCTGCGTAGCCGCATACCGCTCAGAGTGCCCATGATGACCCCGGTCCACTTTCGAAACGCCTAAAATGGACACTTGAGCGTCAGAACCGTTTCTTAGAGCAGTGGAAGATAGTCACCTGACCCGAAAATGGTCATGGAAAGCCAGTGGAGGTAGTGGGATTCTCTCTGCAATGTTCTGCTGGGAAACCCCGGGATCCAGAAATCCATGTGGACATAAATGGGAATCAGTGGGATGTGATGGACCAATAAGTCTGATCCCCAACTGCTCTACCTCACCGATTAAAGGGCTTGACGGATCTGCTGCTAATATCTTGGTGGCAGATTGCCACAGGACATATTCAGAGGTCTTATAGAGTCCATGCCTGTTTTGGAGGCACATGGAGGAACAACAGCATACTAGGCAGGTGGTCACAATGTTGTACATTCCCAGGATATTATTTTCAGTGTATGAGTGACAAACAGACAGTATTTGTAATTTAGTTACTTCAAAGAAACAGTCCTTATACATGTCTTGTTTCTGTTATTTTGTCCTCCTCTTTTACAATGTAGTTTGCATTACCTGGTCTGCGTTGTATGATACCATGGATTGATAGGCTACATCAGCGACAGCAAAGATGTGTGGCGGGTTTGCAGTGCGTTTAGCTCCTATGTACATCTTTGTGTACTGTGCAAGGGGAAGGAAAAGGCACACACACAAAATAATTATATTTAAATTTGTCAACAACATGTAGGGAAACTAGACTGTATGAAGCCGGTATGGGCTTAATCAACATAACACAAACTTAAACTAAATAACCAATTCAAACAAAAAAGTCCTCATGCTATAGCCCTGTAGGATACACAAATCTGGAAACAATAATTTGCACAGTTTAGTTATTTCACCAATTTAACATGACATAAGTTGACACCTATCTAATTAGTGTTGTCTCATATGGGATGAAGTCTATAGCAACATTTTTATTCAGCCCCTTACCCTAAAAAACAAAATCCACTAAAATGGATTATGTTCTGCAAATACTATAGTGAAGAAAAGTGATGGCTAATGAAGAGTGCAAGGGAGTGAGAGTAGATTAAAACAATTCCCATTGTACGCTTCAGCAATTTTGTGCATTGTTACATAATGCAATTAAAGCAATTGGGAAAGTAAGGAAATTAATTAGAAAATGGAATGCAGCCAACTCTGACCAACCACTGAGGCCCTAATGGGTTTAGGTTGGGTATTTTCATGTTGTGTGTGTCACATTAACACAAGCTTACAAGAACATACACATTGCACTCCCAATTGATACCTGTGGGCTGTAAAGTTCCATCTTGTGAAAAGGGTTGACCGCAATGAGAATGTCTCCAACGTAGGTATAGATCTGGTTGTTGGCATAACGCATCTGAAGCTGCTCTGTGACTGAATTCTGAAATATCAAATATGAGCAGTTTATCAATGTATAAATTGATAAGATTAAAAACGAAATATTTGATTTGCTTTGGACCTATGTAAAGAGCTAACCCCCAGGGAAACTGACGATGACCCTCCATCAGCCTCCAGCTCTGCCTCTGTACTAGAGGGCGTGTAGGTCGGATTCAGGAGCTCCTCAAAATGCTCTTTCCAGCGCCCGATCACATCATCAGTTGAGGTCAACAGTGTCCCATCCTTACTGTACACAGCTTGGATGGTTCCCGTTTTCCCCTTCTGAGGTGCCGAACGGTTTTCCAGAAGCATTTTGGTGCCGACCGAAAGTCCTTCTCCATAGCTTCTCCAAACTTCTCCCACACCCGCTGCTTTGCCTCTGACACGGCAGCGGCTGCAGCCCTTCGGGCCTGTCGGTACCCTGCAACTGCCTCCGGAGTCCCCAGGGCTAGCATATCCCTGAAGGCCTCCTTCTTCAGTCGGACAGCTTCCCTGACCACCGTGGTCCACCACGGTGTTCTAGGGTTACCACCCCTTGAGGCACCTAGGACCTTGAGACCACAGCTCACCGCCGCAGCTTCAGCAATAGAAGCTTTGAACATTGCCCACTCAGGTTCAATGCCCCCAACCTCCACAGGGATGCCTGAAAAGCTCCGCCGGAGGTGTGAGTTGAAGATCTTTCGGACAGGGGCCTCCTCCAGACGTTCCCAGTTCACCCGCACCACCCGTTTGGGCTTACCTGGTCTGTCCAAAGTCTTTCCCCACCCTCTGATCCAACTCACTACCAGATGGTGATCAGTTGACAGCTCTGCCCCTCTCTTCACCCGAGTGTCCAAAACATGCGGCCTTAGATCAGCCGATACGATCACAAAATCGATCATTGACCTTTTGGCCTAGGGTGCTCTGGTACCATGTACACTTATGCGCCTCCTTATGTTCGAACATGGTGTTTGTTATAGACAATCCATGACTAGCACAGAAGTCCAATAACAAACGACCGCTCGGGTTTAGATCAGGAGGCCGTTCCTCCCAATCACGCCTCTCCAGGTGTCTCCATCGTTGCCCACATGTGCGTTGAAGTCTCCCAGCAGAATGATGGAGTCCCCTACTGGAGCCCTATATAGGACTCCTTCAGGGTCTCCAAGAAGGCTGAATACTCCGAACTGCTGTTTGGTGCATAAGCACAAACAACAGTCAGAGTTTTCCCCCACCACCCTTAGGCGTAGGGAGGCAAACCTCTCATCCACGGGGGTAAACTCCAACACCGCCGTGCTCAGACGTGGGCTCGTGAGTATCCCCACACCAGCCCGCCGCCTCTCACCCTGGGCAACTCCAGAGAAGAACAGAGTCCAACCCCTATCCAGGGGTAAGGTTCCAGAGCCACGGTTGTGCGTAGAGGTAAGTCCCACCAGATCCAACTGGTATCGCTCCACCTCACGCACAAGTTCTGGCTCCTTCCCCCAGTGAGGTGACGTTCCACGTCCCCAAAGCAAGCTTCTGCCGCCCGGGTCTGATCCGTCGAGACCCCCACCTTCACTGTCACCCATATGACAGCGCACCCGACCCCTGCGGTTGTTCCTGTGAGTGGTGGGCCCACAGGATGGAGAGGAGAGAGATGCCACGTATCTCGTTCGGGCTGTGCCCGGCCGGGCTCCGTGGCAAACCCGGCCACCAGACGCTCGCTTTCGAGCCCGCCGTCTGGGCCTGGCTCCAGACGGGGGCCCTGGGCTTCCTCCAGGCAGGGTCTCGATCCTTTTCCCTCGATTTTTCATGGGGTCTTGGTGAACCATTCTTAGTCTGGCCCCTCGCCTGAGACCACTTTGCCTTGGGAAACCCTACCAGGAGCATGAAGCTCCAGACAACCCAGCCCTCAGGTTCATAGGGGCACACAAACCTCTCCACCACGTTAAGGTGATGATTCCCGGGGAGGTCATGACTCTCAGCAGGAAACCGGTGGAGTGCCTACTCCGGGTAGGGAATGAGTCCTTACTCCAAGTGAAGGAGTTCAAGTACCTCGGGGTCCTGTTCGCGAGTGAGGGAACAATGGAGCGGGAGTTTGGTCGGAGGATCGGAGCAGCGGGGGCGGTGTTGCATTCGCTTCACCGCACCGTTGTGACGAAAAGAGAGCTGAGCCGAAAGGCAAAGCTCTCGATCTACCGGTCAATCTTTGTTCCTACCCTCACCTATGGTCATGAAAGCTGGGTCATGACCGAAAGAACGAGATCGCGGGTACAAGCGGCCGAAATGGGTTTTCTCAGAAAGGTGGCTGGCCTCTCCCTTAGGGATAGGGTGAGAAGCTCAGTCATCCGAGAGGAACTCGGAGTAGAGCCGCTGCTCCTTTGCATAGAAAGGAGCCAGTTGAGGTGGTTCGGGCATCTTGTAAGAATGCCACCTGGGCGCCTCCCTAGAGAGGTGTTCCAGGCACGTCCAGCTGGGAGGAGACCTCGGGGAAGACCCAGGACTAGGTGGAGAGATTATATCTCCACACTGGCCTGGGAACGCCTCGGGATTCCCCAGTCAGAGCTGGCTAATGTTGCCCGGGAAAGGGAAGTTTGGGGTCCCCTGCTAGAGCTGCTACCCCCGCGACCCGACCCCGGATAAGCGGTTGAAGATGAGATGAGGGGGAGATGAGACTAATTACTACCAGGCCTTGTGCCTAGGCATTGTCCTCAAACGTTGTATTTCAAACCCTTTTCCTCAATTGTTAATGGATGGTCATCAACAGAATGCTTACACTGAATAATCCAGGAATAAAATATAAACAGCATTTCTTTGTTTATTGTTAACGGATTTAATAGATGTTGACAATAACCTGTTGCGCAAACAATTCTGATTGTTAGATTAGATTCAACCCTACTGTCATCTAACAGTACAATGAAATGCAGTTTGCATCCAACCTAGAAGTTTAAAATGAGGAGTGCAAAAAATACATTCTGGGCAGTGTGTCTATGTGCCAATGTATGAGTCAAATGAGATGGAGTACAATGTATGGATGTGCAATAGACATGGATGAGTAAATGTGCAGGTGTTCAGTTCAATATGCACATTGTATATGTGCAATAAATATACGCATACATATGGCGTATGCAGAGTACAAACAGTAGGAGTTGTGCAAATTGCAAATCAAATAAAAAAGTTAGCAGTGTGTAGGGCAAGAGGTAGCTGCCTCATTGTCCTTGACCAGAGCAACCCCATCTGCAAACCTGATGATGGTATTGAAGCTGTGTATAGGGAGCAATCATGGGTAAGGAGGGAGAAAAAGAGTGGGCTAAGCACACAGCCATATGGGACACTAATGTTCAGGGTCAGGGTGGAGGAGCGAAGTTGTCCATTCTGACAGTGGGGATGACTGTATTGAATGCTGATCAGCGAATGTGAATGAATAACCATAGCCTTAGCTATTGATTGAATCCCTTACCTCATCCAGTACTTCCAAGGTGACAAGGTCATCCACATCATCAGGCGTGGGACTTGATGACATAATTTGTCCTGCTTTCTTGGTGTGAATACGATCATGCCTAAAACATAGAATGCAAATACCATGTTTAAAGAAAAATACAATCTATTTAATTGAAAAATATCCCCCATCAAACACTGATTGTGAATGTGAACACCCAACAAATTATTCAGTTCAGGATGCTTCAGCCACAACCCTTGTTTAGAGGTGCATAAATTCCAGCGTATAACCGTGAAATTTCAATAGACAAACATTGGCAGTATACTAGGTTGTATCAAAGAAGTGACTATATCCACATGGCACTGTAATAAGATGCCACTTGCCAAAAGTCAGTTAGTAAAATTTCTGCCCTACTACATCTGCCATGATCAAGTCCAGCCATAACATACTACGCTAACTTACAGTGCTGGGACGCTGAGTGCAGAAGCACAGCCTATCATCTGTTGCATCTCTCACCATAGCATTTCAATTAACCTTTGGTTAACATCAGCACAAGAAATGTCTGTCAAGAGCATTACAAAATGAGTTTCCATGGCCAAGCAACTGTACGCAGGCCACACATCAGCATACGCAATGCCAAGCATCAACTGGAGTGTTGTAAAGCACCCTTCACTATCGAACAGTCTGCTGGATGAAGCTGGGTGTGGCAGATGCCAGGAAAACGCTACCTGTCGGAAAACGTTACATACTGCCTATTGTAAAGTTTAGTGGATGAGGAAAAATTATCTGGGGCTGTATTACATGGATGGAGCTAGGCCCCTTAATTCCAGTCAAAATATTTTTTAAAGCTATTGGATGTAAAGCTATTTTAAATGGGTGCTTCCAACTTTGTGGCAACAGTTTGGGGAAGGCCAATTGAGGTGCATCTATGGATGTATTTCAAGGCATATCTTCAAACCTTTTTGCTTGAAAAAATCTGCCAAGACCTCAAAAAGAGTTGTAGACCTCCACGTCTGGCTCATCCTTGGCAGCAATTTCCAAATGCCTGAAGGTAGCGCATTAATCTATACAAACAATAGATTGCAAGTATAAAAACCATATGACCATGTCGCTGTCATATCGCTCAGGAAGGAGATGCGTTCTGTCTTCTAGAAATGAATGAATGCATTTTGGTGCAAAAAGTTCAAATCAATTCCAGAACGATGGAAAAGGACCTTGTGAAGAGGCTGGAGGAAATGGGTACAAAGGTACCTATAGCTACAGTAAAATGCTGCACTATGGTGATACAATATACCAAAGTGCATCTGCTTCTACTCTAAAGTTGCTTGACTCTATCATAGTGCCCTGCATTTTATTACTTTAGACAGTTATAATACTCATGGGCAAATGCACATTTTAGAGTGGCCTTTTTATTGTGGCCAGCCTAAGACACACCTGTGCATTAATCAGGCTGTCTAATCAGCATCTTGATATGCCACCCCTGTTGGTTGGATGGATTATCTCGGCAAAGAAGTAGTGCTCACTAACACAAATTTAGACAGAGTTGTGAACAATATTTGAGAAACAGGCCTTTTGTGTACATAGAAATAGTCTTAGATCTTTGAGTTCAGCTCATGAAAAATGGGGGCAAAAACAAAAGTGTTGCGTTCATAATTTAGTTCAGTGTATATACATATGTGTCTTTGTGTATGTATATAAGATTTCTAGTTTCTAACGCTAAGGTATTTAATCTTGTTGAGGCTAGATGTTAGACACCAACTGTGAGTGAATTAGAAAACAGTAGAAGAAATCGATTGTAAAAGTCAACAAGAGAAGAATTAGAACTAGCTGGTACTGCATTCATGTCTAAGCGTAAACCAAATGTCTATATGTGTCCAAGCCTTAAGGCTACATCTGAACATGAGCATCTCGTAAAACATTCATGTTTTTAGTCCCCTCTAATTTTCTGAATGTCCCTACTAACTGATTGGGCTTCCCCTGATTGCAAAATGTCTGTTCTCTTTGTGACAAAATCATGTATCCGTTTTTTACTGATTTACCATTTAACATTGTTTGATTGGTTACTTACACATTGCTTTAGTGAAGCCAATGTTTTCACAGCAACTAATAGGTATCCAAATAAATATATATATATATTTTTAAATGGCCTTGGCTTTTAAAAACACATGCGGAAAACAATCATCTTTAGATGTCAATGACCATTTTCAAGACACACAACATTGAGTTAAGTTGGACATCAAAGTGCTAGTGGGTATGCTACAGACTGTAGTCTACAGTTAGTAGTCTGATTGGACAAAAAAGATAATTAACCTTCCCTACCTGTCATTACTCTTTGTGCTTCTGTCTGTTTTTCCATGATGGCTTGAATGACAGAAAGAACATTCACAGTTCATATGCATATGGTATATAGAATATGTTTTCACAGGTTTAATTTTTATATGGGTTTCAGGGACATTTTTTAAGCCAAAAATACACATAACCTCTTCATCCTTCACTGGGGAGCTTTTAAGCATTAAGAAGACATAACATTTACAGCCTGGATTTTTCTATAATTTAAAAGATGTATTCTCTTATATATTCTACACCGCGTTCCAAATTATTATGCAAATTATATTTTACACAGATTTTCCTAAATAGTCGATGCAAATGACACCAACCATTAGGGTATAAGTCAAATTTTATTGAACATACCACCCAATGAAAACAGTATTTTTAAAAAAATACTATAAAGGCACCGTTCCAAATGATTATGCACAACTGAGTTTCAAAACATTTTATAGTTTGTAAAGAACCTGAACATTGTCATTTGTTGGTCATTTGTTGAATTTGCAGCATTATGTCATATTAGGTCATAATTATTTACTGAAATCAAAAGCTATTTCAATCAAACACATCTTAACAGGGCAAGTTACATGTTAACATAGGACCCCTTATTTTATATCACTTTCACAATTCATCCATTGAATTTATGAGTTTATGGAGTTTCTGCTTGAATTTTTTTTGCAGGATGTCAGAATTGCCTCTCAGAGCAGCCTCTCAGAGCTGCTCTTTTAAAACAAACTGCCTCCCACCCTCATTGATTTTTTGCTTGATGCTCCGAAGGTTCTAAATGGGGTTGAGGTCAGGGGAGGATGGGGACCACGACATGAGTTTCTTTCCTTTTTTGCCCATAGCAGCCAATGACACAGAGGTATTCTTTGATGCATTGTTACAGAAGGCACGGTTCTTCTTTTTGTACCAGACATAGGTGAGGGGAAACATGAGTGGGCAAGATACAACTGAATATAAAACAGCCAAAGTTATTTTATAAAGCTTTTTTTACAACAAAGTTGTCACAAAGTGCTTTTAAAAACCCACAGCTTGAAAACCGACAGAGCACGCATCAATGTTTATACCCAGCGGCTAGGAAAGTCTCCCTGATGGGTCAAATTTAGGAAGAAACCTAGAGGAACCAGACTCTGAGGGGCGGCCAGTCCTCCTCTGGCTGTGCTGGGTGAACTTATAATTGTTGAATAATTTGTAAATGCATTTTTAAAATGCAAATAATCTAATAAAATAGTCCAGGTCAAATGCATGACCAGTCTGAAAGGGACAACAGCGAGGGTTGAGGCTTAAGCAGATAGAAGCCAAAGCTGTCAGGTATAATCAGCTGCTTGGCCTGCAATACAACCAGGGCGGCCTTAGGAGGGGACTAGGGTATGTGGGGCAACCAAAGACCAGACAGACATGACGGGACAAGACAAACTGCAAGCGGTGCTGTTTGGCCAGGGCCGTTAAAGTTTTTGTTTTATTTGCGAACCTTCACAAGCAGACGGTCATGTAAATTATCATATGCATGGTTTACAAACAGATTTGTATACTCACGCTTGATAAATAAGGCCCCTGTTTTTAATATCCATAATAACAATGACAATAACAAACCCACAGTTTGGTCGAGCACTGATTTTTGTGTTTTTTTTTTTTTAATCAATGATGGGTACTATGCATCTTGTTTTGTACCCAGTAAAAAATGCCTTCGCATTTTGCCTTGTTTATATGTGAAAGCCACTATCAACCGCTGGCCTAATATCTTGTCATGCATCTTTAATTAACATTGGACAAGTAACTTGGATCGGTGGATAGTGCCACTTGGAGCCATTGTTAGCATTTTTGACTGATTGAGGCCATTGTGTGTTCATTAGTACCTTGTCTTCCCAACGATTCCTATCTGCTGGTTGAGGTCTATGAGCTCCATTAGATGTTTCTGCAGGATCTTCTCTCGGTCCACAATCTGTGCTATGAACACATGCTCGAGTAGATCTAGAACGTTAGGTCTAAGCTCAAAGTCCTTGATCAGACATCTGTAGGGGAGATGTTAAGAGGAAGAATTAGGACAAATGTTGTGGTTAACAAATTATGTTAGCAAAGCTTTCTATTTTAGGGGATTTTATTTATTCATCTATTTTTCATTCATCTTTAACCGCTTCTCTGGGATCGGGTCGCGGGTGCAGCAGCTCTAGCAGGGGACCCCAAACTTTCCTTTCCTTGGCCTTATTTACCAGCTCTGACAGGGGGGATCCCGAGGCGTTCCCAGGCCAGTGTTGAGATATAATCTCTCCACCTAGTCCTGGGTCTTCCTCAAGGCCTCCTCCCAGCTGGACGTACCAGGAACACCTCCCTTGGGAGGCAACCTATGGGGCATCCTTGCAAGATGCCCTCAACTGGCGAACAACCTCAACTGTCTCTTTTCTACGCGAAGAAGCCGCGGCTGTACTTGTCACAAGGGTGCAGTAATGTGAATCCAACACTGCTTTGATTCTCGGGCCAATCTCACGCTCCATTGTCCCCTCACACGCAAACAAGACCCCGAGGTACTTAAAGTCCTACACTTGGGGTATGGACTCAATCTCTACACGGAGTTTGAAATCCACCGTTTTCCTGCTGAGAGTCATGTGCAAAAACCAATGATGAGATCCTCAGCCCACAGACCTGCAACCCCTCCCCACCATGACTACACCTCGATATCATGTCCATGAATATCTCCAACAGGATTGGTGACAAAAGTGCAGCCCTGGCGGAGGCCAACCCCCACTGAGAACAAATCCAACTTACTTCCGAGAACTCGGACACAGCTCTTGCTTTGATGCGTACAGAGAATGGATGGCCGTATAAAGAGACCCCCTCAACCCATTCTCCCTCACCACCTCCCACAGTATCTTCCTGCTTACCCAGTCATACGCCTTCTGCAGATCCACAAAACCCATGGATGCTGAAAGGGAATACTCCCATGGATTTTTATATCCATCATATACACGTCTCAAACACCAAATGTTTACATGTTATTCATGTACATTATGTTAGCGATGCAATTAGCAACTAAACAGACACAATTAAAGTCACACAAACACACCAATCCTGTGTGGATTTTGGCACCTATACAAATTGTGGAGGAAATGAATAACTACTTTAATACTCCTACATTTTTGTCACGGCCGTAAGGTGGTGTAGTGTAGCAAGCAATTTACCGAGTCGTATAATCAGTTTCAAGACAGTTTTATTTTGGATACAACACAAAACGAGAACGGCGAAAACACTAGCTGATTGCGTTAAATGAAAATGTGCATATAGCGACTTCAAACAACCGCAATAGACATATATATATATTAATATATATATATATATATATATATACACTCACCTTTAATACCACTGTGGCAGAGAACAATGCTAAGCAAAGCAGATAACTTGCTAGCAACCCTTTATAGCCCAACTAATTACTAACAGCTGTGAACAGAATCCTACAGAACATTACATCTCCTATATGACGAAGAAATTCACATACTGTCTATAATAGATTCTTACAGAACAATACGTCTTCTATAGGACGGATAAATACACATCCAGCATATTCGACCAAACATGAACCTCTGACCAGAATCAAAAGTATCCTTTTCTTATACTGTTACGATCTAAGTTGTAGTGCAAAGGAAGCCAGGCACCAAGTGTGTATTTTCCGTTTAAATGTTTTTTTATTCAACATAAAACAAACAGAGAATGGCTTTCAACTGTAAGAATGAAACTAAAATGCACATAACCGCGACTTACTAATAAATTACAAGCACTGCAAAATGCATTCAAACACTCACCTAATTATATCACAAAACACTGTGCCATATATAGAACATCCCACACCCAGGACCCAGTGACTTCTCTAACAAACATAATCACCAAATCGAAACCAGCTCTGCCCTTTCTATTCACCCACATCTGATACAGGTGCAAACCTCAAAGTTACATAAGTGCCCCAATACCCTAGATGTCCTCAGTGGACTAGGGATTGTGACATTTACAGGAATAAACAGGAAGACAGTTGGTCAGTTTACAATGTTACACGCTGTGGTACAGTTCTTTCTCCAACTTCACACATTCCTTCCTCTGTGCCTTTTGGCTCATTCAGAGAGATAAGGCAAGGTAATTGTAAACAATCCACAACTCCCACAATAGTCTATTGCTTCACTACAATAAGTTAACGTATTTTAAACATTTTCTAACGATTCTTATGCGATCTGAAGAAATCTATAATAATATACACTTACGCATCACTCATTTTACTCACTTGCAGATAAAGTCATTAAAGTTGTCCGACCAGAGCTCAGGCTGATGAAGAGTAGGAGGAGGGTTTCTGTAAAGGAAAAAACATATTATGGACGGTGGGAGATCAGAAGCAAATGCTATTGCAAATGCTGATGTCACGTACGGGCTGTTGTGATGTGTGATGTACTATGTGGGAGGCGGCCAGAAAGGACTGGGCCATATTCTTCAATGTTTTCCTAAGTTATTTCTTAAATTCGTTCCTAAGAAAGGTCCTAAGAAAAGTCTTACTCAAATTCACGAACGTATTCTTAAATGGCATAATTGTTCGTACCTACGTTCCTATAATGATGAATACCACGTCTTCGTAAATTCAAAGCGCGTGTCCGTTGTTCCTAATTAGCATAGGTAAACGCCCCGGTATTTCCCATAAAAGGGCATTTAACTACAGGGCGGAGTGGAAACTCATCGTAAAAACGTGGAAAATGCAAAAATGCCCAAACCAACATGTATAGACAGTATAGAGGATCAGATGCCAAAGGAACAAATTGCTTCTGTAGTTCAGAAGTGGAAATACTTCTAGGGTCAGAGCTTTAGGGGTGCTAAGCACCCAATGAGCCCCACTGACATCCCCCACCCACCCACTTTTCAAATGTCTATTGAAAAATAACAATCATTTTAACATTGGTTCAACTTACTCAAAAATCCAGATATTTTTTATCTTTTCAGAGCACCAGCTTATTGTGAGAGTTCACACAACATATTTCTTTATATTAGCTACTGCAAGTGGAATTTTACAATTAAAAAGTTGAAGTTTAGCTGAAAATAAAAGTTAAAAAAATATTTCAAAAGGTTGAGACATCTGGTATGGGGAATTGAACCTGAGTCCCATGGCTCCGCAGCCAAGGGCTGTAAGCCACTACTCCAAACAGTTTATTTGTCGCACTACTGTTTTTTTTCACGCTCTAGCAGTTAATAAACAGAACTGCATGCGTCTTGCAGAAGAACATTATAACCGGCGTTACTTCTCTCCGTTTGTGACTATGGACGAGTCACCCACCCAGGTCCTGTGCTACTTCACAGTGACAGCGGCGGCGACACGCTGGACTAAAATAGTCAGAAAATAAACACTTATTATAGGTGTACTATGGTGATTCAGGATACTGACTCCAGTACTCACCGATATGGTAAAAGGAAAGAAATGTGAGACACAGCTTTGGAGCAACTTCGTTGATTGACAACACTACATAACGGGTTGTCACTCTGCGTGTTTCACGCTGGATGCCGTTTGTGCTAAGCGGTGCAGGTAGAGGACAAGTAGAAGAGGATGACACCATTTGCTAAGCGGGGATGTTTTCATTTTCATCCTTAACACATACATTTTAAACAAAAAACTATGGAGTAGGTTTTGGATATTATTTAACCTTGTCAAAGACGAACAAAAATGTTAGAATAACAACATTTCTTACTCCAAGTTTTAGGGGTGCTGATCTCCTTTTTAGGGGTGCTGAAGTAGTGGTTGCAAAATCAAATACAAAAAGGATGCATGGGATTTAATCATTCGTTCTGTGAACGTTGTGTCAGGGGTCGGGTTCGGTCTTAAAGTCTATCAATACACTCGGGTCGGGCTCGGTCTCTTGCGCTCCGGATTGCGCGGTGAATGAGTGGTCAGGTGATGCGTTTCATTTAGCGAATGGATGCTGAGGAGGTGAAACGCAGGCAGGACTGTGGCCCATACATTTGGTTCAGGGGTGGTAAGTAACGAAGTAAAAATACTTTGTTACTTTACTCAAGTATTTTTTTCGGGTATCTGTACTTTACTTGAGTATTTTTTATTTGCATCTACTTTTACTTTTACTCCACTACAATATTAAAGACAAAATGTACTTTTTACTCCGATACATTTCCCCATGCCCGCTCCAAGTATTATTACACTGGCTTTCCAAAACAATGAAAAACGTGTTTTTCTTAATAAAAAAACAATGCGCAAGGCCGTAGGGCTCCTTTAAAAAAAAACAATGCGCGAGGCCGCAAGCTCTTTCCCAGCATACGCGCACATAGGCTAGCCTATGCTAGTTGTTGTCAGTCCGTCATTGCGAAGTAGAAGATGTCCGGCGTTGAAACAGGTGAACACGCAGCTCTCGCTGCCAGCATGCCCAGCAATGAGATTCCCGACACTGACAGGGATCATCACCCATGGCCATATCTACGGGATATGTTCAAATTCATTGCTGTCAAGGGAGAGTTGTATCTGTTGAGATGTCAACTTTGCCTGCCACGGGTGAATGACATTTCAGCCTTTCAAACTTCACCTTCAAATTTGAAAAAACATATTGAGGTGAGTTAACGTTATTTTTGTTACTATTGTTTGCCGAGTGATTTGATTTCATATTGAAATGTGCCTTGTACACAGCTAGCCTAGCTAACAATAGTCAATATTGATAGCTAACGGTGGGTGGCAGACTTGGGGTTGTGTGTGATTAGCGTAAGCTGGATGCAGGAGATAAATAATCAAGCTAGTAGTAAGCTCAGCTGGTTGGTTCTTCCCTGCATGCTGCCGATCGATCGGTCATGGATGATCCAGTCGGGGGTAGACTTGGAGTCAAATTTGCCATACTAACGTTAACTCAGTGTTTCCCAAACTTTTTTCTTTCACTGCACGCTGTTTAATCTGAAAACATCTCACTGCACAGCACACCACCATGACATTAAACAGGTTACAAAATAACAGCAGATAATATAACCTATTTATACTTTTTGAATGCAGCTATGTTGCTTCTTGCTATAAGCCTATGCAATTTTTTATTAGAAATAATGACATGAAAACATTATTTAAAGAAATGGTAAGCCTACAATTTCGAAATTTAAATTATAAAAAGTGAATGTGGATTTTTCCTGTGCCACATGGGCAGCTCTTACATCATGTGAGGCCAGCACACCCTTTGCTAACCTAGCTATCTATCACTGCATTGATAACTTGATAACAATTGTTTCAATAAAGCTGGCAAGCCACATGTAAGCTACTGTATATGGTTGTTTATAACAGTTTTATACTTGGGGAAATGCACATAATTCATTCTTTCTATCTATCTTGCAGAGATAAGCAGAAGAAAGACATTCATACAGGTTTGAAACAACTTGAGGGTGAGTAAATGATGACACAATTTTCATTTTTGTCTGAACTATCCTTTTAAGGTGCTTCATTGATAGGAAATCTGATCTTAATCTTAATTGCAGTATATAATGTTATAATTTGTTCAATAAAAACATTGGATATCACCTGAAAACAATTGCTTTGATTAATTATTGATATTTACAGTTAATTTGAATATTTACTTTTACTTCCAGTACTTAAGTACTTTTTAAATCGGATTTTAATGGAGGACTTTCTACTTGTACTGGAGTAATAGTGTATTTAAGTACAAATACTTTTACTTGAGTATAACTTCTGAGTACTTTTACCACCTCTGTTTTGGTTGCACCGGCCAAAAGATTAAAATCTCACTTTTAATGGAAAAAACGAGCCGGTTATACCGAATGCAAAAAATTGTCAGTCTCTTAAAATATGACAGCAAAATGATCGGGTTCGGCCTTCTGGCTTTTAAAAACTGTCCGGCTCAGGTCGGGCTCGGGTCGAATTCTGTCGTGCCGGATCGGGTCGGGTCTCACTTTTTATCCCCGATTACAGCTCTAATCGGAATTACCGCAATCTCGGGGGTGCCATCCACAGAAAAGCGTTAAATATATGCAAATATTTTAAATAATTCAATATTATTTATAATGTTATTCTTCATAATATTTAAAGCAATGTACAATTGATGAAAACGCAGAGACTAATGATTTGTCACGAAAATGTCAGCGCACAAATCTGCGTAAATCTGCTTTTCACTGTGCGTAGATTCTGTTCTTTTCTAAGAACAAATTCCAGATAAGTATACATTGGTGAATGTCAGAATCTTCGTGGAAACTGCGTAAGTGGGTTTCAAGAACGAATTTCTTCTTAAGAACGGTTGAAGAATATAGCCCAGTGTGGTGAACAGCTGCAAGCAGGACAGATTGCTGGACTATGATTGGTGCGGGGATTTGTTATAGCCGAGGGAAAGACCAGAGACTGGAGACCAGAGACCGGGGACCAGAGACAGTGAAGTGCCTGGGAGACTACGAGCATGTTTACATGCCCTACAAAGGGAAGTGACTAAACCGTAATAGAACGGAAAATGCGGGCATCCGTAAGTGGAGTGGCTGGTAAAGGGATGTTCTTTCTGGCCAGAGAGGAGCGAGCAGATCTGGGCGAGTAGTGGGTGGTATCCCAGCGACGCTTATGGAAACATGGTGAACAGAGGAACAGGCTGAAGGCGAGGTGCCAGTAATCCTCACGGATTTTCTCGGTCGGCGGGGGCTGGGCGCCGACCGACGGACAATTCTAACTTTCTCCTTCTGGAGACATGGCCAGGTAGGGGGACGCGCGATTGTGCGGTCCCTCCTCTAATTGTATCCCTCCTCTCACGCGGTGGAATTGTTTGCCGTGCATTGCTGTGATATTTATTGGGTGCTATATGTGTTGCATTATTTATTTATCCTGCCATGAATTGCCATGTTATGAATTTAGTAATTGAATAGTCGCACTGATTGCTGTGTTGTGCTGTTAAAGTAGCCTAGTTACCGTAGTGGCTGTCTATTGGGGAGGGTATGGGCTAGTACAATCATGTTGTCTCCTGACTAGATGGCAATGCTCCACTTGTAAATTAATATAATAAAAACTTTGAACCAAATCCTTCAGTCTGGTGATTGTGCTCCCCGGAGATCTGAACTTTGAGGGCTGGGTTAGGTGCCCTACACGACACTGATGTCAAAATTGACAACAATATTACGCAGATTAGGTGATGCAGGTGATCTGTAAGTTTATTTTAATATTCAATTATTTCAAATATTTGCATATATTTAACGCTTTTCTGCGGATGGCACCCCCGAGATTGCGGTCATTCCGATTAGAGCTGTAATCGGGGATAAAAAGTGAGACCCCACCGGCCCGACAGAATTCGGCCCGAGCTCGACCCGAGCTGGACATTTTTTAAAAGGTCATTCTGCTGTCATATTTTAAGAGACTGTCAATTTTTTGCATTCGGTATAACCGGCTCGTTTTTTTTCATTAAAAGTTAGATTTTAATCTTTTGGCCGGTGCAACCAAATGTATGGGCCACAATCATGCCTGCGTTTCACCTCCTCAGCATCCATTCACTAAATGAAACGCATCACCTGATCACTCATTCACCGCGCAATCCGGAGCGCAAGAGACCGAGCCCGACCCGAGTGTATTGATAGACTTTAAGACCGAACCCGACCCGTCGGGGGTCGGGTTCGGTCGGGTTCGGGCAAAGATCTGCAGCTCTAATTCCGATTATGTCCCCAATGCCCGGTCCAGCTTATTAAGGACAGTGCAAGCCTTTCCCCCTCCTGTGGTCAGCATCTCTCGTTTGTGTTTGGCAATACTTTTTTTGCCTCAAACTTCATGTCAAACCATTTATTTTTTATGTCATTTTTATGTGGTTCGCCCTTCCTCTGAAACAGCGTTTACAGAACGAACGATTAAATCCCATGGATCCTTTTTGTATTTGATTTTGCAACCCCTATACTGACGCTGCTAAATATTACATATTTTTGCCTGTTCACATATTGCAGAAGTATTTCCACTTCTGAACTACAGAATTAATTTGTTCTTTTGGCGTCTGATTCTCTATACTGTCTATTTGTGTTGGTTTAAGCATTTTTGCATTCTCCCCGTTTTTACGATGAGTTTCCACTCCGCCGTGCAGTTTAATGCCCTTTTATGGGAAATACCGGGGCGTTTACCTATGCTACTTAGGACAACGGACACGCGCTTTGAATTTACGAAGACGTGGTATTCATTATTGTAGCTACGAACAATTATGCCATTTAAGAACACGTTCGTGAATTTGAGTAAGACTTTTCTTAGGACCTTTCTTAGGAACGAATTTAAGAAATAACTTAGGAAAACATTGAAGAATATGGCCCATTGTCTGGACTGCACGGATTAGGACATTTTCAGGTCTAAGTGGGAGCTGAACATCACCTCTCTCACAAAGAAAGCAAACAAAACTGCCAAAGAGTACGATGTTTAACTGCCATTATTAAGTCCATCCTAACCTCCTTTATCACCGTCTGGTACACTGCAGCCACTGTCAAAGACAAATGCATACTGCAGCGCGTCATACACTCTAACCATAGATCTAACCATGGAACAGATCTCTGTTCCTTACACTATCCCCCCCATGCCCAAAACACAAAGGGCCGGGACGGTGGGCCAAAAACGGGCCCTAAACGCGCTCGACTCTCGAACCGGTGACCAGCCCAGCAGGCGGTTCTCTCGTGCCATGTTCGTCTTGGCATCCTCCTGGTAGATCCTGGGTTGTGTCCATACCAAAGGTGCAGACTCCCCGGGAACCTCACACTATACTGGGGGACCGTACTCGGGCTGGACATGGGGACCGGACTCGGGCTGGACATGGGGAACCGGTCTTGCGCAGGGCAGATAGACTGGTCTCCAGCTGGACTGGTATAATGAACTCCAGCTGGACAGGTGTAGTGGACTCCAGCTGGACAGGTGGCGGGCGTGGTTCATATCTCAACCCCTCCGGGGGTGATACCAGGAATTCTTTGACGAACCAGTCTGGTGGCTTCAGTTCCGGAACCTCATCTTTCAACCCCTCCGGGGGTGATACCAGGAATTCGTTGACGAACCAGTCTAGTGGCTTCAGTTCCAGAACCTCATCTTTCAACCCCTCCGGTGGTGATACTAGAGATCCCTTAACCCAGTGTGGCATCTTAGGTTCCGGAACCATGAACCGAATCGACCCCGGTTCGGGAGATAGTAGCCCCCAAAAAAATTTGACCAAACCTCTGGGTGGATAGTTGCTGCGAGTCTGGGCTGGGGGTGGGCAAGTGCTGTAACGCCCGACTGGAAGTAGCGAATCTTCGCGGCGCAGGGCAGAGAGAGAGACCGAGGACTGTGGTGCAGGGCTGGGTGTGTCTCCCCGACATAGAGCTGCTCTGTAGCCGGTTGGTACCCAGACAGGCGTTGGAGCTGACGTCATGGAGGGAGAGGTGGTCCTCGATGTATAGCACAACGTCTCAAACAGGCTGGCAACTCGGCAGGCTGGTAGTATTCCGGCGACCAATATACAGAACTCTGCTGCGTCCATTCTCTTTTAGGTCGGGGCATTCAGTAATGAATGGGCTCAGGTGTAGGTAGTGGACACAGGCGCAGAGGTTCTTATAATGCAAAGGTTTTATTTCCAAGCAAGCAAATGGGAACTATAACGAACACCTCGGATAACAAAATAACAAAAGGTCTAAACGATCACACCTTACCTTTGACAAGATAGCCTTCGTCTTTTGAACACGGAACATACGTACGGACTATCATACAAGCAAACAAACCAACAAGCATATAAGCATGCATATAAGTAATGACCCGACACTGGCTGGCAGGCAAGAACCAAACTAAATACAAAACTAATGAGCCTACAGTGAAAACAGGTGCGGAGAAACTCAAATGATTCAGATAGTCCCTGATTTATCCCTCTCTCCACTGGCAGAGGGAGTGCCAACTCCTTACATTTCAGGTTATTTGTTTATATTTGTCTGTGCCAGTTAGATATGTGTAAGTTATTATTATGAAAATCTGTATAATAAAAAAATAAGAGTAAAATATTTTGAAGAATTATAGTATCTACAACCCAAATTCCCCAAAAAATGAGAAGGCCCTGAATGCAGAACGCAGGACACGGTTTAACATGCAGCTCCTCCCACACACAGCTCCTCCCACACGCAGCTCCTCCCACACGGAGTTCCTCCTACAATGACCCACATGAACAATATACAATATGCGCTGAGAACGCAACCACTTCTCAACGCAACGAACAAGACATGGAGGTAAGTGAGATTACTCAGACAGACAGTCATTAAAACATGATGTAGACTACTTAAATTGTCGTCTTTAAATTGATTTTCGAGTTGTCTTTAAATTGCATTTCGAGTTGTCTTTAAATTGATTTTCGAGTTGAAATGGATTTTGATTTTCGAATTGAAATGGATTTCACGTTGAAGGACTCAACTGATTTTGATCGAAAATAAAATATTGCAAGACTTGAATTAAAGCATGGTGTAGCATATTTATTATATTGTTTCAAGGTACCATCTCCCTTCCGTAGTAAACATGGACATGGAGATGGAACGCAAAAAGGCCATCGAAGAGCTTCGGCTCTGCGATGCCAGTGACAGAGACGGTGTGATGGAACCCTTTCTGTTCTGGTTTGAACATAAACAGGCCTATGATATGATCTGTATGGAGGCAATGGACAGACAACAACTGTCCATCTCAGCCTCGTTTGAGAAATAATAAAAAAAGGAAAGTGATAGGATTTGTTTCAGATTTTTTTTTCGCGATTTACTTATTAATTGGGATTTGTTTATTGGGATTTATTAAGGAGTATTGGGTAACATCCATTTATTTTATACTTACACCGTGCAAATAGTGACAATTGGCCTGTCTGTACAAATGTTCAAAAAAAATTGTATATTTCCCCTTTCAATTACTTCTTGCCATCTTATCCTACCCTAGCTGCATTACACTGTGAAAAAGTGCCACACACATAAAAACAGAGTTTGGACACAAGGAACAGAGTAAGACACAAAGAGCAGTGTGAGGGATTAGCAGGAATTGGTTCCCTCGGTGTGACTCTGCTATCCCGGGGTGAGTTAGACCCCCTCCCTAGTTTTACGACCTAGAGATTGTTTACCATATGTAGCCGGTCGTACCGAGTGGTGTGAGGGGGGCGGTGTCCCTAGCACATAAAAGGAGGGGGGAACTAAGTTGAGGGTAAGCTGTTGCTCTCGGAGGATGAAATACCGTGGCGTACAAGTCGGTATGTTGACAACGGGCATACTTATGGTAAGCTAAGGCGTTGGTTGTTTGTGGGGGATAACTGTGCTCAAAGCTCAAATAAGCAATATTGTATAAATAACATTACCTTATTGTAAGCAACTAGCTAACTAACGTACACATTGTCACTCTTTTCATAACATTCGGACAGTTGTTGATTTTCTAAAAATAAACCACTACACTAGTAATATCATACCGCCACGGTATTTCGTAGGCTATAACATGATCAATGACAGTCTCGCAATCTCATTTACTTCCAGGGTTTTATTTTTAGATAAATTCTATTGTCTTTCATAACAATGTCAATCCCGGTTCAGTCAATACTAACGCACAATGAGCAGTAAGTGGGAGGAGCTGTGTGTGGGAGGAGCTAGGTGTGGGAAGAGCTGCGTGTGGGAGGAGCTACGTGTGGGAGGAGCTGCGTGTTGGAGGAGCTGTGTGTCCTGCGTTCTGCATTCAGCGCATATTGCAAAAAATGGCCAGTATAGAAAAAGCTACTATAAACAAATGGTTACTTGTAAAAATGTTCTTTGACTTTTAATTAAACAAAAAACACAAAGACAATGAATTTTATGTTTTACCTAATCAAATACATCGTTTTTGAAAGTAAATGTTTATTTTTAAATTGATGAATCCAAAACATTTTTTTTTTAAATAATGTGGAGTCGAGTTGACGGGTGATAAGTAGTTGCACAGCCTCCTTTTATCCGAAAGTCCAACAGCAGTGAAAAAATATTATTTAGCTTCAACCCACAGTGGGGAAGGAGGACAGCTAAATGATTAATCTACAAACAGAGGTGGATCAGTGAAAATGGAAATGATTTGGAACATCTATGCTGCTATACCGATCCAAGCCCAACCGATCCAAGCCCTTAACACTAGAAACGCCGGAAGTGGGTCATTTGACCCAGAGGCAAGTAAAAAAATCATATAGAAATATCCTTTAGGAATGCTCCTAGATATGCGCATTTTATCTCCCTTATTTTTTTCCTGTTAAAATAATTGCTAGAAATGCGGATTTAAAGCTATTTTGCCGAAGTTATGTGCTAAGTGGCTATCCGCCATTTTGCTTGTATTTTTTTCACCAGTATATCTTGTTTTCTGTCACCAGGTGGCGCTTGAAACACCGAAACAAAGTCTCATTTTCTGCAAGTGAATATCATGTAACGTGTATTATACAAACACAATGATTTCAAATTAAACCAAATAAATGTTTACTTATTGTAGACAATTTTGAGTTAACATTAATGACATGACATGAATATAATCTTGCTTTTGTATAACGAGGCGGCATCAGGGAAGTTCTGAACAACAAACTTATAGGCTATGTTTCACAGCCAACAATATTTCAATTTTCAAAGATGATTTCAAATAATAATGGCCTACTGAAACAATAGGCAATTAATAAAAGTTGATACATAAACAATATTAGGCTATGTAAAGTAGGGGTGGGAATCTTTTACCATCTCACGATTCGATTCCGATTCTTGAGGCCACGATTCGATTCAAAATCGATTTTCGATTCAAAACGATTTTCGATTCAAAACGATTTTCGATTCAAAATGATTCGATTTTATCCATAATGATTTCTAATCGGGTTTCTGATCATGATCTACTCTCATCTGCTTTGCTCTACAAAATGAGACATTAAAGTGTCTTTTTCACATTTATTAAGTTCAATTCTCAGGGAAGTGCCTTTTATCAAAAACATTGTCTGGTTCTCAATTGCTACTCATTATTAGCTAGCTACAAAAATGAAAGATTTTTACAATTTTTTATGTTTATTAAACGTCTCTTACACCATTTCCTAGCTGTGCAAAATGTGGGTGTACTCTATAAAACAATCTGACAGTGATTTGAAGTTTCAAGGCAAAATGGTTAAACAGCTATTGAATTAATAACGTTGAGACATGTACTTTATAGACGGTCCCTAACTATAAGCAGGCGGAGGTTTCTGTCCGCGGATCACCCGGGTGTAGTGTGTCTGCTTGCGGGAAAACCGGACCTGATCTCGGCCTCCGACTATCCGTTGAATATCCAATATCGAATATCCAACCAACTTTACCTCAGTCTGAGATGAAGCAGATATGTTTGTGCAGGAATTTCTCGCCCTATAAAAACTAACCTTGCGGGAATTGTTTAAATTATGCGCAATCCCGCACTGAAATTCAAGCTGTTTGATTGATGGCTACTGAGTCTGATTAATTAAAGTTGGGTAGGCCTATACGGTCACTCATCTTTTTGGAGGTGGGTATACTGTAAATCCCTCTCCTCTGAGGTGGGTATACGCCGTATACCTGCGTATACGCACCACTACACCACTAGAATGAAGCAGGCGAAAGACCGAGTTATTCTTTTTGCCCTCGGAGTTGGCAGGAAGTTTTGTGAAGCACTGCAGTGTGCGTTAGTCTGCAGCTGGTGGCTGACTCTGCTCCGTGTCGCTTAGCTCCGGGTGATGCCTATTAATATGAACCCGCGCATTTGTTGTGCTCCCGAAGTACTTGGTCTTCGTTTTGCAAAGCTTGCACACTGTGTGTCATGTCCTACAGCTGCTTGGTGACGTTCGGACGTCCCGTATAGGCTAGTTACAAAGTTGGAGGCGAACAGCCAGCTGATTTTATTTATTTATTAAATCGATTCTCGGACATTTCAGATCGATTTTGAATCATTGCAAATGAGAATCTAGATTATTCTGTGAATCGATTTGGCACACCCCTGATGTAAAGTCTCTGACTTTACAAGTCTCTGACTCCCGGTCCATTAGCACCGGATCCCCCCAGGGCTGCGTCCTCTCTCCTCTGCTCTTCTCCCTGTACACCAACAGTTGCACCTGAAGTCATCCATCTGTTAAGATCCTGAAGTTTGCAAACGACACCACCCTCATTGGGCTCATCTCCGTGGGGGGACGCATCCGAATACAGGCTGGAAGCTGACAAACTGGTGACCTGGTGCAGCCAGAACAACTTAGAGCTCAATGCTCTAAAGACAGTGGAGATGGTTGTGGACTTCAAGAGAAACTCAGCCCCACTCTCACCCATCACCCTGTGTGGCTCCCCCGTCAATACGGTAGAGTCCTTCCGCTTCCTGGGCACCATCCTCTCACAGGACCTCAAGTGGAATTTAAACATCTGCTCACTGACCAGGAAAGCACAACAGAGGATGTACTTCCTTCGGCAGCTGAAGAAATTCAACCTGCCCAAGACTATGATGGTCCACTTCTACTCAGCCATCATTGAGTCCATCCTCACCTCATCCATCAACATCTGGTACTCTGCTGCTACAGCCAAGGACAAGAGCAGACTGCAGCGTATCCAGGGTATATGCAGGAATATTGAAGTTAATTTTAATACCTTTTCAAGACTTCTCAATATTTTTTAATACCTCAGCGCCACTTCAATCTGTAACCATTTACATCAGTGATAAAAACTAAAAAGCATTAATATCCAACCCTTAACTGAAAAACAGAACTGACAGTGCAATTCACAGTGCAAAAAATGTTCAGAAAGTGCACAAACAGCTTTGCTCCTTGCACATCCCTGAGCTAATTAATAATAAAAAGTGCACAGCAATTTTTATTTTTATTAAGGACCAAACCTGTCAAAACAATAAATAATTTATAAAAATAAAGAAAAATACAATTCAGAAAACTTAAAATGATTTGTTGAACCTCAGAACTTATTCTCTACACTACACTCACAGACGTACATGGTCACAAAACTCTCACTCACAAACGCACCCACAAACTCTTCGCATCAAGGACTCCAACGTGTTTCCGTTTAAGGTGCTGTATCATCACCGTGGTGCTCCCGTTCCATATGTCATGTCTTATATATCTTGCAATTAACACACTTTTTTTTTATGTATTTACTTAGTGTGAAATGCTCCCACACTTTGGATGACTTCGGTCAAACTGATTTTGCCGACTCAGCCATCAAAACAACGTTACAGCTCCGCACCGCACTCAACTCAATTGCTTTTATCTCCGCGACTGAGTGGCGTGTCGATAATGAAATTCGTTCCCAGCTTTTTTAATTATCGATTTTTATCGATTTTATCGATTCGTTGTTGCAGCCCTAAAGTTAACTTACCTAGCCAAGGTACCTAGCCAGAACAGATCTTTATTAATATGACACTTCTCAAAACACACACATAACAGGTTGAAAATGAAATTAAAAAAAATATAGTATAGAGTATATATAATATATAGTACTAAGCAGGTACCTAGATTGTACACGGTCATCTTCCCAGAATCGAATGTGGACATCAAGCTGTTTCGTTTTTGTTGACTGGTTGAGCGACTCGTCAAACATTAACACAAACTTGCCAGCCTTGTTGATGGTGTTGAACATTTCGGTGCGTTGTAATACGCACTGGGAACGCCAGAGCGTACATTGTGCTTTTGAACTCCCGCCAGCCTGCTCGCTCTGGTGATCGCAGAGGCAATTTACGAACGTTTTGGTAAATAAAAATGACTAAATTCACACACTTTCCGATGTTTTTGGGACTGTTGGACAGCTAATTCAGAAAAAATACATTCAATATTTAATACTTTATAAAGCCGTGATAAAACCTCACGCCACAAGAACAGTATCTTCCCCTGTGCTACTGACCTCCTCAACAAGGCCAGGGGTGCACACAAGACTTGAACTATGACCCATCTCACATAAGCCTCGAACTCTGACCCACTCCTTTTGCACATTGCCTGATTTGCACTACATTTTTTGCTCTATTGCACTGTTGTTTTTCGGTATCCTATTTTTACAATTTTTACTTATTTTTACATTTTTGTACATACTATACCTCTACCCCCTCATCCCTCTAGTTTAATTTATATTGTTATATTCACATGTTGTATGTAAGCACCTTCCTGCCACAGTAAATTCCTTGTATGTTCACACATTCAATGGCGAATAAACACTTTTCTGATTCTGATATATAGTATACATGTTTTGTGTATACAATGTACGTTGTGTGAAAGGAGCCATAACATACATAGACTAATATAGACTGCAAATTAATATTGTTCACCGAAATGTAATGTGATATTATCACACTGGTTATTTTAAATTAAACCAAATTAATTTAGACTTATTGCAGACTATAATATTGAGGTAAATGCGGTAAATTTCCTGACATGAATATCGTCCTGTTGCTTCGCCATCGAAGCATCAAGGTAAATTAATAACAGTAACTTTTTATATGAAGTTGAAACGCTCTATGTGTTTATTCAAGATATATTCGGTTATAATGCATTATTGCATTGCATTGATAACATTAATTTCATTTCGATGTAGCCGAAGCAACGTCCTACTGTTGAAATACGGAAACCTACCTTGGACACCGTAACTTTTCAAGAAATGAAAATAATAATTGTGTCATGATTCACGGGTGTGTTCTGTGGGTTCATATGTTGGGTTCTTGTGTGTGCTTGTTTCTGTCTCCATCTTGTGGTTGTTCTTATTGTTTCTTCCTGGTGCCTGCCCTTCCCTTGTCATTTGTTCCTGCCATTTTACTCACCTGTTGCTTGTTAGCCCTCGTTATGTTTAGTATTTAGTCTCCCCTGTGTCACTGTGTGAGTGTCGGGCATTGTTTAAGGTACGTTGTCTCTGGGTCGTCGTTGTTGCTTGTTCTGTTGTTACGTTTATGTTTACTGGTTCGGTGTTTTCGTAGACGTGTTATGTTTACTGTTGGATGTAGTGTTCAGTCACTTGCTTGATGTTCCCAGTTTGATTGTTTATCCATGTTCTCCGTGATGTTTATGTTCATTGTGTGTTTAGTTTGTGTTATCTTGTTCTGGCATCTTCCTCTGTTTGACCTTTTGTTTTGTTCTCTTGTAATGTTTAAGCTCCCGGTCGAAAGGACTCCTCGTGTGTGCCTGTTTGCCTGTCCAGAGTTTAATAAACCCCAATACAAAAAACACCTCTGCGCTTGTGTCCTCCAATTGCTTGGAAGCCCAACTATTACAGAATGCCTGACCGAAAAGAAAGGACACAGCAGGGTGCAGTATCGTGGGCCAGCCTACGGCTCGAAAACCCCGACGAGGGGTTCATGCACGGGCTCTACATAGAGCCCTATGAAGCGGAGGACTCCGAGCCAGAGGACGAGTCCGAGGATGAGGAGTACCTGGAGGGGGAGTTCCGGTGGGATCCCTTCACCCTCCAGCTGATTCCCGTCTCAACCTCCACGTTTCTGTCCTCCACCTCACCACCCATGGCTGCCGCCCCGCAGCATAAGATGGCTGCCGCCCCGCAGGATAAGATGGCTGCCGCCCCGCAGCATAAGATGGCTGCCGCCCCGCAGCATAAGATGGCTGCCGCCCCGCAGCTCAAGATGGCTGCCGCCCCGCAGCTCAAGATGGCTGCCGCCCCGCAGCTCAAGATGGCTGCCGCCCCGCAGCTCAAGATGGCTGCCGCCCCGCAGCTCAAGATGGCTGCCGCCCCGCAGCTCAAGATGGCTGCCGCCCCGCAGCTCAAGATGGCTGCCGCCCCGCAGCTCAAGATGGCTGCCGCCCCGAAGCTCAAGATGGCTGCCGCCCCGCAGCTCAAGATGGCTGCCGCCCCGCAGCTCAAGATGGCTGCCGCCCCGCAGGCCAAGATGGCCGCCGTTCGGGCTATAGAGGAGGCTTTGCGGGAGGATCGGGGGGTCTTTGGGGACTATAGGGCCTGGATAGGAGAGACACTGTGTGACCCGGAGGAGGAGAGCGGGCTGTTCAGCCGGTTCTTCGCGTGGCGAGCTCGCCAGGGAGTGCTTCCTCCTCCAGCATTGAAGTACCTGATGCCACGGTTTTTCTGTCGTGCACCCCACCTTCTCACGCTCCCGGAGGCTGCCACTGACCCTGTCCCTGAACTTGAGCCTGTCCCAGTTTCCCAGCCTGTCCCAGTTTCCCAGCCTGAGCCTGTCCCAGTTTCCCAGCCTGGGCCAGTCCCAGTTTCCCAGCCTGGGCCAGTCCCAGTTTCCCAGCCTGGGCCAGTCCCAGTTTCCCTGCCTGGGCCAGTCCCTGTTTCCCTGCCTGGGCCAGTCCCTGTTTCCCTGCCTGGGCCAGTCCCTGTTTCCCTGCCTGGGCCAGTCCCTGTTTCCCTGCCTGGGCCAGTCCCTGTTTCCCTGCCTGGGCCAGTCCCTGTTTCCCTGCCTGGGCCAGTCCCTGTTTCCCTGCCTGGGCCAGTCCCTGTTTCCCTGCCTGGGCCAGTCAGGTCCTGCTCCCCAGTCAGGTCCTGCTCCCCAGTCAGGTCCTGCTCCCCAGTCAGGTCCTGCTCCCCAGTCAGGTCCTGCTCCCCAGTCAGGTCCTGCTCCCCAGTCAGGGTCCTCGAGGCCGCTGCCCTGCCTGAGGCCGCTGCCCTGCCTGAGGCCGCTGCCCTGCCTGAGGCCGCTGCCCTGCCTGAGGCCGCTGCCCTGCCTGAGGCCGCTGCCCTGCCTGAGGCCGCTGCCCTGCCTGAGACTATTTCCGGGCCTACGTCGGTTCTCCGGCCTCCCGATCCTCATCCGCCGGGTCGGTCTCCTGATCCGTCTCAGCCGGTCAAAACCCCTGACCCGCCTCAGCCGGTCCAACCTCCTGACCCGGCACTGCCACCTGACCCGTGTCCTCCGGCACGGCTACCTGAACCGTGTCTTCCGACACGGCCACCTGAACCGTGTTTTCCGGCACGGCCACCTGATCGGTCTCCTCCGCCACGGCCTCCTGACCGGTCTCCTCCGCCACGGCCTCCTGACCAGCGTCTGCCGCCACGGCCTCCTGACCCGTCTCCTCCGGCGCTGCCTCCTGACCCGTCTCCTCCGGCGCTGCCTCCTGACCCGTCTCCTCCGGCGCTGCCGCCAGACCCGTCTCCTCCGGCGCTGCCGCCAGACCCGTCTCCTCCGGCGCTGCCGCCAGACCCGTCTCCTCCGGCGCTGCCGCCAGACCCGTCTCCTCCGGCGCTGCCGCCAGACCCGTCTCCTCCGGCGCTGCCGCCAGACCCGTCTCCTCCGGCGCTGCCGCCAGACCCGTGTCCTCCGGCGCTGCCTTCTGACCCACCTCTGCCTGGTCGACCTCCCGATACGCTCCCGCCGGGTAGACTTCCAGACACGCTCCCGCCGGGTAGACCTCCAGACACGCTCCCGCCGGGTAGACCTACAGACACGCTCCCGCCGGGTAGACCTCCAGACACGCTCCCGCCGGGTAGACCTCCAGACACGCTCCCGCCGGGTAGACCTCCAGACACGCTCCCGCCGGGTAGACCTCCAGACACGCTCCCGCCGGGTAGACCTCCAGACACGCTCCCGCCGGGACCTCCAGACACGCCCGGGTAGACCTCCAGACACGCTCCCGCCGGGGACCTCCAGACACGCTCCCGCCGGGTAGACCTCCAGACACGCTCCCGCCGGGTAGACCTCCCGCCGGGTCGACCTCCAGACACGCTCCCGCCGGGTAGACCTCCAGACACGCTCCCGCCGGGTAGACCTCCAGACACGCTCCCGCCGGGTAGACCTCCAGACACGCTCCCGCCGGGTAGACCTCCAGACACGCTCCCGCCGGGTAGACCTCCAGACACGCTCCCGCCGGGTAGACCTCCAGACACGCTCCCGCCGGGTAGACCTCAGACACGCTCCCGCCGGGTAGACCTCCTGACACGCTCCCGCCGGGTAGACCTCCTGACACGCTCCCGCCGGGTAGACCTCCTGACACGCTCCCGCCGGGTAGACCTCCTGACACGCTCCCGCCGGGTAGACCTCCTGACCTGTATCCGCCCGTCCGGGCCTCTGCTCCCCCTCAGCCAGTACGGCTGTCTGACCTGTCGCCACCAGATGGCCTGGACTGTTTCCCAGACTCTGTCACCGTACCAGGGGCCATGCTTTAGACCTGTTTTGTTGTTTCTCGCCTCCTTCCCTCCCCACCTCCTCTGCCGCCTCCCCGCAGCAGTTTGTAGTTGACTATTTTGGCGCTTCAGGAGCCGCGCCTTAAGTGGGGAGTTCTGTCATGATTCACGGGTGTGTTCTGTGGGTTCATATGTTGGGTTCTTGTGTGTGCTTGTTTCTGTCTCCATCTTGTGGTTGTTCTTATTGTTTCTTCCTGGTGCCTGCCCTTCCCTTGTCATTTGTTCCTGCCATTTTACTCACCTGTTGCTTGTTAGTCCTCGTTATGTTTAGTATTTAGTCTCCCCTGTGTCACTGTGTGAGTGTCGGGCATTGTTTAAGGTACGTTGTCTCTGGGTCGTTGTTGCTTGTTCTGTTGTTACGTTTATGTTTACTGGTTCGGTGTTTTCGTAGACGTGTTATGTTTACTGTTGGATGTAGTGTTCAGTCACTTGCTTGATGTTCCCAGTTTGATTGTTTATCCATGTTCTCCGTGATGTTTATGTTCATTTTGTGTTTAGTTTGTGTTATCTTGTTCTGGCATCTTCCTCTGTTTGACCTTTTGTTTTGTTCTCTTGTAATGTTTAAGCTCCCGGTCGAAAGGACTCCTCGTGTGTGCCTGTTTGCCTGTCCAGAGTTTAATAAACCCCAATACAAAAAACACCTCTGCGCTTGTGTCCTCCAATTGCTTGGAATCCCAACTATTACAAATTGCCCACGTCCTTCACCACATTGTCAAAGTTGGTATATTGTCTTATCTTCAGCTATGTTTTTGTCATTATATTCATAATTTGCTTAAATAAAGTTATATCGTAGTTACAACAAGGCACTTAGTATTGAATGCGTGATGTACGTTTTGCTCATCATTGATTTGAACGGCATTGCATTCTTAATACCAACTTTTAGTTGACATATTTTAAGTACATAATAGCTGGATGGTATATAATCTCATTTTAGACAATAGTCAAATGTACAATGTCAACTGACTATTTAGGAAACCAGGACAGCGGGTGAGCGGCTGTCAGAGACTGAGGTGTTCAGACTCACTGAGCCTGAGCAGAAATGTGACAATGGGCATTTTTACATCTCTAATAAACTGGCAGAAATGAACACTGTGGTGCAGTTGTCCTGGTGCAACCGTTTAGTTTGAAACAAATGCTGTTTTGTTTCCTCTGATGCTGTTTGCCGAGTCTGACAACTGTGGACCGGAAGAATAAATACAAATAGTTTCGTATCAGGTAACAGTAGAATAGCCGACCGGGACCAATACAAACTTTTCTATAAACGTGTTTCATTGTCATTTGATTGCACACGTCACTTGTTGATGGCTGATGCTGCTGTGAATAACAATGTGGTGATAATTGGGGTGATTCGTATGTTAATGACGCTGGTGGGTGTGTGTGCTTCAGAGTATGAAGTAGACTCAAATTCAGACCCAGACTCTGAATGTGTCTGCTTTTGTAATCAAAACGCAGATAGCGCATGATGTCTCATATTTTATCTATCTCTTTCAACAAGTTGTGTGGTGATATGGTACTTTAAAATATAATTGTTTTTTCCCTCTGTTTTCCCTCCATGTGTTTTTCTGTTCTATTTGGTGTGGATGAAGCCGGCTGTTTTCGCTGTAAGAAACAGGAGCTACAAACAACACCCCTTCCGGGATAAGACCATTTTATTGAGTAGGAGGGGGAACTCAAATATATTGAAGCTTGTTAGCATAGAGTTTAACAACGTAAATAGAAGAAATATATTACCATTCTATACAATTAAATATGAATATATTATATAACACAGTTTTGACGACTGTGGTAGAAATACATTTTTTAGGATGGCAGCAGCCACACATTGCCACCGCTAGCACTGGTCTAGATTGTTTTGACTACATCTGTGTGAAACTGCTTAGGAAGAGTTGACACGTCTGTCTTTGGGCTGCGTTTACATTTGAATAGGCGCTCAATCTCCAGTCTTTCAAACCCCCTCCACCCAGATCTTAAAACTGAGTATGCGAAATCTCTCAACCAAAAGTCTGATGAAAGAAAGTCTCACAGTGACAGTAGCCTATAATACGAACATAGCTGCATTTACGTTTGCTTGAACGTAATATAAGATTAAGACAATCTAAATGCAATAGGTTATTAACATACAGCCAACATAATTCAGTGTACATATATTACATTCAAGTCGTTATGCAACGGAATCGCGGCCCTTACAATAGTGCCCAGGAAATTAGATTTCATTAGTAGTCCTATCTCACTTTTTCAGAAAAATACATTTATGTAGACCTTGTGCACATATCAGCTGTGTTTAAAACGATACGAAAACCTAAGAGTGGAGCGTTTTGCCACTGTAAATACGAAACCCCATATGAAAAGCGCAGGGTGCTGCCACTAATTTGATATACGAAAACCCATTTGAAGAGCGCAGGGTGGTGCCACTGTAAATTGATATGAAAACCCAACCCCTCTTCAAATGGCTATAGGATTATCCGATTGTCCCCAACCAAAGCATGTTGCTTACAGGCTGAGTTTCAGACAAATGCCGACAATTTGCTCATGCCGGCTTTATTCTGTGACGTTTACCAATATTCTCATTCATGTTAATTTTCGTTCATTTAAAATTATTTGTGTGGTATTATGGCACCATAAAGGCCTAAATATATCTGCTTTTCGTTTGTGCATATTTGTCGTGACAGATTTTAGTGTGGCTAATCTCATTTCCAATGTGGCCAAACTTTCTGAACGGTTGATTTCTGTGAATGAGTCCGGGAGAACGGTGTGTCGCACAGCGGTGTGGTTGGTATCAATGAAAAGGTGAGGATACACAGAATTAGAGTAAATCGGATAATGTGTGCCGGAGAAATGGCTTTTGAATGTGGGCAGTACAACCGAGTATAGCCTGCTCTCAATGAATGGCTGCGCTGGGAACCATACAGTGTAGTCGGAGTTCGGATGAACCACGCCTCTCACAGCCACACAGTTGGTCTAGGATGGAGGGGATTCCCACAGAATTACCGTACTTTGAATGGAGTGAATCGTATGAAGTGTCATCGCAATTTACATAGGAGTACAGGCATAGTTTTGTATTAGAGGAATTTAATTTAAAAGTAACCAAATATATGTGGGCTGACATTGACAAAACTGCAGATGCCGATTCACTTTCCTTTCCTTCCCCACCCGACGTGAAAAAATGAATGACAGGGCAAACAGCATTACAATTCAATAGTGTAATGCAGTGAAAATTGTTTCCGTCAAAATTAAATTTAAATTAAACCACATTAATTGATCATAGGATAATAGGATATTTTTGACTATGTGTGCATCACATGAATGAAATAATTGAGCCTGAATGCAATGAGCACAATAAATCAGACAGTTGGAGTTAACAGTGGCGCAACAAAAATCACTTGGAATGCTGGTCTTTTTGGTTACAATTACTTTTACAGTTTATTATAGAATCCACTTCAGTGTTTTTATAATGTACAATTGTTATTCCTGTCAATATTTTCAATTTTTTTGAGATTCATTTGGTTTAATTTAAAATAACTAGAGTGGTAATGTGGTACCATAAAAGCCTACATCTATGTGCACTTATTAAATAATAGTAGACACTTTTAGGACATCTATATTCATTTAACATTTTGGTTTCACTTTATTCGCCACAGTGATTTTCCAACAGCCAGCCCGGTCCTTCTGACGCAAAGATGAACAAGGTGCGCCATCGGCTGGTCATTGTGTGTCATTGTCTGTCAGCAACATTCTCCCATTCAAACCAACGCATTGGGTCTTTTGACCCAAATCGCGAAAGGGGTGGGTATCTGAGCCTCCGCGCTTCTAGTGTTAAACTATGTATGTACGGAAAAGCAATTCCTCTAGTGGACTTAAAACTGTAGATTACAAACCTGATAATGGCAACAGTTAATTTTCTTGCAATTATGTCTTATAGCCACAGGACCTAACTTTTTATGTTAGACCACTTGATACTCTAAGGGATATGTTTCGGTAGACTAAATGATTAAATCGGCACCAATCAGTGTCTGACCTGGGGATTTTGAAGAGAGCTCTCATTGGATGGAGGTCAGAAAGGGGCGGATCTCCATCTCCAAGCTCTATAGCAGTGATACCCAGGGACCAGACATCACAGCGAGCATCATATGTGGAGTCCAACTGCTGCTCACACGCTATCACCTTGAGACAGTCGAAGACGCACACACAAACAAATACACAGAAACACATTAAAATCAGTAGTAGAAAATACAGCAATATATAATGCGTCTAGAAATTCTACTCTTAGGATTAATATTTTTGGGAGAAGACTCACACCTTTGTCAACAACCGCTGCAGGCATATATAGTGAAATACAGTTAATATATACACAAAAAACAAACACATTGACAAACACAAACAGACCATCAATGAGAGTACATGTAGATATAACAATGTCCTTAGGCCAACAAGACATACCATGTGGTACATACACAGACAGTGCATTGATACACCCATACCCCTCTGTAATCATTCCCAAGGCACATACCAAATGTGTGTATTTATTTGTTATAATGGACAAGCATTAATTACACAAACAACAGTGCCAAAAGCATCAGGGATTAACAAAATGTTATTTGAACATTACAAAGTACACATCAGACAATATATTTCACACTAAGGAAAATGACTTGGATTATGAACATGCTTGTTACAGCTTGAGCAACAATTAACCCTTGGATAAAGGGGATCCTTTTTCCAAAGTCACTAAGAACAGTCAATCATTTATACACAAAGAATATTAAACATTTACAACAACTAAACACATTGGAATACAACTTGCCTTTACTTCTGGACTTAAATCCACTTCATTCAAACTACGCTATTTCCAACTAAGTACAGCAGATACCATTGGTTGGTCAACACTGAGCATATAACCATTTGTGAAGATCTAATGACAAAAAACTGGTATAGAAACATTACAACCACTCGTGTAGCCTCTCTACTACTGAAGTCTGCCATGCCTCTCTTGTTGGTTGTTTCGTACATGTTTTTTATTACACAAATAAGATTAAAATCAGTCAAGTTAAACCTGAAAGACAATCACCTCCTATTCTACTTTTATGTAGTAAGTTATACCGAATGGAAACTTTATGTAAAATGCAGCTTTCCCCATGAGGTAATACCAAATTGCAAAGTGGATGTAAAAATGAAGGCAGTTCAAAGCAGTGCACCCTCAGCATCATGTTGTCGTGCAAGCCATTCGAGCACCAGTCTTTTGCGAATGGCTACTTTACAAAACATTTACATGTGTGTAGTAGCAAAAGGCAGTTCTTCCCAACTCTGAATAGGCCTAATGTATGAAAATTACATATCATATAACAAAGAGTAAGTTTGACAACTACAGCTTAACCAGTATATTTCTTAAATAAGAAAATGTGCAAGTTTCTGCAGGACAATGACAGACCCGCGCTTAGGTTATGGATTAAAAATTTTGTCAAAGGTTGTGAGAGATCTGTCGTCTGGGGTATCACTTTACCTAAACCTACAGCATCAATCAAATGTCACCACTTGCTACCACTTCCATAACTCTAGCCTTTGCCCATACATAGTGATGCAAATTTTGGATAAATCAAATGCATACACCACATATAATGCTCTGCAACTACCCCTGCATGGCAAGGCTGCAAGGCAAGTTCAGCCTTTCATTGGAAAATAATGTTGTATTTAAAGGGACACTTCACCGAAAAAAATATTTTTTCTCACTTATCGTGGTCACTTATGTAGTAGAAATGTGAAAGAATTTTTGAAATTGGTGCCTTCTAGGCAGAGAAAAAGATTAAAATGTGTTTTTGGCTCATGTGGATGAAATACACCAAATCCCAGAATGCACTTGTTTCGCTGCTCTACGAGTCCACTCCAAAGCCACGCCTACCGGCTCGAGAGGGCAGGCAGAAGGGAAGGCTAGCTACTAATTGACTGGAAAACAGAAGACACCGGTTAACATGAGGCTCCGTGACGAGTTTCTTGATAAAATAATTTAAATACTAGCCTTGCGTTTTACCGGGATGTACATCCAACACAAGGAAAGGACATGTAGTTAGTTTCCATTGTTTTCCCGTTGAACATTTAGAGCGGTGCAAACAGTGGCTGCGGCAGGCTATCAACCACCCCAAGTTTCGAGAATATTTGTAATTAATAAAAGTATATACATTTCTTCATATTTCCCTGAACTCTTTTGTAAATCAAAGTAATACATTATAGACTTTGAACTTTTATTGTTTTTAAACATAATATAAACAATTTCACACTCATGGCTCTTCCAGAGCTTCAGCAGTTTCTTGATAGCCACAGTATTGTCCGTCAGGAGCTGGAAATCTCTGTCTGATGTCCTGAACAACACAGGCAGGCAAAACAAGATGATATAGCCTTTCCCCAGTCTCTCTCCTTGCAGGACCCATTCCACGAAATGACGGTAGGCTGTTAGGCAATATTGTCTGAAAACAATAAGCACAACGTTAGCAACGCAAGCTATTTGCACCTACATTAGGCTTGCTAGCATATATGTAAATATAACCGATAGCTCAGCTAACTGACGTGAACAACAAATAAATACTCACTTATACTGAAGCGTCCGTTTGTCCCTGCGGGCTTTGGCTGGCGTTTCCAATTGACTTTCGGAATCCTGAAATAAGTTTCCAAGACTCCCCTGTCCATGTGTGGATCAAAGCTGGGGTGCTTTGATCCCAGCTTTGATCCACACATGGACAGGGGAGTCAAAGCTGGGATCAAAGCACCCCAGCTTTGATCCACACATGGACAGGGGAGTCCATGTGTGGATCAAAGCTGGGGTGCTTTGTTACGCATGCTGGCGGTCCCGTTTCTAATGAAGATTCCGTTATTTCTTCAAGAAGAAAATGGCATCGCTGAAATTCGCAACAGCAGCGGGACTCTATATCTGTGTCCATAGGCGCACAGCGAAAGCACTGGCACCACCAGTCCGCCCCAGCTCGACTCTGTACGGGCTCTACCTCATGACCGCCAGGCAAGCTTCGCTCCTCTGCAGCAGCAGCCTCTTGTTCCTCCAACAACCGCAACTGTGTTTCGCTGTATTGCGGCTCGTACAGGTAGCCACGAACATCTGATTCGCGCAAAAGATCGTCAAAATCCCTTTCTTCCATTTCGTATTCATAATTATATTCTGCCATCGTGTTTAGTCTAATACCATCTTTTCTCCACAACAAGCGAGATCGGGTTAGCTCAACAACAAGATGGCTGACACTGTTTTGAGAATCTGTGACGAGGCCCCACCTCATATGGGCGGGTTGAAAAAAATGCGGAAGTAGTGTCTACTTCTGTCTGTAGTTTATAGCCTCTTTTAAAAAATCCTCCAATGACGTAAAAATCGTCATTTTACGTCATTGGAGGATTTTTTCCTGACTGAAAATCAAGATATCTCTCTTATCAGATGGAGTTGATAGGTGGGAGTAAGGTCATTGTAAATTACTACCATTTGTCTAGCGATACAAAGCTTAATGCAAAATCGGTAAGTTGCTCTTTAAGCACACAGACACAGGTGTTATTGAAGCCTAAAAGTTGATTAGATAACAGTAATGAGACCTACCTCTGGAGCCATCCAGAAGGGTGTTCCTACTGAAGTGTTCCTACGGAGACGAGTGTTTGTTAATTGGGCCGAAACACCTGCACATAAAAAAATTTACAGCTTAGATGAGAAATACTCTATGAACTGCTATATACAGTTACGCCGGGAAGTGCTTTTAACACTAGACTGAAATGATCAAAACCTCTCAACCACTCCACAAATTGTATGCATGTTCAGTTGTGTTGGGTGTCTCCTCATCTCTTGTGTAATTCTGGACCTTGTTCAATGTTTCTCTCATTTTCCTTTTATCATCACTTACATGGCTGGTACGGGTGATGCCGGAGTAGGTTTACACGCTCTGATAAAGTTTATATCCTGGCACGTTCGATCGATGAACACCCCTGTTAAGAGGTCTAGGGTCTTTTCTCATCTAAAGCAACTAAGAGCGGATGTGGTGTTCTTACAGGAGACTCATCTATGCATAAAGGATCACTTCAGGTTGCGAAACTCAAGGTTTGGTCAGGTCTTTCACTCAGGTTTTAATTCCAAAGCCAGAGGGGTTGCATTTATGATTGGCACTAAAGTGAACTTCTCAGCAAGTAACGTTATTTCTGGCACACGCCTGTATTATTGGTCAATGTATATGGTCCTAACTTTGACAATGCTGACGTTGCCAATAGTTTGTTGGGGACTATCTCGTCTCTTGACACACAGACAGTCCGTCTGTCCAATCACAAGGGTCCGTCCTCTGCTAGATAGGCCCTACCTTTTCTGGTAGAAGTTAATGTCATTGTGTTTAATGATTTGCGGTTGTATTTTCCTATTTGCCGTTTTGTTTTCCAATTTTCTGTCGTGTTTTCCTATTTGCTGTTGTGTTTTCATATTTGCTGTTGTGTTTTCCTATTTGCCGTTGTGTTTTCCTATTTGCCGTTGTGTTTTATGATTTGCTGTTGCGGTTTTCTATTTGCTGTTGTGATTTGCACTTCAGGGCCACCGTTAGGGTTGCCAACCGTCCCTTAAAATACGGAATCGTCCCGTATTTGAGAATAAAATAGCGCGTCCCGTTTTGAATCAATACGGGACGGGGTTTGTCCCGTATTTTCGGAGTTGTCTCAATGAATGCACCATCTCTCAATGCAAATCATGCAAGACTCGTCCTATTCTGCCCCTGATTGGGTAATACTCGCGGCTGCCATCTTTGGATTGATTGGTTTGTTTCAGGGTCACGGCCAATCAGAGTCAGAAGAGGGTGGGTCTCTTGGCAGAGAGTCTATTTGATAGAATAGCGGAGGCTGCTCCAGATACCCCTCCGCGTCCAGCGCTGAAACGAAAGCGTATGCAAAAATATAGACGAGAGATGGGGAGGAAACAAATACGTGTCTGGAAAGTGTCAGCGTAAATGAATATCAAGCCAACTGCAAAATTTGTCGGCGAGTGTTCTCTGTTGCCCACGGTGGGTTGTCAGATGTGCGACAGCATGCATCGGGGGAGCAACATTCCCGCAATGCCAGAAGTCAAAGAAAGCAAAGCACTGTCTCCCAGTTCTTCATACCTCAATCATCTCCTGAGGCAGATAGTGTAATGACAGTTTTTTAATCACCTCAATAATGTTCTGATTGATTACATTAGATTTCATAGGCTGCCTATTTGTTAAGAAATAATGTTAAAATGTAAATGAATCATGTTATGGTATGATTGGTTGATAACACTTTACAATAAAGTTACTTTATTAAACATTAGTTAATGTATTATTAACTAACATGGACTAACAATGCAATACATTTGTTACAGTATTTATTAATCTTTGTTAATGTTAGCGATGCGCCCTCAAATCACTTGGACACGGATGTGGTTACAAGAGGTAAAAACGATAAAAATACTGTTTGTTTTCTCACACAAACCGCTCGTTTCGTGTCTTAGGCCATCAATGTGTACTTAGATTTATGAGTAATTAAATCATGTTTAATTTTGACTTCTCTGTGCATGCTCTTTGAGGTGGAGACTAAATGACCATAAACCTGCATTATATGACTGGCAGACAAGAACGGTTTTACCTAAAAATATCAAAATTGAAACTACTGCAGAAACAAAGACACCTACATATTGGATGCCCTTGAGGTAAGCTAAAACATATCAAAACTTTTTTTCAAAGAGAACTATTTTTCAAAGAGAACTATTATAAGGCAGTAGTAGTAGATTCACACCAATGTAACCAATCCAGCTGTAGACTGAGGTATGTGTGTGAAAAACGACTTGCAAGCAGCACTAGCACAAACAATTACATATATGTTGCACACAAGCTGTAAAACTAACACTGTTACTAGAATAAGGTTTAAATGCCTACTTGCGCTTGTGCCTTTGCTAAATTAAGTAAAAAAAATTGCTTATCTGACATATGCTGTGTTCCCAGTAATGCTACAAAAACTAGTAATATCTCTCCTGCAACTTCACGGACACCAGGTTTTAATTGGGTGATTAGGAGATCAATTTGGCACTGTGCTTGTTGATATGAAAAGTCTACACACCCCGATTTTTCGTGAATTTCATGTTGTGCACAATTATGCAACCAGATTATTACTAACATTTTCCCTCAAAGTTTTCCGTTCGTTTTTCAATTGAATTGTTCACATAGCGGTCATATTAATGGTGGAAAAGGTTGTGACATGATTTATCTTTCTCATTTATCTTTCTCTCATTTTTTCACATTATATAAACCTGGCATTTTAAGAGGTGTGTAGACTTTATTTCCACTGTATGGGGTTGAGGTTATGGTATCTGTGTTTGGTATACTTAGTAAGTGGCCATCTATGCACAGTATTAATTTATTCACTGTTTATGCTTTTGTGTAGCCTATCTGCGTTTGGATATTTCCACTTCACCAGAGAGTTTGACACAGTCAGATTAGAAAAAAAAACAAAATGCCACACGTAATTGCTGAGGAGATAATTCTTCCTGATACAATGAAAATATAAATCTATCCCCCTGTCCAATTGCAGAATAGCAAGACGGATCACAGACATTGTAGGGAGAAATATTATTTGTTACATTAACACAATTATTTTCCCAAGACAGGTGGGAACAGCTGTATGTATGGGAAGGCTTGAAAAAAACATTTTGGGAACCACTGACTTAATATACGTAAACTTCTGACCCACTGGAATTGTAAAATAATGAATTAGTAAGTGAAACGAATAAGTGAATTTTTGTGTCTGTAAAGAATTGTGGGCAAATGGACTTGTATCATGCACAAAGTAACCTACTGACAGAAATATAGTTTGTCAAATCTGTGGAGCGGTTGAAAAACAAGTTTTAATGACGTTAAGTGAATGTAAACCAACTTTACACACAGACGCACACACAGCATACCAAAGTCCACTAGCTTTACCCCTCCTTGTGTGGTCAACAGGATGTTGTTGCCTTTTACATCACGGTGGATAGTCTTGTTGTTATGCAGGTGATGGAGACCCTGGTGATGAAAGTGGAGAAGCAGTAGTAGGGCTAAAATCATTTGAATAGGGTGATTTAATGTACAATCGCCCATACTCCCTCAAACTCTGTTCATTATATACATTTCTTTGGTCTGTCTATGTCTTTCACACGCTCATCTACCATTTGAAGTGCACTAACCATAAGGGCTTCGTGGATGATGTAGGCAACGATTGCCTCGTCCATTCGGCTTCCTCTTTTTAGCATTCCTTTGGCCAGGTCTGTCACCGAACCTCCATTGCAGAGCTAGATGCAGAAAAGACAACAATTTCCATCACTGCTAAACCACAACTTGATTCAGCATATTCCAGACAAGGCTCAGACAATTTGCTTGCCTATAAATGCTGATAATAGCTTTAGATGAAAAATAGACATTTAGACGTTAATTGTTTTAACATAATGGTTTTACTGAATTGGGTACCATTTGCTTTGTGATGAATTCAGTATTGATATTAAAGATGTTAAAATCAAGGTACTTATGTTGAATCCTTCACTCTAACCCAGACGGAAATCGTACATGCATATCACTTTTATAAATGCCAGAGAGCATTTATGAAATCCACTTACACTGAGAAACATTATATGTTTTTATAACCATTTTACTCAATGACATATAATAAGCAAAGCAGTATTAGACAAAAAATCTGTACAGTATAAGCACATCGCACAACGTGCAGGTCGTTGGGCATTTGCCAGACAACACCAAGATTGGCAAATTCGGCACTGGCGCCCTGTGCCGTCAAGAGATGGCTAGGAAGCATAGGAACTGAGAAGTGGTCTGTGGTCACCACCTGCAGAACCACTCCTTTATTGGGGATGTCTTGCTAATTGCCTATAATTTCCACCTGTTGTCTATACCATTTGCACAACAGCATGAGCAATTGGCTCGTTGGTGTTTTAAGCCCCCAACGAAGTCTTTAAGGCAGCGCTGCATAAAGGGCACTCCCCACCCCCTACAGTTTCAACCAATCACAGCACTGATCACAGCACTGGCTCTCGATTTAAACAAGCGCCCACCTCCTTCTGCAGTGAAGCTGCTCGACTCAACATTGGTCAGGTGAGTAGCCTAGAGTGATATTGTAAGATAGGAATGTGACTATTTGAATTCATTTTGAAATAAAGTGTTTTGAGTTAAAAGTGTTTAAGTTGCATGTGCTTTGAGTAAGGCTATAGACAAAAATATTTCTTTCTTGGCTGAATGGGCACCTGAGCTAGCTAGCTAACGAACTGTTAACAGCAATGGTTGCTTTACCTAGATTAGCCAAGATTCGCTCAAATATAGTCAGTCTGTTATAATAGCTGTTTGTTGTGAGCACTGAAGTTATATTGGCAGGTACTAATTTTAAACTTATCAGTGGATATTAAAGATATGGTTTCCTAGTAACAGGCTAGCCGTTAGCGCTAGCTAACTTCCAGGCAGCCAATTCATTTTTGTGACTGTTTTGGGAGATCGACTGAGTAGTTCTATGTAGGCATTAGCATGTATGTTTCCCAGTCTGCTTATTTGAAGAAGTATGACACAACCTAGCTTTAAGTGAGGTGCACATGCTTAGAGGCATGGTTACGTGGTTGTCTTTCAGATTGTTTACAAGCTAACTGATAAGCAGCAGTAACTGAGAGGCATCTAGACAAGAGAGAGACTTACTTCAAGGCTGTTTTATAATACCTGTTAAACTATAGATAACTGGAAGGCTGATTGTTGTAGGGTTAGATAACCAGTTGTTGCTAGATACCTGGGAGGCACCTTGAGTAGGTTAAGACAGACTAACTTCCCGGGAGCTTTGTAATACTGGCTACCGCAGAGGCAGCCTGTTGAATTGTAGATATTTTCAATGCAGATTGGAGCAGTTTGGGTGGTTGTCACCTGGCAAGTCCCTACAAACAGCCATCCAGTTGTTTATAGATAAATGGAAGGCACCTAGATGTAGGTAGCTCCTATAAGTGGTAGCTCCCAGGCAGCCATTGGTTGTTAGATAACTAGGAGGCACCTACACAGCAAAATCCCCAGAGTTAAAATAACTCTGAATCAGAGTTAAAGTTAATGAGATACTTAAGTGATTAACTTAGTGATGATCAGGCATTAATGATGAACACCTGCTGTCAACAAGCATAATCACTGAAGGAAAGAAACACCAGAACTAAAACTGACTTCTAGCCATGCCTTACATAAAAATTAAATGAAGACAAAATACATAACATTTCTCAAGTTCTCAGCAGAGGAGGATTAAACAACTTCAAAAACAGCATTACTAGCTTTATTTATTAATAACCAGATTACATGTATTTGTGTTATACGCCTACAGTTCGGTGTTATCAAGAATTAACAGAGGTTTAGATGTTGACGATTTATTGAAAATGTTTGATCACCATTATGGTGATGAGTGTTTCCTTTAGTTGGGCAGTTTGCCTCTTGACTTTTTTTGTCCAAGTTTGTGGTTTTTGTAATAAAACATGTAATTTGTTACAAAGAAAGCCAGAAAAAAAGATGATCTGTTAATATAGTTTTCAACAACAAAATAACAGAATAATGCACTTATCTCATCACACTGTCCAAAAGTGGTCATTTGATGTTAATAGATTATATTCACTCACAATTTCTCTTGCCACAGATTGGTCATTTTGAATGTTTTAAATACTTTATGGGGGATTTTTTTAAAGACACAGGTGTCAATAATGAGCATGTGAAGCTCAACAATGGTGACATGTTTCATGCCGCAATGCATCCTGGGAGCCATGAGTTTGATACTATTGTGGCTCCTAGCGTGCATTGCGGCATTGTTGCTGATAGATCGATGGCAGGCATCTAGACGTAGGTAGCTCCTTTACTTGGTAACTCCCAATTAGCCATTGGTTGTGGGATAACTGGAAGTTACCCAGACATAAGTAGTTAAGACAGACTAACTTCCAAGCAGCTTTGTATTCCTGGCTAACTCTGAAGCAGCCTGTTGAATTGGCAGTTCAAAGCTGTTGAGGGGATGTTGTCACACTGAGTTACTCACAGACATCCAGTTGTTGCTAGATAGCTGTAAGACACCTTAATTAGATTATGACCGACTGATTTCCACCTAGCTTTTCAATGCTGGCTACTTCTGAGTCAGCCTGTTGAAATTCAGACATATCACATTGGGCAAGTTCAAAGTTACTCACACACAGTGTTGCGAAGCAGATAATTTATAATCAGGATAGCACAAGAAAAATATCGAATATACTTGATGGTGCAGTGATTTTTACATCATGTGTGGTCATGGGAACACAAGGGACTTGACTTTCTATGTTGCTTTATAGTTGACAAGATATGGAGGTATGTGTACGTGTGCTATGTATCATATGTTCTATTTTCCTCCTCTTTAGAGAATTGAGGCATATTGGAGAAAGTCCATTGAGGATGGTCTAAGAAAAGAGATCCTAGAATACAGCGCACAATAGAAAATGTTGGGACTATTCCAGATGACGTTTTCATGTGGACCCACCTGGATGGCCTACATGAGAATGGAAAAAGGAGATTCAGCTATATGAAGACCAGGAAAAATGTAATCCAGTGGAGGTGTGAGCGGTCAAACCACCAAACAGGTTCTTTGGCTGGTGACCCTGAGACGACAAGGGCAAATTCCTGTTCGGCATGTGTGTCCTTCCAATTCATAACATCTGCCAACATCAGGGGTTGTGTTGTAAGGCAGATGTCTGAGCATAGTGGCCATGACCTAACTAACAGAAAAGAAAGTAAAATGAACCGCATAGACGAGGACTTGGTAAAATTCATTCATAGGTGTATTTCTCAAGGGCTCTCAAATAGCGCCATTCTTTTAAAATGCATTGACTGGTCTCAGAGCCGGGGAAAAACGGACTTTATGGACAGAACCTTTTGTTTCTCCTGAGGACATAACACAAATTAGAGCCAGCTTCAATAAAAACATCAGAATGGATGGAAATGACAGTGTATCTGTTGAAAAACTAAGACAGCATTTTACTTTTTCAACCACTCTCACATAGTGAGGATCAGCCTCTGATGATTGTCTACAGTTCCATGTGGCAGCTGGAGCAACTTAAAAATTTGGAGGACAAATGTTGTTTTTGGATGCTACCTACAAAAGTATCACTCAATATGGATTTGCCTTTTATGCAGTCATGGTAAAAAATTAAGAAGGTAAAGGAGTACCTGTGTCATTTTTTATTTTGAGTGAAGAGACGACATCTACACTAAAAGCTTGCCTTAAGACACTAAAAGAGGCAGCAGATGATCTCACACCAAGGTATGGTTAATGGTTCCAGTTGGTTGGGTTTCAGACTGTACTTTCTTTACCACCTTTTGTGAAAATGTTATGAACTCAACACTTCACTTTCCAAGTTCAATTTCCATTCCTAGATGTGTTATGGTTGACAAGGACCAGACAGAAATCAAGGCAATTAAGACTGTCTTCCAACATGCCTCTGTGTTGCTTTGCTGGTTTCATGTCCTCCAAGTAAGCATAATTTATAGGAGTAATATATATATTATAGGAGTAAAAATATATTGCTGTTTTCAAGAATTCAAAGATTACTTACTAAATGAATGGTAGGATCTTTTTACAAAAAGATCTAAAGAGTCATCTGTAATTCTGTCATTGTTAATTTTGTTGACATGCAGGCAATCCATCGTTGGCTTGTCAAGGAATATTGAGGCCATGTCCACGATCCAGCTGTGAGAAACATCATTATTCAAGGAGTATGTGCACTGAAGCAATGCCGTACAGTCAAGTGTTCTAAATTCTGAAACTTCATCTTGATATACAGGATTGTCCTCACATAAAATGTCCTGTCAGCCATTATCCAGTCAAGCCCACTAGGAATTCAGAAGGCATTTGTCAGTGTAACAGTAGGCTGAGTTCATACCCCTCCTTATGGGCTGTATTTGTGTGCAGAGTAAGAAAATGGAGTAAAAGGGGTTGGTGGATTGTAATTATAAAAACAATTATAATCATTGTTCTAATTTCACCTACATTTCTAGGAAAAATAATTTCACTAAACAGCTTCTACGGTCCTTAAAAATATTCACAAAGAGACAGGGTCAGACAGAGTGCTGAACTACCTGAAGGGCAATTGGATACAGTGTGGTGCCATGTGGTCCAATTCTGCCTGATGTTTTTCCACCACCAGAGTGAAACAAATAATGTTGTGGAGAGGTGGGAAAATCTTTCATTGTGTCTAAATACAACAAACAATTCAAGGGGGAACTGCTCCGTAATTCAAGGGGGAACTGCTCTTGAAAAAGTTAATGATTTAAGGATATCCAGAAGATATAAAATCAGTGTCTACAAGCAATTTGACACTGTATAATCCAAAAGTTAATTCAGATATCTCATTTCAAAGGTTCTTCTTTGTGATCAAGTACAACTTTCATGGGGGATATTGCAACAAGAGGTTGGATGACGTATTACTTATCCTTCATAACCATGTTGTGAAATACTACTGGTAAGTCTCTATATCCATACCATTATCTGGGTTCTTGGTTTAAATATTCAGTACTGTAAACAGAATGAATACTAAAACTGAAGAACATTAACAAGTTAAAGGTCATTAAAAAGTTAATATTTAGTATAGCCAGAATGTGTGTAGGTGGGGTGGTTGTTGGTTATTCTAAATCTATTAAACACTTGCAACCCATTGATTATAAACCCTTATGTCTTTAGCCATTTGGATGATCTTAAACTTGCTGGCTGAGTCCCGTCCCAAGTGTCACATCCCAACAACAGTGCTAAAGCAGCGAGAGGATGAGGTCTCATGGACTTGATCAAAATGTCCGTCATCTGTCTGGAGGTCTCTTTCGTGTCCCCTCAGAAAATAAACCTGGTATTTTTTATGAGGTTGATTTGTCGCACTGTTTGTGCCAATGTCCAGTCAATGGACAGGGTCAAACGTGCAATGCAAGCACTTAGCATTAGCTCAAGAGGTGGCAAAGGATAAGGTTAAGGTGGACGCACTGCGACAACAAAAAGCAGAGACGTTAAGTGCAACCCATCAATTCTTGATTGATGGGAACACGATTGTGGTCCACTATAATGACCACGGGGGCATAGTCTTTGTTTCTAAACAACAGTGCTCTTGTTTAACCAACAGTTTGGCTGAATTATGTGTGTGTGTTTGTTGGTGGCAAATAAAGTGTATGAAGTCAGACAGTCAGAAGTGGAATCAATGATGAGACAGAGCATAATCATTCAGACGATACACTGCCGCAATTGGACAGCACAGACATAGCACAGCCACAACACACAGACACAGCACAGTCACAAGCACTGTCTTCGGAAAAAGCTCAAAGATTTGAGTAGTTGGTGTGACAGTGAAACTTATATTCCTTCATTGGCCATAAATAACAACATTTAAGCAGCTCACCAGCTTGCCTTTGGTAGGTTCCAAACAAAAAGCAAAAAGAGGAAGATAGAAAGGCTACATAAATACAGGAACGCAATTGAACTCACAAAAAGGAAATTGGAAAGTGCGCACAAATGCGCAAAAAATCCAGAAAAAGAAATCCACACTGTAAATAAGGACAGGACTTTTAAGTCTAAAGGTACTAAAAGAAAAAGGGGTCTCAAGTTGAACTCTGCTCAGAGTGGAGATACATAGGGGGATTAGGGTTAAGGGTGGGGAATATTTTTGTTTATATTATTGCTGTTTTTGTTTGTTTATGTAAAAAAAATTAACAGACGCTTTTGTTGCATATTTGTAATATGTTTTACTTGAGATCCCAAAGACATGAGGGACAAGTTACATTCACAGTTTTCTTGGAAATATGTGCTTGTCTTGTAATGTGCTTGAACCCATAAAGAATTATGATTTTTCATAGCTTATATCTGTCTCCTGTTTTATTTGGCGTTTTAAACAGCCTAATGTTGTACATTGTGTGTTCTTTATAATGTATGATGATATCTTTTTAAGTAAGTGCTGCATTGGTTGGCCAGGGCTCATTGGTGCCCAAGGCTAGTGTGTTGATACTAACTAACTCCAGTTAAAGCATAAATGAAAAACACACACTCTGGAAGATCTCTATTACTCTTTATTAAACCATTAATCTTACTTAAAACAATAACTGAAAATGTGCAAAAATGTGTCAAAATGTGGAGGGAGGGCAGAGGAGATTATGACTGCATTTTTTTAATGTTGTCATCTATGCATTTTGACAAAATCTCCACGACAACGTCAACCATTCCTGGCCCCAGACCATGGCTCAGGTTGTGGAAGTCCTGGCCATTCCTCTGGACCTCCTGAGCCAAATTTTGCAACTGGTATCTGGAGAGAGACATTGAATGTTCTCAGTATGTAGCTTTATCTGTGCATTTATATCAACATAGTGAAGCTTTAAACCTACTGTAATTTACATTATATTACAAGACTGCCAGAGCTTAAAGCAAGAAATCATTCTGTGCTTGAAATTATCTAAATGTCATTACATATGATTATAAACTCTATCAAATGTTAAATGTACTGGCCCACACTTGAATTCAGACACAGTCCCTTTAAGCCCTGCAAATAAAATGTTAGTATCCCTGTCTGAGCACACAGATGTATAAAGTAAAATATATATATATATTTTTGCAAATGCTTACTTTAACTCTGTCGCTTTGCCAATAGCCACAATTGGGTCCGTGGTCATTGGCATGTTTACTTCCTCAAATTTGATTCCCTTGGCTGCAACTACCGACTAGCAAAGGTCCTTTGCTTATCCTTTAATAACAAAAGGTAAAACAGAAAATAAATGTGAATAGAATGAACACAGCCTTCGATACACTGTTATGTCAAAGTGCATTTTTTTTTACAAATACATAGCAACATAACCAACTTTGCAACCAACACTGTTAGACCCTACTGGGTGTTTTTACAGTAAAATACTGGCAACACTGTTGCCAGTAATTTACTGTTAATTTTACAGTTCTTTAATGTAATCTGCAGTATGTTACTGTCTGTACACTATGTTACTAATCTGCAGTATGTGCTGTAGATTACAGTACAATTAACAGGAACCGTACAATAAAACAGTAAATTACTGGCAACAGGGTTGCCAGTATTTTACTGTAAAAACACCCGGTAAGGTCTAACAGTGAAATTTAATGTAAATGAACTGTACCCTCTGTCAGTCTGGTGCACATAGATGTCACCTGGGTGACGGGCCCAGGGACCTCTATTACCTTCTTCAGCTCCTCCTTTAGGTTCTTTTTTTCATTTTTTATTAATTCTGAGGAGTGACGTCAGTGTATTGACAGACATCATCTCTGGAGGAGCAGTTCTCCTCTACACCTCCTCCACAGATACAGGGTACCTTCGTCAGACATATTTAAAAACAGAGGCCAATGAGTGATGAGTCTAAATCCAAGAAATGAAAACGGTACAAATGCTTTTGCAAACTTGTGATTGGCAATCATTGTCAGGTTGTTGTAGAAAAATACAGACATTCTATTTTTCCTGTGAAAGCCCAAAGCGGTTATGTGTTGTTTCTAGAGCTCCATTTTTCTGTACCATAATTCACTTTAATCCTATTAACTTTCCTGTAATCATCATGCCAGACAGATGCTAGATGCTATTTTGTTGTTATGAAACAAAATGTGATAAAGGTTTTTTCTGCTGCTAAGAAAAAAAGACTTATTAAATGTTTATCTCTGAAACATAACTCTTACCTGTGTGCACGGTGACCAGAGTACACCTTTAGGAGGCTTGGCACACACCGAAAAGCCTGGGTGTCCTCGGGGTCTTCAGGGTCTTGTGCATCCTGGGGATCTGGTTCAGGGTCTTGTGCATCCTGGGGATCTGGTTCAGGGTCTTGTGCATCCTGGGGATCTGGCTCGTGGTCTAGTGCATCCTGGGGATCTGGCTTGGGGTCTTGTTCATCCTGGGGATCTGGTTCAGGGTCTTGTGCATCCTGGGGATCTGGTTCAGGGTCTTGTGCATCCTGGGGATCTGGCTCGGGGTCTTGTGCATCCTGGGGATCTGGTTCAGGGTCTTGTGCATCCTGGGGATCTGGTATGGGGTCTTGTGCGGAGGTCTTGGGGCAGGTGAGCAGACGGTCCTGGGGTGTCCTTGGAGACAGGGGGTGGGGGCTGGAAGGAAGGGTGGAGTGGTCACCAGAGGTGATCTATGAAATATTTGGATTTTGGACCGTTTCGCTGGCCCTTGAAAGTAAAAATCAAAAGACAAAAAAGATGAATAGCTGGAAGTGAATAGATATGGGTTGATTCATTTTGATAAAATTTACAAAACATACATTAAATATTAGTATAATACTTGCTAATAATTTATTAATGTTTTGTGAATGTATAAATAAATAAATAAAAATGAATGTGAATTAGTTCATCATTAACTAACCACTTATAAATGACTTACAACTGAACGTTGTAATTTATAGGGTTTCCATCAACAATAAAAATGTTGCAGAAGACCCTTACCCTGTGAGCGAGCTGTTTGTGTTAATAAGCATAATAGTTTACTTACTTTCATTTGAATCATGTTGCTTGCTGTTCCTTGCTTTTGCTGGAGGACAATACAAGGCATGGTTTAGTACATTTCTGTCATTTTATGTAAGCGATAATTAATAGACATTTATGGTACGCAAATACTGAAGAATAATGGATCATGAAAGAATGTATGTACATTTTCTCCCTATAAACACAATGAGACTTTAAAAATGGTAAATTGATATTGTAATTTAGAATAACCCTAAAATATATTCAGGTTTACCCTTACTTCGTGTGGCAACGGGCATCTTTTCCAATAAATAGACCTACATGATAAAAAGAGAGGCAAAACAGTTGTGTAAGCAAGGTATACAGTTAAATATCAGATAATTCAAATGATATGGCTACCACTTAGTCAATTATTTAAAATGCCTTGCAGTTATCTGAAATTAACAAGTGGATGAAGCTTGTTTTACAAAGCTGCAGTAGTGGGTTTCGATCTGGACATGCCTCACAGTTATCTAACAACTGGATTAGAGTTACCTAGCTAAATAAATATTAACATCCTGCCTCAGAGGTAACCAGCCTTAACCAGCCCAGTCAGTATGTCTGTGCCTAGCTCTATCCCGGATGCCTTCCAGTTATCTAGGAATAAAAAGCTGCCTTTGAGTTACCCCGTGTTAAAATATCACCACAGCTGCCTTGGAGTTATTTAAATTTTAACAGGCTGCCTCAGAGTAAGCCAGTATTACAGAGCTGCTTAGAAGTCAGTCTGGCTCTATCTGAATGCCTTCCAATTATCTAACAACAAACAGCTGCCTTTGAGCCACCAAGTATTATGAGCACATGTGCCCAAGCATGTCTTAAAATCAGCTAAAATCTAGCAACAATGATGCCTAAAGAAGTTTTGGATAGACACCCACTCAACCATGCCCTTAGGCAGCTGACTTAAAACTATTTTGTCTTGTAGCTGTATAAGCAGACGGCGAGACATAGACTAACGCCTAACTACATAGCAGCACTACACATAGCACTTCTCGGTCATGGAAATGTTCACCACTTCTAGCTATTTGAACAGGTTCACTGCATTTGAGCTAACCTTGGCTTAAAACTGTTAGCTAAAATCTACTATTGCAATCTGTTTACAGTTAGCTAGCTAGCTGAGGTGTCCGTTTAGCAAAGAATATCCCTAGCAGCTAGTGTGGGCTAAACTTCAAAGCATAGTATTCTTTTGAATAATAAAACATTTCACTATGAACATATCTTAGAATATTGCTCTATGCAACTTACCGTACCAAGTTCAGTCTACTGAGTCAAGAAGATCGCTTGTTGGCGGTCGAAGTTTAATTTGATGTGTTGTGATCAGTGCTGTGATTGGTTGAAACTGTAGGGGGGTGGGGAGTGCCTTTCATGCAGCGCTGCCTTAACACTAGAAGCGCCAATAGCCCACGCCCGCGGGCGTTGCAGTTAGTAATTAAAATAAATATATAATGTTAAAAAGCTACAGCCTCGTCCTTCCATGACTTTTCCTAAATACATGCATTTTACCTTGTCCCGTTTTCAGAATTGCAAAATCACAAACTGAACACTATATAAAACTACTATTTACATGTTACATTTACATTTTGATACCTAAACTGCCCTCCTGTCGCCATGATCCCACTCCGCTGGGCGTTGGTACCCAAGAGGGGCTAATTGCGGTACCAAGACACCGATCACACTTCACTGGGCTTATGACGTCAATGATGTGAATGGGCGATACGCAGACAAAAGACTGCGAGATACGCATAGAAAATAGATTGATTGGCTTGGTTGAATTTAAATGAACTAGAAAAAAAGATGTACGTTTCTAAAGAAATATATGTTCTACTAAATAAACAGAACGAAAATATAAAACGAAATAGATTAATGTATCTCCCGGGTAACAGCAGAATACCCGACCGTGACCAATATACAAACTGTGTTGTAAAATACGTGTTTCATTGTCTAGAGTACCTTAGTTACTGGACTGTAATTACTATAATATATTTTACAAATAAAAATGACCGAATTATACACTGTAGCCTAATGTTTTTATTTCAAGAGTCTGTGTTGCAATATGTCTATATATACGGCCAATCATGCGCAAATCATTTGATTGCACGTCGCTTGTGACCTAAAATGTTTTAGCATTTACTACATCAAAATAGGACATACAGTTTAAAACTTTATAAGTATTTTATTCGTAGTGTGGTGTGACAACTATGGAGGATTATAGGGGCCAGAACGAAATAAATAAATGCATACATACTTAAATAATTGAATAGCAAAATACAAAGCTTAAATAAATGACTAAATATATAATTTAATGCCTAATTGACGTACACAATTTATAAAATCCAAATTAAATGAGACACTAATTATATAAATGTTACATGTACTTGTGTGTGTATATAGATTTACGTTTTCATTTATTCACATTTATTTATTTATACTTTCATTCATCCACGGTGTAATTTGCTGCAGCAAAATAAATCTCTCGTCACCCGTTGGATTTCAGGGGGCGGGTTAAAGCCTAGTCAGTCATAGTCAGTCTGCACTAGTCTTCGTATCGGGAAATTTAAAAGGGCTGCTGCAGCCAATAGATATACAGCCGCACAATGTACACTTAATTGTGCTTCTCAACGCAATAATAAACAATAATAAAACAAAAACAATAATAACAAGATGTTATATAAAGTTTGCTTTTATTCAAAAATCTACACTGTAAAAATGCTTAATATTGCTATTGTTTGCCAAAAGACTGCGAAATTGTCAGTCGTAACATTTGTTTCTTTGCCCAAGTAAGGTTCCATCAGACGCATAACGATAAACGCTGCCTCTCTGTCTCGATTCTTGGTGCGGAAGAAGCTGGCTGTTTTCGCTGTTAGGCACATGAGCTACAAACAACACCCCTTACGGGATAAGACCATTTTATTGAGTAGGGGGACTCAAATATATTGGAGCTTGTTACCATAGAGTTTAACAACGTAATTAGAAGAAATATATTATCATTCTATAAAATTAAATATGAATATATTATATAAGACAGTTTTGACAAAAATGTTTTAGGATGGCAGCCACCCTGGTGGTTTTGCCACTGGTTTAGATTGTTTTCGCTAAGCAAGACTTGAGACATCGTTCTTAAGGCTGCATTTACATGTGAATAGGCGACCAATCTCCAGTTCTTTAGATCCCCTCCACCCAGATCTTAAAACTGAGTATGCGAAATCAATCAGCCATGAGAAAAACTAGACCGATTTGCACAAAACGAAATATGTATGTTCTCAAATGTCCTCCAAACTCCTATGTCAGTTCCATAATCTCACAGTATAATACGATCATAGCTACCGGGTGCTAACTTCAGGCTATTTTATGTGCGGGCAGTGTCTCTATATTGTACATGTGAATGGACCAGCCATTGAACAGAATTTTGTTCAACAGATGATAAATACTTTAAGGTTGTGTCTTTGTGAAGTTTTATTACAAAACTGTGGTTTCAGTCCCCAACCAAAGCTTGTTGTATACAGGCTGAGCTTCCTGTCAAATGCCGACAATTCACGAGTCCGTAGGGTGAAGCATTGCTCAATCATGCCGGCTTTATGCTGTGACGTTTACCAATATTTGCGTTTGTTAATTTTGTTCATTTAAAATTATTTGTGTGGTATTATGGCTTATTATCTGCTTGAACGTTTGTGCAATATTTGTTGTGACAAAAAGATTTTAGTGTGGCTAATTTGATTTCCAATGTGGCCAACCTTTCTAAATGGTCGATTTCCTGTGAATTAGTCCGGGAGAACGGTGTGTCGCACAACGGATGCCCGCAGGAGAAACGGGTCCTAGAGTGTTCTGCCTTCCCGGAAGAGTAGCTCCATGGCCCCGCATGCCATTACCAAATGTCTGATGTTGTTGTAAAGGGAATCTTCTGGAGAATGTGCCAAGCTTTGAATGGTTCGAATAGGACAATGCCAGTTCGGAGCAGTTGCTCGTGAAAGGGTGTACGTTTAAAATAGCGCTGCACAAAGACTCTGCAAGCCACAGAGTCGTGCCGGGTGCCGTTGGATAGAGGAGGTCCCACAGAATCACACATGCTTTGAATGGAGTAAATGGGATAATGTGTGCTGGAGAAATTTAGAACGTGGGCAGTACAACCGAGTAGCCTGCTCAAAATGAATGGTTGCGCTGGGAACTGGCACCGCATAGTCGGAGTTCCAGCGCCTGAATCACCCCTCTCACAGCCGCATGGTTGGAAGGATAGGGGGGATTCCCACAGAATTACGCGTACTTCGATTGGAATGAATCTGATGTCGTCGCAATTAACATAGGAATACAGGCATAGTTTTGTATTAGAGGAATTTAATTATAAAAAATACTTTTATAAGTAACCTTATTTTTCTGGGCTGACGTTGACAAAACTGACAATGCCAATTTACCTTCCTTTCCTTCCCCACCTGAAAAAACAAATGATAGCGCAAACAGCGATTACAATTTCATTGTGTAAGGCCATTGAAAATAGTTTTCCTCAAAAGCACACTAGTTACTTAATTACTAAATTAAACCAAAGGATAGGATAATAGGATATTTTTTGCATCACATGAATGAAATACTTGAGCCTGAATGCATTGGATAAAGGCATATGTACTGGCATTCAAGACAAAAAAAATTCACCTTGTGAAATTATGCATTTATTTATTTGGATCATAGCTGTAAAATATATTATTTGTGTTAATTAGTCGAGTAAAGTATTAAAGTCAAGCCACAAGTCGAGCCAAAGGGACCCAAAATAGAACTCATGTAGGAATAATAAATAATGGTTAAATATCCCCAGAGCTCATAGAAGCCTACAAGAAAACTAGATATAATGCAAAATGTTAGCATTTTTAAACGATTACGATATTACCACAAATTAACATCATAAAACATTTTGGGCAGATTGATACTAGTAGTGTTGAGTTTTAGACAAGATATCAAATGAAATTTCTCACAATTAAGAGGAATTCTAGAAAAACAAACAATTTAAAACTGGATTACATATTGTCATCAATTATATGGCCTTGGTGACCTACACAAGGCTGGAATGGGCTACAAGCAGCTTGGGGAGGTGACAACAGTTGGTGCAATTTTTCTCCATCAGTCTGGGGCTCTATGCAAGATCTCACGTCATGGTGTTCCAATGTCCAGAACTAGACGGGAGGATCTTGTCAATGATCTAAAGGCAGCTGGGACCATAGTCACCAAGAAAACAATTGATAACACACTACGCCAAGAAGGACTGAAATCCTGCAGCGCCTGCAAGGTACCTCTGCTCATGAAAGCACATGTACAGACCTGTCTGAAGTTTGCCAATAAGGATCTGAATGATTCAGAAGAGACCAAAATCAAGTTAATTGGCTTCAACTCAACTTTCTGTGTTTGGAGGAAGAAGAATGCTGCCTATGACCCCAAGAACACCATCACCACTGTCAAAAGGGGACAAGACAACTTCACGCATCAAAGGGCAGATAGATGGGGCCATGCACCGTCAAATCTTGGGTTTATAACTTCCTTCCCTCAGCCAGGGCATTGAAAATGGATCATGAATGGAAATTCCAGTATGACAATGACCCAAAACACACAGCCAAGGCAACAAAGGAGTAGCCAAAGAAAAAGCACATCAAGGTCCTGGGGCCTCATTTATAAACGCTGCGTACGCACAAAATAAGGTGTACGCCGCTCTCTACGCAATAGCTGGGATTTATAAAAAGCAAACTTGACGTGAAAATGTGCGGTCCTCCACGCAAGCTGGGACCCATGCATACGCACAGAAACGGGTAAAATGAGAAATGGCGACACCGTGGCGACACCATGGATGAAATACATAAAACTGTGTGAAAATGCAGAACATAGTGTAAAATAAATAAAAAAATTACCTGCCATTAATAATATGAAGAATTTACAAAGCCATTCTTACAATTAACAGCGTACACAAACAACTTTTTGATCGATCTGCAGAAACAAATCAAATATATAAAACAAGATATAACGTCAAATAAAATGAATATATATTTCCAAAAAATAACTGAAATATGTTTTGTAATTATATTGTCATGTTGTGCAATTCATCCTCATAAATAATACGGCAAACAGAATTAAATTGTGTATAAAACTGATATTCTTGTCGAAGTCTCCGTCTGACGGAGCGGATAGAAGGGAAGATAGATGGATATATATATATAAAAAGATGGATAGATGGAAATATATATAGAAAGATCTAGATGGGGAGATGGATATATATATATACATAGATATATAGTCTTTTATTGTCCACTTTATTGTCCACTTAGTATAGGTTATCCGGGTTATATCAGACGTGTTAGTAGGTATAATAGCAGTCCTTCCAGAAAAACGTGAGTTTTTTGTGATTGTTGCGGGCAAAAATCCTTGATTATGCGGCACGTTTTCTTGAAAAATGCGATGTGAATATTTATGCAATTTGCGGGAACTTGCAAAAATTGCGGAGACTTGCAAAAACTGCGGTTTGATGAAAATTAGAAAAAAAGTGATTCCCCCACCACCCTGTTCTCACTAGGCTACCACCTTAATGTAAAGAGTCATTTCGTATTACTTCCTATGATAAGCAAGCATACTACACCACAGAAAGTGCTGGGAATATTTAAGTTCTCATCTTGTTTTATTTCAGACCTTAATAAACACGCAGTTGCACAAAGTGCAAAACAATTTGCCCCCACTGTCATGTAACACACCGGGAAACTGCTTTGCACGGTCTTTTGTGTCTATGTTTGTTGGCAAATGAGATTTATTTGCGGGCTTCATCATGGCTTATTCGCGGGGTTTGCAGCTTGTTAATGATGTTCACGTCACGTAATTACGTCACTTTGTAATGTTCCCATGGCAACAGGGGGGGGTGGCTGCTCTTGTGTGAGATGAACAGCAACATTTTCCAACTTTCTGCAAAGATATATTTGACTTTTTTGCAACAAAAATGCGGGGATTATGAAATCATGCAAGCCCCGCATATTTTGCGCGGAAATCAGCAATTTATGTGGCGAGATTGCGGAATATTTGAAAAAATGCGACCCCCACATAAATATGCGGACTTTGGCTGATTATGCATTGAATTCAGCGAGCGCATAATCACGTTTTTCTGGAGGGACTGTAATAGGTTTGTCTCATAATTACATAAAGTTTCACTGCGGGTGAACAGGCAAACAAAAAAACGCAATCAGCATCAATGTCCGTTTTCCAAATGTAATAATCGATGCAGCGAGTGAGAATGAAAATGCTTTCATATATTGAAAAATTTTCATTCGATCAATGCCCAAATAATTTGTGTCACATTATCGGCAACATTGTGCTAATAAATCGGCATTTTGGCATTAGAGATGCCCACATTGTGCCCTACAAACAACATGTTCTCCTCTTTTCCACCTCTCCAACAGAAAACTTCACATTAAGTAACGTTACATTTCCGGTTTTCCTCCCTGTTTGTTATGACGTTTCAATCAATGAATATTAAAGGGCAACTTCATCGAAAAAACATATTTTTTCTCACTTATCGTGGTCACTTATGTAGTATAAATGTGAAAGAATTTTTGAAATTGGTGCCTTCTAGGCAGAGAAAAAGATTAAAATGTGTTTTTGGCTCATGTGGATGAAATACACCAAATCCCAGAATGCACTTGTTTTGCTGCTCTACGAGTCCACTCCCAAGCCACGCCTACCGGCTCGAGGGGGCAGGCAGAAGGGAAGGCTAGCTACTAGCTAATTGACTGGAAAACAGAAGACACCGGTTAACATGAGTCTCCGTGACGAGTTTCTTGATACAGTAATTTAAATACTAGCCTTGCGTTGTACCGGGATGTACATCCATCACAAGGAAAGGACATGTAGTTAGTTTCCATCGTTTTCCCGTTGAACATTTAGAGCGGAACAGTGGCTGCCAAGTTCCCAAGTTCCGAGAATATTTGTAATTAATAAAAGTATATACATTTCTTCATATTTCCCTGTACTCTTTTGTAAATCAAGGTAATACATTATAAACTTTGAACTTTTATTGTTTTTAAACATAATATAAACAATTTCACACTCATAGCTCTTCCAGAGTTTCAGCAGTTTCTTGATAGCCACAGTATTGTCCGTCACTAGCTGTAAATCTCTGTCTGATGTCCTGAACGACACAGGCAGGCAAAACAAGACGATATAGCCTTTCCCCAGTCTCTCTCCTTGCAGGACCCATTCCACGAAATGACGGTAGGCTGTTAGGCGATATTGTCTGAAAACAATAAGCACAACGTTAGCAACGCAAGCTATTTGCACCTACATTAGGCTAGCTAGCATATATGTAAATATAACCGATAGCTCAGCTAACTGACGTGAACAACAAATAAATACTCACTTATACTGAAGCGTCCGTTTGTCCCTGCGGGCTTTGGCTGGCGTTTCCAATTGACCTACGAAATCCTGAAATAAGTTTCAAAAACTCGTGTGGATCAAAGCTGGGGTGCTCTATTACGCATGCTGGCGGTCCCGTTTCTAATGCAGATTCCGTTATTTCTTCAAGAAGAAAATGGCATCGCTGAAATTCGCAACAGCAGCAGGACTCTATATCTGTGTCCATAGGCGCACAGCGAGAGCACTGGCAGCACCAGTCCGCCCCAGCTCGACTCTGTACGGGCTTTTCCTCATGACCGCCAGGCAAGCTTCGCTCCTCTGCAGCAGCAGCCTCTTGTTCCTCCGTCAACCGCAACTGTTTTTCGCTGTATTGCGGCTCGTACAGGCAGCCACGAACATCGGATTCGCGCAACAGATCTTCAAAATCCCTTTCTTCCATTTCGTCTTCAAAATTACATTCTGCCATTGTGTTTAGTCTAAAACTTGCATTCATCCACAACAAGCAACATCGGGTTAGCTTAGCTACAAGATAGCTGTGACGAGGCCCCACCCCATATGGGCGGGTTGAAAAAATGCGGAAGTAGCGTCTACTTCTGTCTGTAGTTTATAGCCTCTTTTAAAAAATCTTCCAATGACGTAAAAATAGTCATTTTACGTCATTGGAGGAGTTAAAATCAAGAAATCTCGATTATCAAATGGAGTTGAGGGGTGGGAGTAAGGTCATTGGAAAATACTACCATTTGTCTACAGATACAAAGCTAAATGCAAAATCGGTGAAGTGGCTCTTTAATTTAGGGCGTTTCTTCGACTATTTATGGGCAAATATGTGCGTGACATGAAGCCGCAAAAGCTGCCCCACATTTAGAGTTCATTGTGATCAGTGTTGGGCAGTAAGGCGTTACTCTAACGCAGTTACTTTTGACAGTAACTAATACTCCAACACATTACTTTTTAAATAAATTAACTCCGTTACCGTTACCATATGGTGCGTTGTCCGTTACTTGTCCGTTACTTTTTTTCATCCTAACCTGTTGTGCGTGTTTCCGATTATTCAAGTGCGGCAGTCAAGGCGAGAGCAAGGCAAGATTCTCAAAGTGGAAATATGCTCATTATTTCACTTTAGTTGAACATAAAGACAAAAACCTTTTAGTAAAATGTAAGCTGTGTCTTACTGGTTCGTAGGTCATATCTACTGCGATAAACAGCAACTCCAATTTGTCGAAGCCCCTCCAGAAACGAAATATGCCTCGACACACTCGAAGTGAATCAAGCCCCTCCAGCCAAACAACAGTGATTTTAACCGGACTGTTAGCCAGGGATAGATCAACAAAAAACTATTGCACATTTTCGCAGTATGTTGTTGAAAAGTTAAAACACTAATTGTATGCATAATAATATGCATTACGTTGTATTGCTATGAAAATTGCTGTTCTTTTTTGTTTGTTTGTTTTGACATTTTTATGACATATACAACAGCACTTTACACACAGCTTACTTTACATACGTTGGTGACATGCAACTCTTAATTTGTGGTTAGGTTGTGGTTTGTTTTAATGCATATCATTTATGTTTGTCAATAATACAGTTTCTCAAAATTGATCCTAAATAATTCACATTGCTTTCATTTATTAGTTTCAAAATGTTTTGTGTTATTATGTTGTACATTGATAGTTTTCATACTTAAGCTGTGAAAGGATCATTTTTAAGGGCAAAACACAACAGCTTTTATGCTGAAGAAGCCACTTTAGTTTTTGATTCTGAATATATTATTCAGCTTGTTTTGTTATTCAATTCAGAAATCATTGTGATTATCACAGTGGTGTAGAGGTGCGTATACGCAGGTCTCCGCCGTATGCCCACCTCTGAGGAGAGGGATTTACAGTAGGCTATACCCACCTCCAAAAAGATGACTGACCGTATAGGTCTACCGAACTCTAATTAATCACATTCAGTAGCCATCAATCTACAGGGCTTGGATTTCGTTGCGGGATTGCGGGGATTGCCCATAAACCATTCACGCAAGGTTAGTTTTTATAGTGCGAGAAAATCCCGCACAAATATATTTGCTTCATCTCAGACCGTGGTTGGATCAGGTCCGGTTTTCCCGCAAGCAGCAACACCACCTCCGTGTGTGCATATAGTTAGGGACCATCAATAAAGTACAAGTCTCAACGTTATTAATTCAATAGCTGTTTAATTATTTGGCCTTGAAACTTCAAATCACTGTCAGATTGTTTAATAGAGGACACCCACATTTTGCACAGCTTTGATTTTTTAAGGAAATTGTTTGTGTCCATGGCGTGCTGACCAAGGCGCGTGATTGAGATCTCTAAATTCACAGTATACCCACCAGACACCACTACAGCACTGGATACATATATTCAGTTTTGTGTTTGTATAGACCATAACGCATAAAACGGCATTAATGGGAACATTAAAGAACGTTCTTTAAAAAAGTAACTAAAAAAGTACTTTTAACAGTAACACATTACTTTTTGGTGTAAGTAATCAAAAAAGTAATTGAGTTACTTTTTGAACAAAGTAACTAGTAACTGTAACTAGTTACTATTTATTAGTAACTAGCACAACACTGATTGTGATTTATTATGCGAAAACGGCATAGGACCTGCATGCGCACGGTTTAATAAATCCCTATATTTTTTTCCGTACGTACATCCTAAGTTTCGTCCGTACGCCACTTCTGACGCAAATCGTACGCAAAGTTTTATAAATGAGGCCCCTGGAGTCAAACGTCAGCCTAGAAAGCTTAATGACTTGGAGTGGATCTGCAAAGATGAGTTGGACAAAATACCTCTTGAGATGTGTGCAAGCTTGGTGGCCAACTACAAGATACATCTGACCTCTCTTGCCAACAAGGGGTCAAACGAACTCTATCAGACGCTGTCGAAAAATACTTCAGCGAATAGGCCTTCCTAAACGACCTGAACTCTATACCTTGGTTGAACATTAATCTCATCCCGCCAGTGGAGGATGCTTGGCTGTTCCTCAAAAGTGAATGCCCCATTTAAAAAGTTCAGAACAAAAGACAGATAGTCCTTGGTTCACCACAGAATTGACCTCCCTTAACCAACACAAAAACACATTGTGGTGTACCGCAGTAGCCTCAAACAAGCCCTGTGACATGCAACTTAAAAAAAGCCTGAACCCGGTATACTCAGGTAGTTAGGGAAACAAAGGCCCACTACTTTAAACAGAAATGTACACATCCCCCTCCTAGCTTTCTACGCCCATAGAATTAGGTAATACTGTCACTACTGATAAGACATAGAAAATAGAGAACTTTAATATGCATTTCGCTAAAGCCGGCCATGCCTTTCATCTGAATACTCACCTCAAGCCAACTGATCTATAACTCCAACAGCCACGTGCCCCGCCCCTTCTAAACACTTCTCCTTTACCCCTATCCAGACAGCCGATGTACTGAAAGAGCTGCAAAAGCTGGACTCGTATAAAGCATCTGGGCTGGATAATCTGGACCCATCTTTTCAAAAAGTATCTGCTAATATTATTGCTGCCTCCATCACCTATCTCTCTCATCTTTTTCAGTGGGCAAACGTACAAAATCAGAACAGGCCCAAATAATTTCTTCCTTCTCTGTATTTTCACCATCGGGATATTGCTCTTTTTTTTGCAAAATTGTTAACACATCCAGATATTTCTCCTTTGCATTATTCAGATACACTCTCAGAAAAAATGTACAGTGAAGGTACATATTTGTTCTTTACGGTTCAAATCTCACAAATTGTACCCCCTTAGGTACACTCATGTTACTGCTGTATTTTAGATGTCATGGAAATGTTTTTTACTTTCCCCACGGACTGAAAACGAAAACAACACATTGTTTTCGCAGAGATGTAAGGATGTTAGTCGTTCATTTGAACTGTAAGTAATAACATAAACTTTCCAAGCATTTATTAATTGGTTTATCGTTGTTATTATATCTTGAGTTTAGTAGTTATATGCGTAATAAGTGTATTTAGGCCAGATAATAGCAGTTGAACTAATGGTATCCGTGAACCGAGGTAAACTTGGTTTTATATTCGCACATTCACATTCGACAGACATTCGACAGTTTGGAAAATCAGTGATTATCCGAAACGCATCAAACCACATCTGATTTATTCTATAAATAGCTGGCATACTTTTACAACTTTTGTTTTTAATAAAAGTTGAATCTAGATTTCAATAAAAAATAATTTGTCTTACTGTGATCACGCATTCACTAACAGCAGTAAATTAATTGGAAAATCAATAACTTATTCAGTGATTATCCGAAACGCATAGTAGTAGAGACTCTACATTGGGTTTAGTAGAAACCAATGTGCAGAGTTGCCTAGTGTGTTTTGGCAGCAATGCCCACTTTCTTGTCATATCTTTTCTTTTAAAAGTAGATTCTCCTGATTAAAATAGTGCCCAATATTTAACAATCAGAAAATATGCATTTGTGAGATCTGAAGTGAACAGCGCTGTTTCTAATGTGTACTTAGTGCTGACTAGTATTTTCTATTATCGTTGATGTATAGTTGTGGCTTAAGTGTTTGAAAGCTTCATTAATAGCCAATTTAAACTATATTTGTAATCTCGTTTGATAAGTTTACTTGACTGTATCTGCAGTAAAATAGTTTGTGCGCAAAAAGCTGCACATATTTTGTGGTAATTACAAATCAGCTGACGTTTTTGAGTAACCGAACTCGGAACATTAATAGTATTGACTGAATTATGTTGGTGCTATTTAGTATAATTAGTCCCGTAACATCAATTGGTGTGAATTATGTATTACTCCAAGGTAATCATTAGTACCAAGTAAATAGCTCTGGAATATTCAGCACAGCATATTGTAACTTTGAGTTTATTTTAATTGTGGTGTACTTGTTTTCTTGTTTTTATTTCACAATACAGCCACTACCGTTTTTGTTGTACATTAGTTTCCTTGCATTTTTTACAAGGTTACTGAGAATCACCTAAATAAGATTTACCAGAATAAATTACCACATTTGTGTGTGTGCTGTAGTGGTACTTTACATCAGGCTACACTTAACACTTCTTGTCATTGGGTTGCAATGAATAGGATGATGCAGGGTCCACTGAATGGCTGATGTGCAACTAGACCATTAGACGATTAGGTGACTAAGTGTTTTAGAGCAGATTGATGCTGAACCTTTTTAAATGTTCCATGGCTACAATCCCTGTCTTAGTCATGATTTCCTGCTAATCAAACAAAACTATTCTATAATGCTGGACTTGCAATCATCATTAAGGTGTGTGCCACAACCACACTGTTCTTATGGTTATTCTCACCATGTGGCAAACTGTGGCAAACCTTGAAAAATATATATTGCAATCGTAACTTCTGCTGTCATGTTTAACACTAGGTTGTACACACATAGACCATCATTGTATGGGTTCAGAAAGGGCAATTACATATATGGCCCGTTTGGGTTTATCAAACAACTCAGTTAACATTAGTTACTGTATAGTTAACACTGGAAAGTCAACACTAGACAGTAGGGTTGAACGATATTCTGTTTTAACATCGACATCGCGATGTGCGCATGCGCGATAGTCACATCGTCGGAACGTGCGATGTTAAGAAGTGTAGCACCAATAAATGTATTAAGAGAACGGTAGCACCATGGATGTATATTAATATAACTGGATACAGTGTTCGGCCGGAAGCCCCGTACATTCCAATGAGAGTGCTCAAAGCGCACAACGCAAACATGGAGCTTGGATCTTCTGCGTTGACTGGCCCATGACGTCATGGTGGACATGCGCACTAGCAATAATTTGTTTGTGTTGTCGTAGCAACCGATTTCTTGAGCTTCTCTCTCGTGTCTCTTAACACTAGAAGCGCCGGAGGTGGGTGAGGCATGTAAAAAAATCTTTTTGCGGCACTCTATTAACCTACAGAAAAATCCTTTTAGATATGCTCCTAGATATGCATGCTTTATCCCCCTGTTTTTTTTCCTGTTAAAATATTCACTGGAAATGCGAATTTAAAGCTATTTTGCCGAAGTTACGTGCTAAGTGGCTATCCGCCATCTTGCTTGTATTTTTTTTCACGAGTATATCTTGTTTTCTGTCACCAGGTGGCGCTTGAAACACCGAAACCAAGTCGCATTTTCTGCAAGTGAATATCATGCAACGTGATATTATACAAACACAATGATTATTTTAAATTAAACCAAATAAATGTTTACTTATTGTAGACTTATTTTGAGTTAACATGAATGACATGAATATAATCCTGTTGCTTTTGTATAACGAAGCGGCATCAGGGAAGTTCTGAACAACAAACGTATAGGCTATGTTTCACAGCCAACCATATTTCACTTTCAAAGATGATTTTCAAATAATAATGGCCTACTGAAACAATAGGCAATTAATAATAGTTCATACATAAACAATATTAGGCATTGTAAAGTATATATAATACATTTTGTGTGTATACGATGTACGTGTGAAAAGAGCTGCAACTTACATAGACTAATATAGACTGCAAATTAATATTGTTCACCGATATTATCACACTGATTATTTTAAATTAAACCAAATTAATTTAGATGTATTGCAGACTATAATATTGAGGTAAATGCGGTACATTTTCTGACTTGAATATCGTCCTGTTGCTTCGCCATTGAAGCATCAAGGTAAATCAATAATAATAACTTTTTTATATGAAGTTGAAACGCTCTATGCGTTTATTCACGTTATATTCTGTTATAATGCATTATTGCATTGCATTGATAATATTAAACTAATTTGATATCGATGTAGCCGAAGCAACGTCCTACTGTTGAAATACAGAAACCTATCTTGGACACCGGCCGTAACTTTTCAAGAAATTAAAATAATAATTGACCACGTCCTCCACCACATTGTCAAAGTTGGTATATTGTCTTATCTTCAGCTATGGTTGTGTCATTATATTCATGATTTGCTAAAATAAAGTTATATCGGAGTTACAAGAAGGCATTAATATTGAATGCGAGTTGTACCTCATTATTGACTTGAACGGGCAGTGCATTCTTATTACCAACTTTTAGTTGACATATTTTAAGTATATAGTAGCTGGATGGTATATAATCTCATTTTATACACTAGTCAAATGTAAAACGTGAACTGAATATTTAGGAAAGTTTTATTTATTCAGAAAAGTGTTTGTTCGGCATGAATGTGTGTATCAGACACGGAATTTACATTGGCAGCAAGGTGCATAAATAAAACATGAATAATATGCACAACAATACTTTGTTGAAGACTCATGTAGGCTATATCAACACTGATGTTTATTCGTTAGACTCTGCTAGCCACCGAGTCGTGCCTGGTACCATTGGATAGAGGAGGTCCCACAGAATCACCCATGCTTTGAATGGAGTAAATCAGATAATGTGTGTCGGAGATATGGCTTATTGAACGTGGGCAGTACAACCGAGCCCACAATGACTGGCTGCGCTGGGAACAGAGACCATAGTCGGGGTTCCAGTGGATGAACCACGCCTCTCACAGCTGAATGGTTGGAAGGATATGGGGATTCCCACAGAACCACGCCTCTCACAGAAGGATAGGGGGATTCCCACAGAATTACGCATACTTTGAATGGAGTGAATCGGATATAACGTGTCATTGGAATTCACATAGGAATACAGGCATATTTTTGTATTAGATAATTTAATTTAAAAGTAACCTTATATTTGTGGGCTGACATTGACAAAACTGCTGATGCGGATTTACTTCCTTCCCCAGCCGACGTGAAAAAACGGAATTATATTCATGGAAAGTCAAGGCTGAACATTGTACATTGATTTTAATTACTAAACGCAACGCCAGCGGGCGCAGGCTGTTTGTTGGCTAGAAATTTCTAAATATAAATGAGTTCAGCAAGTTTAGAGACGTCGGTCTTTAGGCTTCATTCACATGCAAATCCCGACCATTTACAATGCAATCCGTTTGCCCCACACCCCCAACAACAGACTCCTCTATATCTTACAATGCAATCCGCTCACCCCCAATAAGACTTCCATATCTTAGAACTGAGTTCGTGAAATCATCCAACCATAAGAAAAACTAGACCGATTTGCACAAAACAAAATAGTTATTTTCTCAAATTGTCTCCAAACTCATCCGTCAGTTCCAAAGTCTCACAGTATAATATGATAATAGCTGCCGGGTACTAACTTCAGGCTATTCCTGTGGGGGCAGTGTCTTTACGTGGGGGCAGTGTCTATCGCGCATTCACACATGTGAATGCGCGATAGAGGGAAACAATGGAACTGGCCAGCCAGTGACCTGCATTTTCTTCAAGAAAGGGAGATGATAAATACTTAGAACGTGTCTTTGTGTGGGTATATGTTAGAACGCTGTATAGAATTATTACAAAACTGCGTTGTACTGTTTTCTGTTCTATTTCCACGTTGGTTGTTGGTTAAAAGAAAATGTATTTACATATGTATAACATACATTTCTCACAGACTTGATTACGTGGGATAATTGTTTCATATAGTTAGTGTTATCTGGGCCAAAATAAGTGAGTTACATGAATGCGCCTCTTCAAATAGGATTATTGTCCCCAACCAAAGCATGTTGTATTCAATGAGCTTCCTGTCAAATGCCGACAATTCGCGAGTCCGTATTATATTATTACAACAAGGTATTTGGTATTGAATGCGAGATGTACGTTTTGCTCATTATTGATTTGAACGGACATTACAGATTATGATAAGTACTTTTAGGTTGTGTCTGTGTGGGTAAACCATAAATTTCTCATGTGCATCACATGAATTAAATACTTCATATCATATTAACTCAATCATGTCTAACAAGTTAACCAGTTAATTTTCGTTAATTTAAAATTATTTGTGTGGTATTATGGCACCATAAAGACCTAAATATATGTGCTTGTCGTTTTGTGGCTGTTTGCCCGTGATGGGACTAAAAATAATTTAGTGTGGCAACTTTAATTTCCAATGTGGCCAACTTTTCTGAACGGTTGATGTTCTACAAATTAGTGCGTCGCACAGCGGCGTGGTTGGTATCATTGGAAATGTGAGTTTACACAGAATTTGGAAAGGATTAAATCGGAAACTGCCTGCGGGAGAAACGGGTCCCAGAGTATTATGGTAATGTTTTAAAGTATGCTGTACAAAGACTGCGCCCCCACGGAGTCTTGTTGGTAAGGTTGGAATCACCCATGCTTTTAATTGCTACCCTGGAAACACGAACATGTCGAAGTTCCAGGGATCCACGCCTCTCACAGCCGGGTGGGGGATCCCACAGAACAATACGCATAATTTGAATGGATAAAGTGTAATCGCAATTTCCATATGAATAGGCTACGGTAGAGGTCTTCTACCCGACCCGAGCCCGACGGGTCCCGAAAAATGTTCGGGTTTCGGGTCGGGTTCGGGTTAATGTTTAATGAACAGCCTCGGGTTCGGGTTTGTAAGTAAGAAAACTAAAAAGGCTATATATAGTTTGCGTGCCGTCACCGTGTGCTTTGCCTGCTTGCTGTCATGCTGTGTGTTGTTGTGGTGACCGGCACACGAGACAAGAGAGAGAAAGTACATGCGTGCGCAGATGTGCAATGTGCACTGCATGCCATAGGCTACACACAGGCTCGCTCTCTCTCTCGCTCTGCTCTCTCTCAAAAAAATAAAATAATATATATATTATTTATTTTATCATTATATCATTTATATCACAAACATGTTTTGCGCATGTGCTACCGCTCTCGCGCACTATTTCAGTCACAACACAGGTTATTTGTTTACCGTTTCAAGCATTCATTATATAGAACATATTGCAAAAAAAATGTTTGATGTAAGAAACAGAGTGGACCTCGGGGTCAGGTCGGGTTCGGGTCGGGTTCGGGCTTAACATGTAAATGTAACTGTCGGTGTCGGGTCGGGTCGGGTTAAATGATCGCGGGTACGGGCCGGGTTCGGGCTTCAGTTTAAAGCCTGTGCAGACCTCTAGGCTACGGGCATAGTTTTGTATTAGAGGAATTTAATAGATAAAAAAATATGTTTTTAAGTAACCTTAAATTTGTGTGAACTGCGGGTGAATTTACTTTCCTTCCCCATGCGACGTGAACGAACTATTGATAGCTCAAACAGCTATTAGAATTCGATTGTGTAAGGCCATAGAAAATTGTTTCCCACAAACACACACTAGTTACTTTAAATTAAACCACATTAATTGACTTATTTTATGTGGGTATGGGCAACATAGGAATGAAATAATTTAGTCTGAATGCAATGAGCACAATAAATCAGACAGTTGGAGTTAACAGTGGCGCCACAAAAATCACTTGGAATGCTGGTCTTTTTGGTTACAATTACTTTTACAGTTTATTATAGAATCCATTACTTCAGTGTTTTTATAAGTATAAGTGTTATTTCTGTCAATATTTTAGATTTTTTTCGAGATTCATTTGGTTTAATTTAAAATAACTAGAGTGGTAATGCGGTACCATAAAAGCCTAAATCTATGTGCACTTATTAAATAATTGTGGACACTTTTAGGTAATCTTTATTTATTTTACAACAGCCAGCCCGGTCCTTCTGACGCAAAGATGAACAAGATGCGCCATCTGCTGGTCATTGTGTGTCAGCCACATTCTCCCATTCAAACCAACGCATTGGGTCTTTTGACCCAAATCGCGAAAGGGGTGGGTATCTGTGCCTCTGCGCTTCTAGTGTTAAAGATATGTTGCAATTAAACACCGTTACCAAAGAGGGATTTAAGAAAATGATCCGAACGCTTGACAAGCAGTATGTTATACCATCCCGCACATATAAATGACACGCGGTATGTTATACCATATATATAGAGTTGTATGGAAAATGCAAATCTAACTTCAGATTGAACCAGAGCTGTCACACGTGGAATACTATGCAGCTACAACAGACTTATGGTCCAGCAGGACAACGGAGCCCTACATGAGTCTGACCGTCCAGTCTGACGGAATGGTATTGACGTTAGCCTGGATTGATGGCTCGCAATTTCGCAATATATATCGTTGTGGTAAAAAAAAAATCCCAATATCGTGCAGCCCTACTAGACAATGTGTTGTCTACTTGGCCATTGGATTGACATGTTTAAATTGATGTCTAGTTTGGAGGAACCCGCCATTGCTGCAGGCAGCTATATTGTTTCTTTCGTTTTCACTAGTGCTAACATAATTACAAAAGGGGTTTTTAATAATCTATTGTCCTAAATTATAAACTTGGATTAGCAAAAACATTGTGCTATTGTAACACAAGATTCATGGTTGCTGATAATTAGCCTTTGTACGCCTATGTGGATATCCCATAGAAAATTTACCATTTCAAGCTACAATAATCATTGGCAACATTTAAAAAAGGACATTTATAACTGACCCAAAACTTTTAAGCAATAGTGTAAGTTAAGCCAAACGTTTGACTTGTACACACACTGAAATAAACACTTATTTTACTAACTGACACACTTTTACTCCCGGTAAATTTGAGGTTAAGTATATCTTGGTAATTTATAAAAGCATTTGGTTATCACCTGGTGCTAACTTTAACTAATGGGCATGTCATTATCATAGAAAGCTTGATGGGTGAGCAATTTACAAGTTAGAAAAATTGGTAACCATAAATTATCTCACTTGACTGTGTAAGTGTGTCAAAATATTGACTGATACTGTATATATACCTATGTTCACATATGTTACTTAGCTATCTGTCCACATTAAAGTGTGCACCAGAAAACATTGTAGGCCTTACCTCTAGAACTAGCCACAACTGGTCCCCGTTTTTGACATCCTTCTGGTAGTACATTCCAAAGAACCTGACCACATTTGAGTGATCAGAGAGGGCCTTGAGAATATTGTACTCTGCTTCAATCTCCTCATCAATATCCTGCAGAACAATAACCAACATGGGTCAACATTGTATAACTGTAGAATGAGCAATTTCATGAACTCGAATACGTTTTTGCATTATTATTATGAAAATAAACAATTATATTAATAATAATTCTTGAATGAACGATAATGCATTGTAAATTCCATATCTTTGCCAATCTGCCGTTCTGAATGAAATGTTGCAGTACATTTATTTGTCATCATGTGTAGTTAATCATATGCACCAAATCACAATGCATGTTTACATACAAAGTGGAGTTACACATTTATCACACAGGCAAAGCTTTAAAGTAAGTAGTTACTAGACTTCATAATTTGTCCCCATAGTGTCTTTTAAGTGCAGACTTTCTGCTTTAATTTGAGGGCATTTACATCTAAATCAAGTAAACGGTGTAGGAATTACAACACATTTTATATGGCCTGGCAGAGCATCACCAGGGACGAAACCCTGCGTATGGTGATGTCTATGGGTTCCAGATTTCAGGCTGCCATTGACTGCAAAGGATTTGCAACCAAGTATTAAAAGTGACAATTAGATGTATGATAATGCTAGTTTGTCCAATTACTTTTGGTCACTTGAAGGGGGGGCATATATAAAATGTGTTATAATTTCTACATCGTTTACCCAGTGGCGGCTGGCCAATAGAGGGCGCTATGGCGCCGCTGCCCCTTAAGCCACAAAAACATTTTAAAAAATAAAATAAAAAATAATGATTAAAAACATCAGTATGTCAATATTTGCGTGTTTTAAATATGGAATGCACCCAGTAATATGTGTGAAATATGATAGAAAATCATATTCTCAACCTGTCCTCTGCCTGTCATCACAGCTCTGGGGCGATAGAGAAAGCACCCCAAGGAGGCGGGTCTATGTAGCAGTTAAGTCAATTGTAAATTTAAGATATGAATGTATGACATCAAATTTTGCCAACCAGCGTTCTTAAATCGAATTCAATAACGGCAATTATTTAATCGCCCCAAGCTCGCCACTGATAAAATAAGGCCCGTACTCTAGGGATGCAATTTTTACTTGACGACAATGGCAAGCGCAAACGTTACTCCTCCAAGACCCAACCCTAACTCTGTGAAATTTCTCCTCCAAGATCCGTTTGAGAGGAGAACTTTGGCTAGCTTGGCTAGCTGGGTAAACTCATGCTAATGCTTTATTTTGCTCTCCATGCTTGCTTTTTAAAACGACTAGGACAGCATGAACAGGTACTGGAGTGAGGGATATGAAGCACCTGTCAGAGAAGGTAAAGAAACATGAGAACACCAGGGCACACATGGATAACTCTGTAAAGCTAGCCATATTAGGAAGGGTTGAACATTGCTACACAGCTTGTTGACGGCTACAGGATTGCAGTGAGGAAACATAATGAAGAGTTGGATAAAAACAGGCACATTTTATCCAAAATTATCGATTGTGTGAAGTTTTGTGGGGAATTTGAGTTGGCCTTGCGTGGGCATGAGAATATTACTTTATATATGTTGTTTTGTATCAATTAATTGTTGCAGTTCTGGAGCACATTAACAATTAGTTACATTTAGTTTGATCATAAAATACTGTATGCTATTCTTCCAGTCAAAGGTTTGAGTTCAGCCAATTGATATCCATTTCTATATTATACATCCTTTATACAGTGTAAGATTTCCTATAAACTTAATATATATATATATATATATATATATATATTGGTGCAATATGATGTTTGTTTTTGTGTAAAAATGCCTCCAACTTTTTAATATTTGCATTAAATAATTACTGACTATTTCACTGAGGACTGCTGTCCTGCAGTTTGTGTAAAATTGTATTGTGATGGTAACAGAAACAAAAAAGTATGGCACAGCCTCACCAAGAATATTTTTCACCAGCCGCCACTGCGTTTACCTGATTTGGATGTAAATACCGTCAAATTAAAGCTGAACGTCTGCACTTAACGCACATATTGATTGTTTAATTTAAAATCCATTGTGGTGATGTACAGCTTTAATGAAAATTGTGTCAATGTCCAACTATTTATGGACCTGACTGTATAAACTATGACCAAGAACATATTTCTCCCCCAAAATATGAGTGGATACTAGAGAGCCTGTTGTCCTGTATTCTGAGTTTTAGTTAACCACACAGTTGTGTTATTTGTTTATGCTATATTTTTCCTGTAAGAAGACGAGCAGCTGCATTTACTAACTGCAAGAGACGAAAGGATTACTATTCAACCCCCACGTACAACGAATTACAATAATTAAGCCGCTAAGTAATAAAAGCATGGATAACTTTTTCAAAATCATTGGAAGGGAGATAAGACTTCAAGCAAAAGTCAAGACCTAACTAAAAAAGCTAGTTTTAACAACTGAGCTAATCTGCCTATCAATTTTTAGGGACTTCCAAAATAACACCAAAACATTTAGCAAAACATCTACCATGCAAAGCCAATGGGGGAAAAGTACCCAAGGGATCACCCATTAAGTCAACAGTGTGAGAGTCAGCGCTCGTGACGTGAAGTGCATGACAGTGTGGTTGTCACAATGGTGTTTAATGGAGGACGCAGACGCAAAAGTTTTACTGGAATGTGCTTTTCTCTTTCTGTGAGGTTTTTTCCTATTTGATTAGAGAGAAGCTTGATTTGATGAGGGTCAGTTTGTAAGACATTTTTCATAAGGTGTCAATGTAATCTTTTGGGGTATTGCAATAAAGATCCTTGTGAGGGTGCCTGCGCTGTTCCTCGTTTTTTACTATGTTTATTGGGCGGCAGTTTCCTTCTATTTAGAAAAACCATCGGTTAACTCCTCTGTAATTGTTTAGTCAAGTAATTGTTTGGTCAATAGCCCGTCAATATTAGGCGATTCGACTGTACTGCAGTAATGTGGATTGGGGAGGCGGATTGGTGTTTCTGTCCTGGAGCCTCACCAATAACGTCAATAAAGACCGGGTGTTTCTGTCCTGTAGCCTCACTAATAACGTCAATAATGACTGTGTGTTTCTGTCCTGGGGGGTGTTCTCCGTACGTCGCTAACTCAGTTAGCTGGATTTGATTGTTGTCAATTTGGCATAATCCGGGTTAGTTCGGTTCTCCGAAGCTCATCCTGTACTTGTTGTCATAGCAACGGGTGCATAAGCTTGAACCTGCTCCGGAATAAGCAGGCTTATTTCATATAAACATGATTAGATAGCGGCTTTATAGGCGGATGTGACGTGGAAAGTCATTCACAGCCATGTCCTGTACGTTAAGAGAAGAACAATTCGCAGTCAGAGCTTATTAAATAATTCCGTATTGTGAGATAGACAAGACCCTTTAATGCAGAGCGAAACTCTATTGAGATGTATCGGTTTTCCCGTTAGGGTGTCAAATACATAATTAATTTGTTGGATCCACACATAAGATGTTCGACTTGTCGGATATACCGTTATACTGTTTGCTTAACCTTAATATTAAGTGTGGTCATATTTTTACATTCCTACACAGTTTTGATTTTCACAAGTGAAAGCAATTTATCATTACTCAATGTTTAACAGCTGAAATTATTGTACCAGTCATTTGGATTATAGGTCTACTTAATTTAATGCAGCAACAAATGACAAAATACTGTATTTTGGTATAGTATTTTGTATATTACTTATCCATATACCCCCTCAGCTCCTTAGTATAATTTATATTGTTATATTCATATGTTTTATGTACGCACCTTACTGCCAAAGTAAATTCCTTGTCTGTTAACACATTCATGGTGATTAAACACTTTTTTAATTCTGATTTCGGATTCTTGGTTGCTGATATGAACAGACAAACACATGCATTTACCTGCTTTAAAAGAGACTTAGGTGACTAAGAACAATATAAGTAGTAAAGACTACCATTTAATTAGGGGATTACTCATGGACCGACTAGAACATGGGAACATGTGTGTTGGAGTTCCTTGAATAAATGTTGGCAGAAATCGTATTTTACGCAGTGGGAAATGTACTGTCCTGTGGTGGAAAATAGAAAATATGAAATGAATTTATGACATTATTAAAATAAATACCGTAACAATTGATAGAACCATAACATGATGACCACTAACACATTTAATTTGTCTGCTACTTTTTGCCAGCCCTCTCCTGGCTTTGCAGACTTTGCGGTGTTCCCTTGCGTTTTAATTAAACATTCAAGTTCTGCATAACCTTCCATCAATATCTCTGGAGAGAGGAGAAAAAGTGGGCGTGATCTTTCGCCAAAATGAGTAGCCAATAGGAGTGTCGCTGATCAAGGTTTCTACTATCGATACATGTCGCCTTTTAATCAAACGCGTGGACGCGCATTTATCTCAGGTGACTCAGTCCAGCTATACTCATCGTAAACAGCAGGTGTGTTCGGAGAACCGAATTAGCCGGATGATGAGTAGCTGGATGATGTCATCTTGGATGTCTCATTTAATCTTGGAAGTATTAAGCGACGTACGGAGAACACCCCCCTGTAGCCTCACTAGTAACATCAATAATGACCGGGTGATTCTGTCCTGTAGCCTCACTAGTAACGTCAATAATGACCGGGTGTTTTTGTCCTGTAGCCTCACTAGTAACGACAATAATGACCGGGTGTTTCTGTCCTGTAGCCTCACTAGTAACGTCAATAATGACCGGGTCTTCTGCTTTTATATGATAAACTAAAGACGAACTGCTTCTATGGTACCGGTATTTGAATTCGGCTTTGCAAACCGAAACCGAAACTTATAAAGTGGTGCGTTAATTGCGTTAAATTATTTTAACGCTTTAAACATTTTAAATTAACGCCTCAGATTAATGCGTTAACTATCCCAGCCCAAAAAAATTGTGATGGGACGAGACTGCCTATGCCGAGTCCAAGTCAAGACCAAGTCTTTGAAGGGTCGAGTCGAGTCCGAGTCTTTGAAGGAACAAGTCCGAGACGAGTCTGAGAAAGCAGAAATCGGTCTCGAGACTCGAGTACTACATCACTACCAAGAACATTACTGTGTTGCCTTTTCAGTAACTCCCACATAACCACCCCACACTCAAACAAATATTTCTCTCTACACATACAATTTGGAATGGTTGATTTTGCTTGACTACCTTTAAGTGGCCAACAGAAGTAGTAATTGTTGATTCTACCAAATTGTTGTACAAATGGTAAAATCTTCACCAACAATAACAGGCAGCACTGCATTTGGCCCACAGGTAGCATATAGAGATTGAACAGAAGCGGTTCGAGAACTGATCCCTGGGGAATTACACATGTCATAGCCACCTTATCAGATTCATGATTGCCAATGGTGACAAAGTAACTTCGCCCATCCACATAAGACCTGAACTAAGGACTGTCCTGGAGAGTCCTACCCAATTTCCCAGCCTGTCCATAAGTGTTATATGATCTACAGCAGGGCTCTTCAAATGGCGGCCCGAAAGCAACCTCAGAGTGGCCCAGCCCGTAGTTCCACAATAGACAGTATAAAAGGGAAAATAGGGTCCCGCCAGCGATATTTTTTCCCCCACTATGGCCACGCCAAGACCCGCCCTTCAATAGCATTCACACACTACCATTGGCCAGGTGTCCATCTACAGGTCCTATCCCCTGACTGCTTTGTAGGGCGGGTCTTGGCGTGGACATAGTGGGATTGGTAATTTTGCGTCCCGCCAAAACTACCAACATGTAAACAATGCAGAGCGTGCTGTGCCGGTAGTAGCCTACATTACTATCAATGTCTCAACACTGAAACTTAAAATTCTATGCACCTTTTGCTGTGCAAACTGATTTGTTTGTGTTGGTTTTTAAAATTTGTCATTATGAGCTGCTTCGCCGCTGAAATGACTGGCCCAACTAACCTTTCTCGATTTGAAAATCTGGCCCAACTGAATTTGTAATTGAATAGCCCTGATCTACAGTGTTAAATGCTACACTGAGATCTAGTAGAACCAGAAGGGTATTTATCTGAATCAGTATTCAGTCATATATCATTTACAACTTTTACCTGAGCCGTGTCAGTACTGTGGTGAGGTCAGAAGCCTGATTGAAAAATGTCTAAGAGACCGCTTGAGTTCAGAAAATTGCTGAGTTGATAGAAGACAACTTTATCAATGACCTTTACTAAATAAGGTCATAGATTTGATACAAGTCTAGTTTTTCAATATAGATGCTTCCAGTGATTTTGTTTTGAATAGAGGCTTAATTGCAGCAGTTTTTAGTGATGTTGGGAATATCCCTGATTGCAGATGGCAATAATTTATTTTATGCAGATCCATTGTTATGTAGTTTTAAAAAGTCTGATAGTAGTGAGTCAAGACAACACGTTGGAGCTTTAAGATCTCCAACTGTTTCTTCTAGCGGTTTTGGTTCAATTGTATTAAATTGTGACATAACAGCAGTTATTTCTTGGTGGTTGAGGTGGCGATACAGTGTCATTGTTTGACTGTGTTGTACTGAAGGTCAGCCTAATATTTTATTTTATTTTTTTACCAAAGAAACATTTCGCAGTGGACATGAGTTTTGGTGTTATCTGCTTTAGGGGTTTTCTAAGCTTGTTGACCATGGTTAACAGAGTATGGGTATTGGTGATGTTTTTGTTAATCATTACCGATAAATGATGCTGTCTAGTCCTGCGTAACTCAAGGTTGAAGATACAAAGGTTTTGTTTTCTGTCATAGTGAATTTTAAACTCTCCACTCTCCACTTTATGTTCACATGTCCTACATTCTCTTTTCAGGGTGTTTACCATCATTGTGTTTCTCCATGGTGCTTTTTGTTGTCGTAGAACCTTTTTTAACTTTACTGGTGCAACACAGTCCATACCATTCAATATTTGCCTTAATAATTATCCAGTAGTTCATCATCTGATGCTGCACTTGAGAAAGACTCATACATTATCAGACATACAACTTGTAATTGTGAGAGACTTCATCCTAGGCCACCCTCTTGAGATAACTAGATCTAAAGTGTGGCCTTGGGTGTGTGTACGCTCTTTCACATGGTAAGTGAGTTCAAAAGTGTCAAGTAGTGCGTATTATTATGTTTATGAAAATAAAGTCTCCTGTTGTCACATATGTGTGAGCTGTGTTGTCACTGGGTGGTTAGGGGCAAGCACTCGAGTAGAGGTCGACCGATTATGGTTTTCTCAGGCCGATGCCGATCTTTTGAAATGCAGGTTGTTGCTGGGTGTTGCACTTTTACGTTGGTCCCTAACAACTCTGTTTACCGAGCGCTACAGTATTTTCTATCTATGTTATAGTTAGTGCAGCTCTGGGTGTTGCACTTTTATGTTGGTCCCTAACTACTCTGGTTACCGAGCGATACAGTATTTTCTATCTGTTTTTCCGACTCGGCAGTCAGCCCAAAGAAAGACCGCTGTGCCGTATCCCCGGAGCTGGCGATTGTGTGAATGTGTGAATATTAAACTATCTTTACCGCGGTTCCAAAACACTAACATTATGCTGCCCGCATGCGCCTGCCCATTAATCGGCTTTTATATACTTGAATATCGGCCGATGCCGATTATGTAAAAACCACATAAAATCGGCCCATTGATCTGCCGACCGATCAATCAGTCGACCCCTACACTCGAGTGTATAATGTTGATTAGAAGCACAGCGTTTTTGGGTTAAGATAAGCACCGGACATAGGTTAGTTGCAGGTGAACATACAGAGCATGTGGAGCCTAGCCTGTAATGTGCTAGTATGATGGGACATTAGGGAATGCTGGTTTGAAGCCTTTGGTTAATCCAGTGGCATTAGGACTTGTCCAAGGGAGCGTGTCAGCCAGGTCCGTGATGGGATGTTCTAGATTTTATGTAATCCTATCTATAACAATCTGTGTCTGTCTGTTAGTGTTTGGGAGCTCAACACCTAAAGTAGCTTCTGCAGAGTCAATGTATTGTTCACTCTCCTGTATCACCTGTTTCGCCTGCGATGTTTCAAGCCTTGAGACATCTTTTGAGCTCTCTAGCCTTAGGTCTGCCTGTTGTGCTCTGTTAGCGTTTGCATCTGTAGGCTCATTTTCTGAATAGGACCCATAGTACGACCGGAGGAATGCTTGGGTCACAAAATCTTACGACAGGTGATATATTATGAAGGAGCTATGAAGAACGTAAGGCCAACTGCAGCACACATTTTAAGCTTTTTCAATACTTGAAAACAGCAAAATAATAATTAAAACAAATATTTTTAATAATTAAAGCAAGGTAAAAATATCTAAAAATGGAACAGTTATAAACTGGAAGTAAAAGCAAAATAATATTTGCAGTAAGAGACCACACAGTTTTAAAGTTATTCATTTTTCAGAAAAATCTGAATCTTGAAAACAGCAAAATAATAATTAAAACATAAGAATATAAAAATATAAAATATTTTTAATAATTAAAGCTAAACAAAATACAAGGTAGAGCAAAATGCAAAATCTGCAAAAGGAAAAAATGGAAGTTCAAGTTATAAACTGGAAAAAGTAAAAAGCAAAATGGAAATATAAACTGGAAGTAAAAGCAAAATAATAAACGAGAGAGCAGTAAGAGACCACACAGTACTGCATCAAGGACATAAAGTTATTCATTTAAGTAATCAGAAAAATCTGAATCAGAAAAGTGTTTAATTTATATTGTTATATTCATATGTTGTGTGTAAGCACCTTCCTGCCACAGTAAATTCCTTGTGTGAACATACAAGGAATTTACTGTGGCAGGAAGGTGCTTACACACAACATATGAATATAAAAATATAAATTATACTAAGGGGCTGAGGGGGTATAGGGATAGTAATATACAAAGTGCTAAACAAAATACAGATAAATAACAGTGCAATAGAGCAAATATTGTAGTGCAAAATCAGGCAATGTGCAAAAAGGAATGGGTCAGAGTTTAAGGCTTGTGTGCAATGGGTCGAAGTTCAAGGCTTGTGTGCACCCCTGGCCTTGTTGAGGCCAACTGCAGCACACATTTTTAGCTTTTTCAATACTTGAAAACAGCAAAATAATAATTAAAACAAATATTTTTAATAATTAAAGCAAGGTAAAAATATCTAAAAATGGAACAGTTATAAACTGGAAGTAAAAGCAAAATAATATTTCAACGAGAGAGCAGTAAGAGACCACACAGTACTGCGTCAAGGACATAAAGTTATTCATTTAAGTAATCAGAAAAATCTGAATCAGAAAAGTGTTTAATTTATATTGTTATATTCATATGTTGTGTGTAAGCACCTTCCTGCCACAGTAAATTCCTTGTGTGAACATACAAGGAATTTGCTGTGGCAGGAAGGTGCTTACACACAACATATGAATATAAAAATATAAATTATACTAAGGGGCTGAGGGGGTATAGGGATAGTAATATACAAAATGCTAAACAAAATACAGATAAATAACAGTGCAATAGACCAAATATTGTAGTGCAAAATCAGGCAATGTGCAAAAAGGAATGGGTCAGAGTTTAAGGCTTGTGTGCAATGGGTCGGAGTTCAAGGCTTGTGTGCACCCCTTGCCTTGTTGAGGAGACCAGTAGCACATGGAAGGAGTCATTGAATAGCTACTTCAGATTAAGGCGCGAGTTACTTCACTTTATGTCAGCTATTTTCTGTTTGTAACATCTTTTGAGTGGTATATATTGGAAAATAATTAGTGACTTTTGTTTTGGGTGATACTGACAAAGAGTAAATACCCTTTCCATTTCCCCTGTCCTCTGGTTGATCTGCAGAATAAAATCATTCAAGATAACCTATGTTTAAACTTGTATTACTTGTGCAGTCATCGACGATTGTATGCCCCCTGATTACAGTCCTATGATTATCTAATAAATGTAGCATATATTAATCTAAACTCATTGCCTACATGTTTAGTTTTGTGCTTTAGATCACCTAAGTTTCCCTGAGCGCAATGTTCTCTTTAGTGCCCATTCTGACTCATCCTAATTGAGATCTACCCTTTGATGTAGAGGTAGACGCCTCAGAGGTCGAGGTAGAGGCAGTGTTATCACAACATACAGGAAATCCTGCTAAACTTCGCCCCTGTGCCTTCTTTTCCAAGAAGCGCACCCGGCCGTAGCATGGCGACACTGGCTCATCGAGGCTAAACACCATTTCCTTGTCTAAAACCTAGTTCAAGACCAAGGCACATCTGGCCTGGCGAGGATTCAGTTACCTAGCGGCTCGGATGTACTCCAGATTCCAGTGATCGATACAGACAAGTAAATGGTGGACTAGGAACCGTGACACATACTTCAGTACATAAAGAAACTTCACTCACATGGATTGGGTCCAGTATCTTGACAGCTGCTTTACTGCCATCGATCTTGTTGAGCACTTTGTAGACTTTACCATAAGTTCCTTTCCCAATGGTCTCAATGATCTCCCAGGTATCTGTTGGATCAGGAAAGGTGTCAAAGATAATCGACTTCCCGGGATGTGGAAACATCGCCATTAGAGTTCTCCTGGGAAAAGTAAAAAAACATGTCTTATGAATTACCGTTTCTTGTTACAGCCCCAGCAAACTCCCTTCCAATGTGAAAAGTGCAAGACTTTTGCAGTCTGTGTATTAAATACAGTAAGTGTAGGTATATTTGAGTAATGTTCTAAATTACGTGTTAAGTCTGATACTAATTTCAGTAACAGCTCTAGGGGGAGATAAAGCAATAAATTCGGGGCATTAATTGTGACCACTGTATTTTTACTAAACATGCTTCATTTGCTAATTCTGCCTTTTTTGTACTGCACATTGGAATCTTCTGCTTAGCATTTTCACAGTATGCATTTATGATTCAGACCGCAGCAATTTGACAAAACAAAGCAATGCAGATGTATTGGCGTAATTACCCAATTTGTGCCCAATTATCAAAAACTGGACAGTGTTTAAGCTACACTATCTAGACAAACGTTTTAGGACACCTACACAATACACCTACAACAACTTGTACAAAATTGTTAATGCATAGGCATGAATATCAAATTGGTCCCCTCCCCCTTTGTATTGTGTAGGTGCCTATCATATCATCCACTCTTCTGGAAAGGCTTTCTGCAAGGTTGCACTATGATAAATAACACTACTGTTCAAATGTTTAAGGTCAATTAGAAATTGAATTTTTGTCCATCAAAATTACATAAAGTGTATCCTCAACTGGCAGCTTCATTAAATAGTAACTAGAAAACACACGTCAACAGTAAAAAGGCGACTTTGAGATGCTTGCCTTCTAGGCAGAGTTGCAAAGAAAATGCTCAGGCTGGAAAATAAAAATAAAATGTCAATATGGACAAAACACACTGGACAGAGGAAGATTGGAAAATCGTGTTATGGACAGACAGATCTATGTTTGTTTGGATAAATGGTAAATGCTGCGCTTTTATATAGCGCTTTTATCCAAAGCGCTTTACAGATCCTGCGTCACATTCACCCATTCATTCACTGACGACCGCGTATACCATGCAAGGCGACTGCAGGATCGCCAGGAGCAGCTGGGGTTAGGTTTCTTGCTCATGGACATCTCGACAATTTCCCAGGAGGAACCGGGGATCGAACCACCAACCTTCCGATTGATAGACAACCCACTGAGCCCCGGGATAAAAAGATGTTGGAGGAGTGCTTGCCACCATCTTTCAAGCATGGTCGAGGCAATGTAATGTCTGGGGATGGTTTGGTTGTGGTAAAGTAGGAGATTTGTACAGTTTAAATGGGATCTTAAAGACAGAAAGCTATCACTCAATTTTGCAATGCCCTGCCATACCCTATGTGTTACTCCCCTCGGAACAAATCACAAGGTGTACTTTTCAACTACGGGCGTTGATTTGCACATTTGTGCAGTTAATATGGTTTAAACATTCCCCTAATACGCTGTGAGAACTCATTGGCCGTGTTAATTTAAGAGGAATAAAATAGGAATTTCCAGCTTCACACTTCAATTACTTCACTTTTAATCCCTGGTACTATACAGCAACATAACTTGACTTCAAATGGACGTTCACAGGTGCTCTGCCTCTTGTGATAATACTTAGCAACTACTTATTAGAATAAACTGACCCACTAACACAGGAATATTGATTCCGCCTTTAAAATATCCAACAGTAAAATAAACATACTCTTATGAAACAAAACAGATACCAATGTACTTATAAAAAGTAAATCATTCTTAATATATTAACTTGACTTAGTCTGACTGATGGCTGCTTCACTATGAACAGCGCTTGATAGGAAACAATTTCCTCCTATAAAAGGACAATGACCTTAAGCAGAGCTCAAAACTACGCAAGAACTATTTAGGGAAGAAGCAGTCAGCTGGTATTTTGTCAATAATGGACTGGACAGCACAGTCACCAGATCTCAACCCTATTCAACTGTTTAAGTCATGACTTATTGATATATATATATATATATATATATATATATATATATATATAGTTATACATTACTATTTATTATTACATATAGTAGTTTCTATAGAAAGCCACAAAATGTTCTAGTTCATCTTTTTATAACAATACACTATTTCCGGTGTGGGATATTTTATATTTGCATAGAGAAGGAAATAACTTTTTTTTACATAAAACAGGCCATGGTTACCAAAATTGGACAAAAGCATAAAGACAGCTGCACAGAGTTTAGCCCAGCAAACATTCAAAGTGCCAACGTTGTCAAGCCAAGGTTACCTGAACAACCTCACACATATTTTTACATATAATTCTCAAGAAATGTAAAGAAAAAAACTGCAGAAAAAAACTTACATTGTGGTTTCATTGTGCTTTCAGCCATATTTTAAAACAGAATTAATCCATTTTCAGTTTTGTTTGCTTCAAAGGAGTGAGAGTGGGGAACCGACTGAGATTGCAAACCGTAGAGGAGGAGCTAACCAGTGCTAATCTTGGTAGAAATTCCCTTGCTCCATGTCTGCGATTGGAAAGTAGTAGGAGATATGGTGGGATTAAAGGGAATTAGCCAGTTGCGTAATGAGCCATTCCCCATATAGAAGCCTATTCATAAACAAAGCAAAGCTGGTTAGCTCTACTTAAAATATCAAGCTTGCTTAAGGTTACAGTGCAATGAGATTCTCCACTCCACAAGTTGTCTTTTACTGAATTCAATGTTTTTCTCTTTTGCATGTTATATATTTTCCAAAGTGGTGTACACTTCCTTATGAGTATGATTTCATTTAAAACTTTTCCATAATAATATGCATTATAAAAAAGTGGAAGTGAAATGAGCAACACTAGCCTCTTTATATTTCACATTGTCTAAGAATTATTGTTGAAGTTATTATTATATTACACTGCCAGAATATAAATATATTATATAGACATACATTAAATGTCATGCAACTTGAAATAAGTAAAACAAGTTCCTGGTTTGGGACTACACCTGATCATGCAGTCAATTATTTTACACGACATGAAGGAGCATTTCACTATGCAAAGCAATTAGCCTCCCTTAGCAGTGTCCCTCTTAGACATAAAGGAGGTGCTTGTATATGTAAAGTACCGGGCAAATCAAATCTACAGAGATGGTAAATAATGAATTACGGTTCTAAACCGGATAACACATGGGTAAAACCTAACGTCGGACTAGTTAAACGCCTAATACTAGCATATGCTCTGGGGACATAACACCTGTTTGGTATTGCCTGACAGACAATATGTGGTAACAAGCGAAGCACGCAGCGTCTCGCGCCCTCGCTAAATGTTTGCTCATCCTTAAACTCATCGTTTGTATTCTAACTCTCTACTAGACTTATTCAAAGGGGTGGATTTTACTTACTTACTGACTTACTTACTTACTTACTGTTGACTATGCCGAAGGCTAAAGCGGGCAGACCGACTCAAACGCTGAGACGGTCACAATGAGATGGTCCCTCGTGCGCCTGCTTGAGTCTCATCGAACCGCCATCTCCGAGGACTTCAAACAAACTTTCTCAGCTCTTGAGACCAAGTTAAATGGTGTCATAACTACCGTGACAGAACACGCTGAGAAACTCGAAATCCTTAAGAGTGAAGGCGACGCGCGAGAGCTATGCTTGAAGGCTGCCAAGGAGGCTATCACCAAGCTCCAGACAGACCATGCTAAATTAGCAACTAAAATCGGTACTAAAATTCCGGTACCATCCCATCCTTGTATTTGAGGATTATCCTCCAGAGGTTGTGGATCAGCGGAAAGAGTTTAAGATGGTCATGTCGGAGTTGTACGAGGGTGGTTTCAAGCCGGCCTTGCTCTACCCGGCCAGGCTTTATATCAAGATGGAGTCGGGAGGTAGGAAACACTTTCCCACAGTAGCTGAGGCTGAAGCATTCATTGTCTCCTTGCCCCTGCGGAACACTTAGATCATAGTAGTGGTGTAGTACACTCGAGACCGGTCTCGAGACCGATTTCGGATTTCTCTGACTCGTCTAGGACTAGTTCCTTCAAAGACTCGGTCTCGACTCGGACTCGACCCTTCAAAGACTCGGACTTGACTCGGCATAGGCAGTCTCGTCCCATCACTATTTTTTAGGGCTGGGATAGTTAACGCGTTAATCTGAGGCGTTCATTTTAAATGTTTAACGCATATTAACGCACCACATAATAAGTTTCGGTTTCGGTTTGCAAAGCCGAATTCAAATACCATAGAAGCAGTTCTTCTTTAGTTTATCATATAAAAGCGGAATTCCCGGTCATTATCGACGTTAGATGTTACTAGTGAGGCTACAGGACAGAAACACCCGGTCATTATTGACATTACTAGTGAGGCTACAGGACAGAAACACTCGGTCATTATTGACGTTACTAGTGAGGCTACAGGACAGAAACACCCAGTAATTATTGACGTTACTGGTGAGGCTACAGGACAGAAACACCCGGTCATTATTGACGTTACTAGTGAGGCTACAGGACAGAAACACCCAGACATTATTGACGTCACTGGTGAGGCTTCAGGACAGAAACACCCGGTCATTATTGACGTTACTAGTGAGGCTACAGGACAGAAACACCCGGTCATTATTGACGTTAGGAAACAGGACAGAAACACCAATCCGCGTCACTGCAGTACAGTGCGTCTAATAGTGACGGGCTATTGACCAAACAAGTAACCGAGGAGTTAACCAATGGTTTAGTTAAATAGATATAACCTGCCGCCCAATAAACACAGTAGAAGACGAGTGGCTAAAATTAATCATTCAAACTTGCATCGGGATACCCATTGTTCTGTTGCAGTCAGGTTATCAAAATTGATTTAAATTGAATTAAATTGATTTAATTCAGTGTTTTACATGATTATTACAAGCTTGAGGAAAATGCGATTTTTTTCGCGAAAAAAATCTTGCCTCGGACTTGCTTCCTCAAAGACTCGGTCTCGACTCGGACTCGACCCTACCATAGAAGCAGTTCTTCTTTAGTTTATCATATAAAAGCGGAATTCCCGGTCATTATCGACGTTAGATGTTACTAATGAGGCTACAGGACAGAAACACCCGGTCATTATTGACATTACTAGTGAGGCTACAGGACAGAAACACTTGGTCATTATTGACGTTACTAGTGAGGCTACAGGACAGAAACACCCAGTAATTATTGACGTTACTGGTGAGGCTACAGGACAGAAACACCCGGTCATTATTGACGTTACTAGTGAGGCTACAGGACAGAAACACCCGGTCATTATTGACGTTACTAGTGAGGCTACAGGACAGAAACACCCGGACATTATTGACGTCACTGGTGAGGCTTCAGGACAGAAACACCCGGTCATTATTGACGTTACTAGTGAGGCTACAGGACAGAAACACCCGGTCATTATTGACGTTAGGCTACAGGACAGAAACACCAATCCGCGTCACTGCAGTACAGTGCGTCTAATAGTGACGGGCTATTGACCAAACAAGTAACCGAGGAGTTAACCAATGGTTTAGTTAAATAGATATAACCTGCCGCCCAATAAACACAGTAGAAGACGAGTGACTAAAATTAATCATTCAAACTTGCATCGGGATACCCATTGTTCTGTTGCAGTCAGGTTATCAAAATTGATTTAAATTGAATTAAATTGATTTAATTCAGTGTTTTACATGATTATTACAAGCTTGAGGAAAATGCGATTTTTTTCGCGAAAAAAATCTTGCCTCGGACTTGCTTCCTCAAAGACTCGGTCTCGACTCGGACTCGACCCTTCAAAGACTCGGTCTTGACTCGGACTCGACTGTATTTGAAAACCAACGGACTCGGACTCGACTCGGACTCCACCCTTCAAAGACTCGGTCTTGACTCGGACTCGGCATAGGCGGTCTCGTCCCCATCACTAGATCATAGTTTCCCAAAATCCATGCGACGAGGGGGACAGACCTGCAGGCCACAGCTTACTACCGTTTGAGTCTTATCCTACTTCGTTCTCCATTGACAGCGCACAGCGGTGATCTGTTTGACTCTACTTTTGCGGTTCTTGGGCGAAAGTCTCTCTAATCATGACTTAATGTTTCTAATAGCCTTCTCAGCTTTACGGAAGGCTCTAATCCTTGTTTTCAGGTGGAGAGGTAAGATACATTTTGCTTTCCATCTCTACGAGACAATTTTCATTTTGTTTTCTTTTTTGTTATTTCTTTTGCGAGTCGGCGCGGATGACTGCGGCGTGGTACAAATTGTGTATACAATGGTACTAGAATATTTTTGTGTGTGTTGTGTATGTGAGTGTGTTTGGTGGCTTCGCGCATGTTGGCGACTATCGCCGTGTCAATGTCTCAATGTAATCCCAGGAAACTCTATGATTAATTTGTACGGCTTATATTATGGGTTTTGATGATTTCAATATTGTTGGAGATTCTCAGTACTGCATTGATATGGATTGCAATACTACTTGTAATGTTTTTGACCTTGATAACTTAAAACAACTAAATTATATATATAAATATTCACTGTTACATCTAAACATCAGAAGCCTAAGCAAACATCATTCTGATTTAGTCTCTCTACTATCTTACGAAATATCATTTCATTTTGATGTTATTGGGTGTAGTGAAACCTGGCTCAATGAATTCTCAAATGCTGATATACATTAATGGATACAATCTACACATTAAGAATAGACAAAATAGAACAGGTGGAGGGGTCTGCCTTTATGTTAACAGCAGCCTCCAAGTAAATATCTGTGATTTTTATTTGGAGGATGATCATTGTGAGTCTTTATTCATTGAGATTAACGATCATGAGAAAACATATATCGTTGGTGTAATTTATTGCCCACCAGACTCTGCTCTTGATGCTTTTTATTGTAAACTGGAAGATCTGTTACATAAACTGAATAATCAAAAAAAAGACTGCATACTTCTTGGTGACTACAACATTGATATTTCTAAGGAAGATGGGGCAAAACATGACTTCATGAACACATTGCATTCCTCCGCTTTTTTCCCCACCATTGATAGATTTACTAGAGTAACACCTACATCCAAAACTATTGTTGATAATATCATTACTAATATTCAAAACACGAAGCTGGAGACGGGAGTCATGCAGGCTGTTATCACAGATCATTTTCCAGTTGCGATATTTTTTGGTTCTGGTAAATCAGTTCCTCCTCCACTTTCTAAAACTAAAATCCTTAATGAGAGAACCTTACAGCACTTAATTATTAACTTACAGGCCAAGTCGTGGGCTTCTGTCTATGACAGTGCGACTCCTGATCCTGCATATGACAATCTGATAAAGATCCACCAAGACTCCATCAAGGACACAATTCCCGTGAAGACTGTCAAATGCAGCACCACTCTCCAGAACCCTTGGATTAGAAAGGGAATCTTGAAATCTATTAAATATAAAAGTAGGTAAAAACACCATTCCCAAGATAGCTACAACTGCTGGCAGGAATAAAAAGACAAAACGATTATAAAACTGACAAAAAATCTATAAACACAAAATCATGTTTTTAACTGGAAAATCTGATTGAAAATCATTTGATGGATGGAAACAATGTTCTCCCCTAGAAACACTAAAAAGTCTGAAAGAGTAGGTGTTACGTTCAATACATACACCACCGTGAAAGGTTTTAGAACATCTTGATTTAATTGTCTAATTGTCCTCACATGTCCCTCATTTAGTGTATGTGTGCCCCTCTGGTCTGTGTGGCTCATTATTTATGTCCTGAGTTGCTGCCCATATTGTTATTTTGTTCTTGTAGTTTTGAGTAACAATCAACTATTCCTCAAGAAAGCTCTGCATCTGCGTCCTCTTCCTTCCAGCACGTGACAGCCAGTAAGCATACTGCAATGCATTTAATGCAGGTGTCATTTATTGTCAGTGACACCTACTGGTCATCTGTATTATATTGTCAAGACAGTTTGCTGCTAAGATGAGCCTTTGTAGAATAATAGTGAACACAACAGAACTTTACATAAATGCAATCACATACTCAGCAAACTGATAAACAAATCAAAATGCATTTATACTTTAGATTCTTGAAAGTAGCTGCCCTTTGCTATGATGACAAGCTTCGCACACTCAACCAGATTCCTGAGGTAAACATCTGGAATAAATTTAATGGAAGTTTATTTATGACATGTCTATCTTCTTATTGTGTTTGTTTATCGGTTTTGTTGTGAAACGGTAGGGTTGATATACAGTCCAGCATCATGTCTGTACTGCAATAGTCCAAATCATGGCAAGAACAGCAAAAAAGCAAGATTACTTGACATAAAAGTCAGTAGATTTGAAGAACAGAATATAGTTTCTTCAAATACTCACATGAGCACCCTCACAGGAAGTGAAGATTATGAGCACCAATATGAGCACAGCAGCAGAGGGAAAGTAAATTAGATTTTCCAGCCTCAGAAATCTGCAATTAACTGCAATTCAGATTGCAGCCTCAAAATAAATGCTCTACAGTTCAAGAGAAACATCTCTACATCAGTGGAGACTGTATGAATAAAGCCTTTATGGTTGAATTACTGAAAAGATACCACCAGAGCTGTAGTACTCGAGACCGGTCTCGGTCTCGAGACCGGTCTCGAGACCACTTTTTTAAGGTCTCGTCTCGGTCTCGGTTACATTTGGACTCGGTCTCGACTCGGTCTCGGACAGTAAGGACTCGTAAATTCCTCCGAGACCAGCCGAGACCAGCGTAGAAATTATCGCCCACAATTTTTTCTAGCAAAATATTTAAGTATGACATGTAGAGGCTGTATTTCCATTGGCTGTATTTCGTCCAGAGTCAGACAGTTTTTTTTCTGATGTGGGTTATCCCGCCAATGGCTATCTACTTTTGAAGAAAAGCCCACCCCCAGCGTCGCTAGAGGGTGCACCCATTCACGTAAATACTTCAATCTTAAACATATGCTCGATCATGTCTGCACAATCTGCCATTATATTCGTTTTGCCTATATTCAGCACATTGAGCACAAATAAATAATTTGTCCGAAAACACACAGCGGTTAGTAATTAAAATACATATATAATGTTGAAAAGCTACAGCCGACGTCCTTCCATGACTTTTCCTAAATACGTGCATTTTACCTTGTCCCGTTTTCCGAATTGCAAAATCACAAACCGAACAATATATAAAACTACTATTTACATGTTTTTTGATACCTAAACTGCCTTCCTGTCGCCAAAATCCCACGCCGCTGGGCGTTGGTACCCTAATTACGGTACCCAGACACCAATCGCACTTCACTGAGCCTATATGGCAATGGTTGAATGGGCGATACACAGACAAATACTACGAGAACACATATAGACAATAGTCTGATTGGCTTGGTTGAACTACAAAAAAGAGGTACGTTTATAAAGAAATATGTTTCACTAAATAAACAGAACGAATTCCGCCAAATACATACAGCCCCATTGTGTCATGCGCCTATTGTACTCAATAATTAATAACGAATGAACCACAGTGTATTCATATAGCCTACAAGAGACTTCAACAAAATATTGTTTTATATCGAAATTAAACGAATATAAACAATAATTATTAATAGGCTTACTACAAATGGGCGATAAATGAAATTACTCATGCACACAGAAGGACGTGGGACATACATAAGTCCGGGGGGCATACGGCAGAAAGAGCATAAAACTGGAACGGTTATGGTCCGATCTATATGAAACTGAACCCGTTTTGGTCCGATCTTTATTAAACTGGACCGGTTATGGTCCGATCTATATGAAACTGAACCCGTTTTGGTCCGATCTTCATTAAACTGGACGGGTTTTGGTCTGATCTATATGAACACTGTGCGCAGTTCAACCGGATTAGTTTGCTGCTGTCTCATGTGCACTCGTAACAAGACTAATGAACACTGTGCGCAGTGCAACCGGTTCGTTTGCGTGTCCTGCTCAAGCAGACAAACAACTGAAGCTGCGTACCGACTGTGGACGGAAAAGTAATTAAAAATAGATTTGTTTATCGGCCAATCATGCGCACATCATTTTATTGCTCGGTCTCGTCTCGGTCTCGCTTTAGGTGGTCTCGAGCACAGCTCTGGATACCACTGAAGGATCCCAATAAGAAGTCTATAGGCCCAGGAAAATTAGATTAGTGAAAATCTGTCCATGAAGTCTGATTACTGGAAGTTCAAATTTTAGATTTTCAGTTCCAACCCCCATGTCTTTGCGAGATGCAAAGTGAGTGGTAGGATTATTGCTGCATGTGTGGTTCCCACCATGAAACATTGAGGAGTGATTGGATGAGGGTGTTTTGCTGGTGACACTGTAAGTGATTTATTTACAATTCAAAGCACACTCAACTAGCATGGTCGCTACTTTCTGCAGTGATACGCATTTCCATCTGATTTGCTCAAAGTGGGAGTATCATTAGTTTTTTAGGTCACGGGCCATGTTTATGAGACATTCTCAGAAAGGGTCTATGATCCAAGCATGGGATGTGACGAACAATCATCTCTAAGTGAGATTTACGAAACCGTCTCAGCCCAGAGCCAAAGTCCTTAAGAAGTGCAAGCTCTGCATTTATCTACCCAGAACCACACGTCTTTTAACTCATTCTCTTGTGTATTTAACACTTATGGTAATCAAGATGACAACCATCCAAATTATAATGACCATTTATTGCCTCCTAATTGGTTGATATTATAGCCAGTAGTGAGCAAGGAGCAGCAAGTTTATTTGTTTAGCACATTACATACACAAAGACAATTTACACCTTACAAACCCATGCACAACAGGCATAGGAATTAAAAAGCAGCAAGTGAAAGGAATAAATAACACATTAAAAAAGTGCTGATACATAATTTAACTTTGGTATGTTTGCATGTGATATATTCCTTGTCATCATATTTTTTTACACATTATTATAAAGGATGCGTCAATAGCACTTTTTGAGTGAGTACAAATACTTATAGTTGGGTACTTGTCTATACATTCTATACAATTAAACTATCAGCAAAGTAGCCACTTCCTGTTTTTTCTGCTACGTAACAGCTACTGCATACAAACCGTAAATTGCACAGACCCGTGGCACATCTCATTTTAACCGGTAGATCAGCCAAAATATAGCAAGCTTTGAATGGTGAAAATCGGATCTTCCTAGCTTGAGCAGTAGCCCCTAGAGTTGTGAAACAATATAGCCTATTATTCTTTCACTTTGCGTTATGTAATGGCTATTGCATATGAACCGTAGGACGCACGTCGCACATCGCACATAGTCAAGTATGGGTATAGCCTACTCTTTTAAAAGGATAAGTTGTAAAAATGCCTGCTATATGCTATATGCTCTCATCTTAACAGCGTCATACTCTTGCTATTAAGATATGTGTTCTCATATGTTATAATTTGGTAAAATGATATGCTACCATATTATAAAGTCAATGACCAGAGTTGATCATTTACTTTTGTGCGGTTGTATTTTACAATACGTTTGTGTAACCACGTGACCTGCACTTAAATGTGATGTGTAACCACATGACCTGCACTTAAATGTGATGTGTAACCACGTGACCTGCACTTAAATATGATGTGTAACCACGTGACCTGCACTTAAATGTAATGTGTAACCACGTGACCTGCACTTAAATGTGATGTGTAACCACGTGACCTGCACTTAAATGTGATGTGTAACCATGTGACCTGCACATACCTACATGCGATGTGTAACCACGTGACCTGCACTTAAATATGATGTGTAACCACGTGACCTGCACTTAAATGTGAGGTGTAACCACGTGACCTGCGCTTACCTAAATGTGATGTGTAACCATGTGACCTGCACATACCTACATGCGATGTGTAACCACGTGACCTGCACTTAAATATGATGTGTAACCACGTGACCTGCACTTAAATGTGAGGTGTAACCATGTGACCTGCGCTTACCTAAATGTGATGTGTAACCATGTGACCTGCGCTTACCTAAATGTGATGAGTAACCACGTGACCTGCAGTTAAATGTGATGTGTAACCACGTGACCTGCACTTAAATGTGATGTGTAACCACGTGACCTGCACTTAAATATGATGTGTAACCACGTGACCTGCACTTAAATGTGATGTGTAACCATGTGACCTGCACTTAAATGTGATGTATAACCACGTGACCTGCACTTATATCTGATGTGTAACCATGTGACCTGCACTTACCTACATGTGATGTGTAACCACGTGACCTGCACTTAAATGTGATGTGTAACCACGTGACCTGCACTTAAATGTGATGTGTAACCACGTGACCTGCACTTAAATATGATGTGTAACCTTGGTGGTATTTTCTTACATCCTACCAGTATATATTTTTTGCAAATATTTTTCCAATAACGATTGGCAAAGATCATACACTGCATTTCATACATTGGGCTCATTGGGCTTTTTTATGCAACACTTCCAAATAGCGTGTTGCCATGGAGGTGGCATCTAATGGGTTTACGTCCCTCTCCAGTATAGAAAGTCCCATTGTAGCTTCAGGATAGGTTTTGATTGATACCATTGTGGTCTGAGGGAAGGTGTCGATTGGGAACAAGCGAACCTTGGTTTGAGTCAAGATGCAGCTATCCTCACAGGAGCTTATATATGCAGTCGAGTGACGAATGTGCAGACGAGTGAGATCTGGTGCAGTCACCTAGCCACGTTTACAAAAAGTACAAATCCTACATGAAAAATCCTTCTAGTTTAAATAAAGAGAAATATATTTCTTATGAAAATAAATTAACGCAGATCATAAGAAAGAGCTAAATAAATCATTATACGGAACTTCTAAAAGCCTCACAGGGGGACTGCAGGAGGTCATGGAATGTGTTAAATGAAGTTCTCAATAGGAGACATAAACTGACTGCTTTACCTGACCTTGGTGATAGCAAAGTTGATCTTGCACAGAGTTTTAATAATCATTTCGTCTTTATGGGTGTTAATCTGTCCAAAAAGATAAGTCAACCCAAGGGTGTCACCTTTAAACATTTTCTCTCTGGTAATTGCATTCATTCATTTTTCATGATACCAACAGACAGTACCGAACTCCTCAAGATGCTTTTGGACTTGAGAAGCTCATACACCGCTGGTGTAGATGGAATATCTAGTAAGATCATGAAGGCCATTGCGAACATCATTGTAGAGCCACTGGCTCATTGTATTAACCTTTCTTTATCGACTGGTATTGTACCTAAAATGACAAAAATTGCTTAGATAATCCCAATTTTTAAATCGGGCGATAGAAATAACATGAATAATTACCAGCCCATATCAATTCTACCCACCTTTTCTAAAGTAATGGAGAGGGTAGTATACAATAGACTTAGTGGCTATCTCGATAAACTTGATATTCTTGTTCCCTCTCAATACCATTTCAGAAAAAGAGCACAACATGTATGGCAATCTTAGACCTAATTGAACAAATTAATGACGGTATTGAAGAGGGAAGATGCGGTATCGGTATCTTCTTGGACCTATCAAAAGCCTTTGATACCATAGATTTTGATATCTTATTGCACAAAATACAACACTATGGTATCAGAGGTCTAGCACTCGAATGGTTCAGTGGTACCTATATGATAGGGTATCGAATGGTATCTATATGATAGGGAACAGTATGTACATGTCAATGATCATAACTCTACTTGTAAGGCCATAATTTTTGGGGTCCCCCAGGGCGCCATTTTAGGGCCACTCTTATTTATTTTATACATAAATGATTTTGTAAATCCATTGACGTTATTCCATAAAGTTATCTTTGCAGACGACACAAATGTGTTTACATCACATAGTAACCCAGTTATTCTACAAGATATAGTCAATTCAGAGTTAATAAAAATTGACACTTGGTTTAAATGTAACAAACTATCATTAAATGTAAGCAAAACAAATTTTATTATATTCAAATCGAACAAGAAAAAATAATTTAAAAACACTGAAAATTGTCTGATTAAAATTAATGACCAACTGATAAATAGAGTGCATTTCACTAAATTCCTGGGGGTCCTCATTGACGAATCTCTTACTTTTAAATGTCTTATTGATCATCTTGTGAACAAACTTTCAAAGTATGTTGGCTTGTTTTATAAGATCAGACATGTTTTTCTGCTGTCTGCCCTACTCTTGTTATATAAAACTCTGAACCACATCTTAATTACTGTAATGTGATATGGTGCAACACCTTCACAAGTCATCTTAAATAACTTGCATCATTGCAAAGGAAAGCTATGCGGGCTGAGATAAATTCTCATACTCACCCTCTATTTTATCGCTTTGAGTTATTAAGACTAGCTGAGCTAAATAACTATCATAATGCCTGCCTTATGTTTCAAGTCGTTAATAGACTAAACTCTAGATTGAGTAGTCTTGTTCCTATCTCCAGTCCCCAGCACATATACCAGAACGAGAACCAAACTACTCATATCCGGTAAATATTGCCGACATGTTTGCGCCAGTATGAGTGTTGTCTGTAGGGGGCCGCAGATTTGGAACAGAATTGATGATGGCCTTAAGTTGTTGATGATGGCCTTCTCATGGACTACTGGGATGTATGTGTACGATTTAATGTCTATGTACTTTTATGTATGTACTGGTGCGCTTTGCATGCTTTTAGTTCTTTACCATTGTCGGGTTGCAGATGGTAACTCTGTACTTTGTCTGTACCACTTCTTCCTTTTCCTATTTTTGGGCCCCCACCTATAACCTTTTTCTTAGCTTCTTTGGGTGACCCATTCACTATACCAATTCTGATTCTGTACCCCCGCTGTATTACAGAATTTGTTGGTAAAGGTATTTGTGAATAAACTGAACTGAATTAGGAAATTCTTACCTTGTGTGTGTACTGTGTGTGTGTGTGTGTGTGTGTGTGTGTGTGTGTGTGTGTGTGTGTGTGTGTGTGTGTGTGTGTGTGTGTGTGTAATTAGATATCTCTACCTATAGCAGTAGCTGGTTGTCACATGCAATTATGCTTTCAAAGATGGCTATGTATAGCGCATGTGTGTGTGTTTGCATGCATGTACATACTCTTTCAGTCAGAAATTAATGATTTTTTTGCTGGAAAAATGTTAATCTAGGAGGAAGGAAAGAAAACAAAGTAACACAATGTGTTATATCAGTTGATATGATATATTATGCCAAAAGGTATGTTTTTATTTTTACAAATATGTCATCCCTTCTCCAAAAAACCGCATTTGCATAGAAACCCACTGACCAAAACCACAGCACCTCTTAGGGGCGAGCCTCCATTCCTGTAAATTTTATCAAAATGTCTCAACAAATTCCAATGAATGACAATTCATACTACAAATAGATTACTACAAAGGGGATGCACAGGTAGGCCTAATTCATGGTTCAATGAGACACATGTTTGGCTCTTGGAGGCCCTTAAAAGAAACAGGAGAACATGTCTAATCACTACGGGGGTAATGAGACCTGGTTCAGATGTGCCTGATAAGTGAGTTTAAGTTTCAACTTAACCATGGCATTAGAAAGCCAGGACTTTCCATTGGACATATAAAAGTTAACAGTTATTGGAAATTACATTCTCGCTGTCTACATATGATATTAGTTATCTATGGGCCAGCATGTGCTTTCATATTTAAAGTAAAAACAGGATGTAAGATTAAATGTTATTGATCTCTATTTTAAATGGTTACACCAAATAAATCACTACATTTTACACATTCAACCACTCACATTTATAATTGGTTCTAATTTTACGAGTAGGACAGTAAAAAGCTTTAACAAATTATTTAGTGCAACTGTCGATTGTTTGGTCAGTAGGTTAATTGGTCAGTAGGTAGTGGCCATTTTGCCTTTAGTCTTTAGAGCATTTAAAAAGTATGCTTGATGAATTTAAATCAGAAGATTAATTGTTAAAAACCTTTCTGTAATGAACCTTTGTCACGCCGACTGAGTCTCATAGCCGGCGAGGTGTGTGTAATAGATGAAAGGAGGCAGGCACAGGATCCGTAGCGTTGAGGATATTTAATGTATGCTATTCTTACCAATGCAACGTAATACATACTCACTAGTACGGGAAAACAACAAAACTAGCGACACAGCGCTTAAATGTTAATGCCCAACTAATAGGGCTCAATATGTCCATTAGACAATTAAAAGGTACATAATATAACGCTGTGTGGCGTGTACAATACACCAAACAGGAAACAATACCACACAAGGACATGACCCAATGTATTTATTTTTTGATTACATTACATGGACTTAAATTTACAATAAATCAATTAACCTGATCTTGACAGGCGTCCCGGCTGCGGGATCATTGCAGTACCCTATACAACCACTAGGGCTACTTGCAGTACCCTATACAACCATTACAACCTCTACACAAAGATCGCAAATTCAAAAAAGGCCATTTAGTAATATACTACATGCTTATATTGTGCATAAAGGTTAGAATATTTCCCCTTCTTTCCCCTTTCTAACAACGTGTTCTGTTTTAAAATAGCTAAAACACAGACCGTTTTATTTGCAATTGAAAGGACTGCTAATGGCGACGATGACATCGTTTTTGTTAACACTTTCTAACCATAGCGATAATATACGATAATATTGTACTTACATCAGCCAAAGTCAATCGTTTTTCTTTTCTTATAGTCCCAAGGATATTATTTACATCGTTTATGACCCATAGTAATCCATAATAATCCATATTCAGGCGTTTACAACATTTAACACGATCTGTTTCACTCAAAACGGAAGCTTCCGTGCAGAACTCATTTACTTATCAAAGGTAAAGACTTCATTTCCCATAGGGCTTTGCTTCCATTCGTGGAAAAAAGACCCCCTCTCAGTAAAATAACCGTATCTCTGTCGTTAAACGAGCTAGAGTCTTGAAACAAACCAGACATTCAAAGTCTGTATGTTTTTTTTGTTTTAGCTCATGCCATATATTGTGTGTCACATTATCCTTAATTAATTGAACATTTCCACAAAATTCACAGGTAGACCTGTTTTCTTTTAAATGCCCTTTACCAAATATTCCTACATGGTTCTGTTCCAGAGCAATATCCATTTAGATTGGGGTGGGTCATTTTAGGCATACATTGAGGTCAGGTGCCCTCTTAACAAGTGGTTAATCAAATGTATTTATAAAGCACTTTTTACAACAAGAGTTGTCACAAAGTGCTTTTACAAACGCCCAGCCTGAAAAACCGACAGAGCACGGATAAACAAATTGATACTCTGCGGCTAGGAAAAACTTCGACATGACAGAATAACAAACAACCTTGACGCCTGTTGTCCAACTACTTTTAGATGTAGGAAGTACCATCACACTACAGCTGACAATCTGCATTTTAACATAACACTGTATATTTTAAATCCAAAATGCTGTAATACAGAGACAACATAAACGTATATTTGAGGTGTCTGTATATTAATTTACCCTCCCTATAATACTTAATTCAATACATTTGTGAACTATCCTGTGTCAAAATATGAAGATTAGTTGAATCTGCGTTGTGAAACCTATCGATATTTAGCACTAATTCATGATCTGGCTGCTGAAATGCTGACCATAAATATGCAAAAAAGCTTTGTTGAGTGACAAAATCTTTGTTGAGTGAAGGTGCAGCAGAATAGTGTATACTGTATCATTACCATTTAAAGGAATGTACACACTTGTTATAGTATCCCCAATTAAATGTATATACATTTTGAACAACAAGAAAATCAATAAAAAATAATGTTATTCATTATAAAAAAGAGATTATGATACAGTAAATGTGTTTTATAACAATAAGATTGCTTTTTTAACTTAGTCTCAAATACAATGTTTTTACTTTGTAGATTTATTTAAGTGTAATGTTATCCAGCTAAACTTGTAATGATTTTTCCTCCAGAAAATAAGCTGTGAAAGGTATATGTATATGTTTGACAAACCTAATGTAAAACAAATATTATAACAAAATATTTACTGACCTTTGATAGAGAAGAGTAGCGAGTGAAAGTCAGCCTAGCTCTGCCCAAATCAACACACACTATGCTCAGTTGCAAGCACTCTCAAGGACTTGCAAATAAGACATGCCCTTAATGTATAGACACACATTTTGCCATGCATTGCAATACAAACTTCAGTAGGCAATGTGCATCTCAGAAATGCCAAACAAATTGAGACATTTATTTCCAAATGGTTGTCATCAAAATAATATGTGTACATTTACATATACTTACTGCTATATTTGAGAATACATCCTTGTAATAAGAATGAAGCAGCAAGAGCGATCTGCACCCATCATATTGCAAAGCTCTGCTGCTACAGTTTGGTTTAGCTGGTCAGGGGATTCATGATATGATAATAATTATCCTCTAAATTCTGAATTTTAGGATTAGGAGGACCTGCTGACAATTATGGCTGTCACTGCCCAGGACCCATCAGGCTGTCCCTGTCCTAATGTTGTCCAGCTGATCTGGATTCTGTCTGTAAGTTCTGACTACCAGGGAGTTTTTTCTAGCCACTGTGTTAATTGCTTGTTGTTGCTCACTCTATCTGGTTTTAGGCGTGGAATTATAAATGGACTGTGTGACAACTGCTAAGATAAAAAAGATTTTAGAAAATACAGTTGGGTTACTGATTCATAATTTTTTACAGAATATTTCTTAACTCTCTTGCCTAGCTAACAACTTAGAGTCCCTAGTAAATAAGGAACGCATGTTTTTCCGGATTTAAAATTTCCTCCTGACAGGGTTCAGATCTGGTCATAGAACAATTTCTGCAGCCAGGGGCGCCGCCAGGAATTTTGGGCCCCATGAAAAGAAATCAAATTGAGCCCCCTCTGCACTAAGAGGTCTTTTTTGTAAATGAGAGAAAAGCACACATGGGATGCAATACAGCACATTGGAAGATTTGCTGTAAGTTACCCAGTCTCTCTTCACCTTTCCCCTCCCATTGGCTGCCTTGCTGTACAAAAAGTATTCTGGGAATGGTTTTTCCCCAGAATCCTGTGGCAGTAGTACATCATTATCTTTGGTGAACAGTGCCCTCACAAAAGCCGCCCTGTCAGTCAAATCCGCTGGCCACAAACCTGGGTCAACATCCTGCTCATGACTTCCGCCTTCTTCCACCATGCATCTCTCATCCTCATCAGCACTGTAACTTTACTTTCTTAAGTCTGCTAAAAGGGGCATAGACAATGATTTACTATGAATATACTACTTGTGTACTATACTATTCAACATTATAATCTTTGTTTCTGGCGCATCGACTAACATTAACTGTCTGCAACTAAACACGTCCCTGAGCCCGCTAAAGCAGGACCAAACCATTTTATGCAGATACAGGGGGGTGGTCGGACAATATGGATGTTTACTTTTTGGTCAATGGGGATATTAAACTTTTATTGCCAAAATAAGTAAAATCATTTGAATTATATAGTGTATAATATAATAAAACATTTTAATTAGTTTTTACCTAATTATTGGGCCCCCCTGTCAGTCAGGGGCCCTTGTTATTGTCCTAACTTTCCCCTCCTATAAGGCGCCCCTGTCTGCAGCGTTTTAAGTTTCAAATTTTGTTGTAAATAAAGCATAACAGGAAAGACTGTGCAGAACGTTTTATTGGTCCATAACAAGCCTTGGTCTTAGTAGATGACTTGCTCATTTAGAAATTGTTATCAGGCTAGGCTGCTTGTAGCTGGTTTGAAAACTACTTAAGGACAGAATATTAGACAGGTGGTCTTAATGTTTCATCTCATCGGTGTACAGTTAGGTCCAGAAATAAATGGACACTGATAAAATTGTGTTAATTTTTTTACTGTTTTCAGTTATTGGAACAGTGTTTTTTATATAAATAAAACCCATATGTACCACTGAAATGTTTGTTTTGGTGATGCTGAAATGATTGGAGTGTGTTTTAGCACCACTTACCAATAATATGCGTATCACCAAATTGTTCTTCAATGTTGCAGTTTGAAGCAGCCTTCTGAGGCACAGCCTCTGGCAAAGAAATAGTGACAGGTTGTTAGGGATTAATAGGATTGCTATAATAAAAGACCATTACAATGTGCTTAATTAAGGCCTAACTGCTTGTGATGTACTGTATACATAGGGCCTTTTATTCTGAAGTGCTGGAAGGACATTGTGGGTACTAGGGGCGGACTTTTCAAAGTGTTATAAGCTCACTGTAAGTCCTGTGTGGTCAGAGCTCTCAATAAACGAACCCAACGAGACCTTGTGTGTATAGTGTTTTGATGAGTTTATAGGTATTATGTATTAATAATTCTTAGTAATAATTCTTACTCCTGGATAGGGGTTGGACTCTGTTCTTCTCTGGAGTTGCCCAGGGTGAGAGGCGGCGGGCTGGTGTGGGGATACTCACGAGCCCACGTCTGAGCACGGCGGTGTTGGAGTTTACCCCGGTGGATGAGAGGTTTGCCTCCCTACGCCTAAGGGTGGTGGGGGGGAAAACTCTGACTGTTGTTTGTGCTTATGCACCAAACAGCAGTTCGGAGTATTCAGCCTTCTTGGAGACCCTGAAGGGAGTCCTATATAGGGCTCCAGTAGGGGACTCCATCATTCTGCTGGGAGACTTCAACGCACATGTGGGCAACGATGGAGACACCTGGAGAGGCGTGATTGGGAGGAACGGCCTCCCTGATCTAAACCCGAGCGGTCGTTTGTTATTGGACTTCTGTGCTAGTCATGGATTGTCTATAACAAACACCATGTTCGAACATAAGGAGGCGCATAAGTGTACATGGTACCAGAGCACCCTAGGCCGAAGGTCAATGATCGATTTTGTGATCGTATCGGCTGATCTAAGGCCGCATGTTTTGGACACTCGGGTGAAGAGAGGGGCAGAGCTGTCAACTGATCACCATCTGGTAGTGAGTTGGATCAGAGGGTGGGGAAAGACTTTGGACAGACCAGGTAAGCCCAAACGGGTAGTGCGGGTGAACTGGGAACGTCTGGAGGAGGCCCCTGTCCGAAAGATCTTCAACTCACACCTCCGGCGGAGCTTTTCAGGCATCCCTGTGGAGGTTGGGGGCATTGAACCTGAGTGGGCAATGTTCAAAGCTTCTATTGCTGAAGCTGCGGCGGTGAGCTGTGGTCTCAATGTCCTAGGTGCCTCAAGGGGTGGTAACCCTAGAACACCGTGGTGGACCACGGTGGTCAGGGAAGCTGTCCGACTGAAGAAGGAGGCCTTCAGGGATATGCTAGCCCTGGGGACTCCGGAGGCAGTTGCAGGGTACCGACAGGCCCGAAGGGCTGCAGCCGCTGCCGTGTCAGAGGCAAAGCAGCGGGTGTGGGAGAAGTTTGGAGAAGCTATGGAGAAGGACTTTCGGTCGGCACCAAAATGCTTCTGGAAAACCGTTCGGCACCTCAGAAGGGGAAAACGGGGAACCAGCCAAGCTGTGTACAGTAAGGATGGGACACTGTTGACCTCAACTGATGATGTGATCGGGCGCTGGAAAGAGCATTTTGAGGAGCTCCTGAATCCGACCTACACGCCTTCTAGTACAGAGGCAGAGCTGGAGGCTGATGGAGGGTCATCGTCAGTTTCCCTGGGGGAAGTCGCTGAGGGGGTCAAACAACTCCACAGTGGCAAAGCCCCAGGGACTGATGAGATTCGTCCAGAAATGCTAGAAGCTTTGGGTGGGGAAGGACTGTCTTGGTTGACACGCCTCTTCAACATTGCATGGAAGTCTGGGACAGTGCCAGAGGAGTGGCAGACCGGGGTGGTGGTTCCCCTCTTTAAAAAGGGGGACCAGAGAGTGTGTGCCAATTACAGAGGTATCACACTCCTCAGCCTCCCTGGTAAAGTGTACTCCAAAGTGCTGGAAAGGAGGGTTCGGCCAATAGTCGAACCTCAGATTGAAGAGGAACAATGCGGTTTTCGTCCTGGCCGAGGAACCACGGACCAGCTCTTTACTCTCGCAAGGATCCTGGAGGGGGCCTGGGAGTATGCCCATCCAGTCTACATGTGTTTTGTGGATCTGGAGAAGGCGTATGACCTGGTACCCCGGGATCTTTTGTGGGAGGTGCTGCGGGAGTATGGGGTGAGGGGGTCTCTTCTCAGGGCCATCCAATCTCTGTACGCTCAAAGCATGAGCTGTGTCCGTGTCCTCGGCAGTAAGTCGGATTCGTTCCAGGTGGGGGTTGGCCTCCGCCAGGGCTGCGCTTTGTCACCAATCCTGTTTGTAATATTCATGGACAGGATATCAAGGCGTAGTCATGGGGGAGGGGTTCCCGTTCGGTGGGCTGATGGTCACATCACTGCTTTTTGCGGATGATGTGGTCCTGATGGCCTCATCGGTCGGTGACCTTCAGCACTCACTGGATCGGTTCGCAGCCGAGTGTGAAGCGGCTGGGATGAGGGTTAGCACCTCTAAATCTGAGGCCATGACTCTCAGCAGGAAACCGGTGGAGTGCCTACTCCGGGTAGGGAATGAGTCCTTACTCCAAGTGAAGGAGTTCAAGTACCTCGGGGTCTTGTTCGCGAGTGAGGGAACAATGGAGCGGGAGATTGGTCGGAGGATCGGAGCAGCGGGGGCGGTGTTGCATTCGCTTCACCGCACCGTTGTGACGAAAAGAGAGCTGAGCCGAAAGGCAAAGCTCTCGATCTACCGGTCAATCTTTGTTCCTACCCTCACCTATGGTCATGAAAGCTGGGTCATGACCGAAAGAACGAGATCGCGGGTACAAGCGGCCAAAATGGGTTTTCTCAGAAAGGTGGCTGGCCTCTCCCTTAGGGATAGGGTGAGAAGCTCAGTCATCCGAGAGGAACTCGGAGTAGAGCCGCTGCTCCTTTGCATAGAAAGGAGCCAGTTGAGGTGGTTCGGGCATCTTGTACGAATGCCACCTGGGCGCCTCCCTAGAGATGTGTTCCAGGCACGTCCAGCTGGGAGGAGACCTCGGGGAAGACCCAGGACTAGGTGGAGAGATTATATCTCCACACTGGCCTGGGAACGCCTCGGGATTCCCCAGTCAGAGCTGGCTAATGTTGCCCGGGAAAGGGAAGTTTGGGGTCCCCTGCTAGAGCTGCTACCCCCGCGACCCGACCCCGGATAAGCGGTTGAAGATGAGAGATGAGAGAGAGAGTAATACATAAATATTCTTAACACAGGTACATTCACAGTGGCTGACTGCTGTTGTGGAAAATATACATGACGGTTAAGAAGTTTAGGAATAGTGAGTTAAGCATTTATTAGCATGTGATAAACTACGTGTTTCAGTGGGTCTTGGGGGCCAGAGAGGAAAGCACAAAACCCTGAGAAACAGGAATGTGATCTTCAGGCTGTTAGAGAGGCCAAGGCTAGAAACAGATGTCCTGAACACCTTATCTGTGATGAACTGTATGGGTCTTTGTGTGCCTCTCTATTGTTTTCTGTCCTTATCTACCCTGTGTCTGGCCTCCCTTGGCTTGAGAGCACTGACCTTCGAGTTTTGTTACAGCTTTATGTGTTTTCCAGATTATACTGTATAGTTGGTGGAATCATCTAACAGCGTCATCCTGTTCTCCATCTGATATTGTTTAAGTTTGTGTGGAAGTGTGTGCGTTATCAAACCCTATATATACTGCAATGTTCTTCATATTAGTTGGGAATAACCTGCCACTGCATTGTTGCCGTGATTGCGTGTGTTATGGTTTTCCTCATCTATCAATTAAACTATTAGAGTTAACTTGAGAGATACTCTTGTCTGTTCTTATTTCGAGTCTGAGTTCAGTGTGTATTTGCTTAATGTTATTTTAGAGATAAAGGTATAGTAACATTAATTACGTGGTATTAGAAATAATTCCATAACACTGCCAATACTTCAGACGAGCTAGAACAAATCAAATGGGCAGACATTTGGTTTCCACAATGGTGCACACATTTACAACGCAAATGAGAGTCAAAATAAGAGCAGACCTACATGTTCTGCAGGGAGGTGTAGCCAATGTGCTATTCAACTAATAGCCAATGCCAGTAATACATTAATATATTGAATATATCAGACACAGCCCAACTGAGTATACAAAACAACGCCATATAGATAACCTTTTCCAGTGCAACATCAAATAACAGTTTTGCAACACAAATAAAATGTGCGCACACAGTATTATTCAAAGGCTACATCAAATAACTAATTCCTAAATTTGTAATTCATAACCAATCACATAACATTACCACCCAGAGCGGATTTATAATTTTTTTCACTACTTTTTTTCCAAGACATTTAGTCTTGCCTAAAAAAATACATACAGGTGCTGGTCATATAATTAGAATATCATCAACAAGTTGATTTATTTCAGTAATTCCATTCAAAAAGGGAAACTTGGATATTATATGCATTCAATACACACAGACTGATATATTTCAAATGTTTATTTCATTTAATTGTGATGATTAAAACTGACAACAAATGAAAATCCCAAATTCAGTATCTCCGAAAAGCTGTAGCTGTGTAGCTAAAAGTGTCTTTAGCTACATAATATGCCTGATGCTAACAAATGAATCATGGCACTACAGCCAAATAAAAAGCCATTAGTATAGGTGACGTGTGTCAATTTGGAACCTCTGCAACAATGTCTTTCTACTAATTTGTGCACTTGCGATGAAGATCTCTTTCAAATGCCAGATGCACCATTTGCATCTTGTGTATGTGAAGCACAGCTCGCTTATGGTCTGTGACTTTTTGGGGGTAAAGAATGAGTTTTCACACATTGCAGTGGAGGCACCATAAGTTAAAGCAATTTTAAAGGCAGTCAATACGCTTAGGATGGCCTCAAATGTTTGGAGGAAACTATCAGACTCAGACCCAAACACGGGTGATTAGTTTCAAAGAGCTGTTTTAATAAAGGCCAAAGTAGTCGAGGAAGCAGGAAGTCGATACACAGATGGAATGTGTAGGTACAGGTAGGTGGTAGGCAGAGAGGGGTCCAAGGATAAGCAGGGGTCAAGACGTAGAGATGGGGCAGAACTAGTAACAAGTACAGAGGAAGGGCGGTGACGAAATCCAAGAAGACATGGGATCAAGGGCGATGAGATATGGGGCAGAAGAAGACGCGATGGCGCCTGACTGGAGGCCTTGTTCGGGTAACATACCAAACACACTGCTACAAAGGCTGGGACATCAGCTCCCAAGGATGGCCCCCAGAACTGGCGAATGAAAGCCAGAGTTCAGCGCGACCCAGATGGCATGCCATATTCAAAGAATGTCTCCACTGCAAAACCTTGGAGCATAGAGGGTCAGGGACAAAACGGCGACCAGTTGGACCCCCTCCAGGTCAGGCTGTTGACTTTGAGCACACCGCACAGCTTCTTCTACACCCCACATGATGGCACTGGTCCAACATGAGACTGACAGTATAGAGAAGGGTTCCCCAATTAGATTTCCAAAAGGGCCAAATTTGGTCAGGCATGCCAAGCCAAGGGCCAGGGCCAGGGCCGGATTAACCATTAGTTACTTCTATTATGATTTTATAATTATTAGTAGTGAAACATGTACTCTTGAAACAAAATTAGTCCAAAACCAACTATTTAATTATGAAATGCCCAATGTCAGCAAACAAAAAGTCCAGCAAACACATTCACACACACATAGCGCCCACTCCTGTCTGAAACACTCAGTCTTTGGATATCTGTGTTCAGACGGTCATTCTAAGAGACAGAAGGAAAAACACAGACAGAGATTTTTTGTTAGTTATTTTTCAAATGTGTTATCAGAATATGCCACATTCGTTTTTGTAAATATGTGAACCAAATAATATCAGGCTGTTAACGACAACAAGTATTGTTTGAGCTTTTATTTGTGTATTATTATAATTGTTTTATTGCTGTGTATTAAGTTTTAAATTTGACTCGAATCAATCAATCAAATTTATTTATAAAGCCCTTTTTACAACAAAGTTGTCACAAAGTGCTTTTACAATCACTCAGCCTGAATCCGACAGAGCAAACATCAACAAGTTGAACAAGAAACAAGTTGAACAAGTTGATACACGGCGGCTAGGAAAAACTCCCTGAAAGTCAGATTTAGGAAGAAACCTAGAGAGGAACCAGGCTCTGAGGGATCACCAGTCCTCTTCTGGCTGAACTAGTTGGATGTTGTTAGCACTGCTTAATCCACTGTCTCTGCTCTCTCATTTCATTCATTTCCTTTTAATTAAGCTGTGTAGCATATTTAATAGGAAACATGATATCAAATATGAAATGGTTATTCCATTGTAATAATTGAATAAGACAAGAAAATTGACGAATAGCAATTTTTTGGGGGATCTTGTTCACTCACCAATCAGTGAGAGAAGTGAGAGCAACGGGATGAGGCAACCTTTCTGATGTCAGGCCTGTATTCTGTTTTGGCGACCCAGAGGCACAGTCCAAGATGTGAATCTGTGAGTCTGTTCCTATCCTGGCTCTTGATAGCATCCATTGAAGAAAATGCTGATTCACAGATGTATGTTGAGGGGAACATTGTGAGTAGGAGAAAGCAAACACAGCAGCTCCTCCCGGAATGTCTTCCTATCAAACAATCTTGCGAAAACTTCGGCATCCATGTCGATTGGACATTGTTTAATTAACTCGGCGAAGGGCTTTTTAGCTCTTGCAAGTTTACAAGAAACGTGTAACGAGGCAGCTGTTGCGCTCTCTTGTGCAGATGTTGTTTTACACATAGTTAAAACCGAGTGCTTGTATGATGTTAGTATGCTGGCAATTTTATGTTTACGCTGGTCTGATTTTTCTGGGTAGTTTGCATTAAAACTTGCAGCATGGATAGAGTTAAAGTGCCGCTTAAGATTGTTCGCTTTGATTACTGCTACAGTCTGCATGCATATTAAGCAAGTGGGCTTTGTACCGTTGTGGTCCGGTAAAAAAAAGCAATACCTCTCAGTCCAGTTAGTTTTAAAACTGGTCCTGGTCTACCTTCCGTATTTTGGAGTAAAAGAGGGCTAGCTGGCGAGCGGCTGCGGCTACTTTGTGTGCGTGATACTACACTAGCTAGTGGAGTGGAGTCGAGTAGCAAAGCAAACAAATTGAAGCCATTGAAACGGACATGCAGTATATAAAAACTAAAGATGAGACAATTGGAGCTGGAAATCCAACAGCTAGTGAAAGATGCAAGTCAAACATTGACACATGACCTTTTTTATAACAATGTTTTAGCAAGCAAGCAAGCAAGTTTATTTAATATAGCACAATTCAAACTTAGAAGCAATTCAATGTGCTTTACAGAGGAAAATAATAATAAAATGATATAAGACATGCTTTTATCAGAATAAAAAAAGAACAATTAAATACATGCATTTTATAACAATCTGTAATGCTGAAGTGACGGCATATGCAACCTAGGGCTCCCCTGTGGGAGAACGCTGGGCAGAGCCATCTACAAAAAACCTGTTTACCACCAGGATCGCTACATTACCCCCACCAAACGGGAGAGCGTGTCCTCACGCTTCACATGTCCAAAGTCCCTCAAGGAGACATGCCTCTCCGATGGCCCTCGCTGCCAATCCCACACCAATGTAGCGTCCGGCGGGGGGAATTGAACCAGTGCCCTACTTATTTATTTTAACAGTATGTTTTCACACCCAACAGGTAGCTGAAATCTAAATAAAAAGATAATAGATGTGACTTGTGTGTCTGGATAATTAAGGACAAAGTGAACTTAACATGGTTTGGACCGTATTAACCAAAATAATTATTGGTATAACTGTCTCGTATAACCCTGCCTGTGTCATTGTCCTCAAAAACAGCTTCAATTCCCCAGTCTTCCTCGATGACCATCCTTGGTTGCCTCTCTCTCCTCAGACAGGCAATGTTATGTAGCACGACACATGCAACAACAATGTCACATGCCCTTTGTGGAGTTACTTGAGGTGATTCAGGCACTGAAACCTCGACTTGATAAGCCCAAATGCCATCTCTATACGAGCTATTGTGCATGCATGGCCAATATGGTAGTTGTGCTGTGCCTCAGTCTGGGTCTCCTGAGTGAGGAGATAAGGCACGCATGCATATGCCTTGTCTCCCAGCAAAACTCCTGCAAATTCACCTGTAAAAGTATTTATCTTTTAACATTGATTTGGGTGTAGGTATTTGAAAGCTTTTTGTCATGTCTTAAGTGACTAACATACCTTTTGCCAGTTGGTGGGAAAGAGAAGAGGCCTGGCCATTTTGCATCGAGGCTGGCCATTTTGCCTCCACATTTGTCATTAAACAATGTGCATCACAGATCATCTAATTTAAAATGTAGGTCACTACAGTGGACTGGAATTTCAGAATCAGAATGGTTTTTAAATCACCATGAATGTTAATACAGACAAGGAATTTACTGTGGCAGGAAGGTGCATACATACAACATATAGGGATCTTACTAATACTAATGAGAGGGAATATAAAAATATACAAAATATACGGTTCTAATGAACAAAACACTGGTGCCCAGCTTATTGTACAGAACAATCGGTTTTATAGTGGTAGCCTACAATGTCATCTGCGTGGGACTGTACCTGTACATTGATGCTGTGTAATGATTTCCTATTGACGAAGTCTGCTTCATGCGGACCAGACGAACGCTTAATTCGCATGTGGGTGTAGTCCAGAGCACCGATAGAATTTGGGGAAAAACATCGTTCAGAATGGTAAAAACAGTTCATGTAAGTAGTAACTCATAGCCAGCTTAATGTTACAACTGTCCAGTCTCATGATGTTTATTAATTGCAGCTGCCAAAAAAAGAATGAGGTTGCTGGCACTGGGGGAGGCCCACCAACAGCCAACTCCTGCAGAAGAGCTGGCATTATATATGAACAAAGGGAGGCCTGTCATTGAGGGCATAGAAGGGGGAACATCCTCAGAATCCATTCCAGCTTGTAGAAAAAAGTACTACATAAAAGGAGTGTTTTTGAAAATTGTGTCATTTATTTTTTGCCTTAGATTCCTAACCATCTATTTCAGTTCAATAGTGATGCCAAATTCTGTGTGCTTCCTGGATCCACCAGACATGCTGAACCCTGTGAGTATGACCTATAGTGTAAAGCACTGATTTCTTGTCAAGTGGTGATTTATTCAACAGAGGTTAATGGTGTCAGGTTGAAGGCCCATCTGCAGTTGAGGAGGATGAGGAGACTGTGTCAGTATGTTCAAGGAAGCCTGAGGTAGGCACAGATTTGGACATCGTACATGTAAAAGCCTACTTGTGAGCTGCCAATGGTGTGTATTTACCCTATTATTATCATTGGCTGTAGGGTGCTGACACCCTTATAGAGCCCTCTCAGTCTGGGACCACAAGTGACCAAGTGAGTATTAAGAAATGACAGAAAGTGCAAGGTGCATTCAATCAAATAACTTGAATTTCAGTTCCTACAAAACCCAGAGAACATAAAGGGAGTATACAAAAGATATCTACTGAAACAAATTGAAGCCATTGAAACGGACATGCAGTATAAAAAACTAAAGATGAGACAATTGGAGCTGGAAATCCAACAGCTAGTGAAAGATGCAAGTCAAACATTGACACATGACCTTTTTTATAACAATGTTTTAGCAAGCAAGCAAGCAAGTTTATTTAATATAGCACAATTCAAACTTAGAAGCAATTCAATGTGCTTTACAGAGGAAAATAATAATAAAATGATATAAGACATGCTTTTATCAGAATAAAAAAAGAACAATTAAATACATGCATTTTATAACAATCTGTAATGCTGAAGTGACGGCATATGCAACCTAGGGCTCCCCTGTGGGAGAACGCTGGGCAGAGCCATCTACAAAAAACCTGTTTACCACCAGGATCGCTACATTACCCCCACCAAACGGGAGAGCGTGTCCTCACGCTTCACATGTCCAAAGTCCCTCAAGGAGACATGCCTCTCCGATGGCCCTCGCTGCCAATCCCACACCAATGTAGCGTCCGGCGGGGGGAATTGAACCAGTGCCCTACTTATTTATTTTAACAGTATGTTTTCACACCCAACAGGTAGCTGAAATCTAAATAAAAAGATAATAGATGTGACTTGTGTGTCTGGATAATTAAGGACAAAGTGAACTTAACATGGTTTGGACCGTATTAACCAAAATAATTATTGGTATAACTGCCTCGTATAACCCTGCCTGTGTCATTGTCCTCAAAAACAGCTTCAATTCCCCAGTCTTCCTCGATGACCATCCTTGGTTGCCTCTCTCTCCTCAGACAGGCAATGTTATGTAGCACGACACATGCAACAACAATGTCACATGCCCTTTGTGGAGTTACTTTGAGGTGATTCAGGCACTGAAACCTCGACTTGATAAGCCCAAATGCCATCTCTATACGAGCTATTGTGCATGCATGGCCAATATGGTAGTTGTGCTGTGCCTCAGTCTGGGTCTCCTGAGTGAGGAGATAAGGCACGCATGCATATGCCTTGTCTCCCAGCAAAACTCCTGCAAATTCACCTGTAAAAGTATTTATCTTTTAACATTGATTTGGGTGTAGGTATTTGAAAGCTTTTTGTCATGTCTTAAGTGACTAACATACCTTTTGCCAGTTGGTGGGAAAGAGAAGAGGCCTGGCCATTTTGCATCGAGGCTGGCCATTTTGCCTCCACATTTGTCATTAAACAATGTGCATCACAGATCATCTAATTTAAAATGTAGGTCACTACAGTGGACTGGAATTTCAGAATCAGAATGGTTTTTAAATCACCATGAATGTTAATACAGACAAGGAATTTACTGTGGCAGGAAGGTGCATACATACAACATATAGGGATCTTACTAATACTAATGAGAGGGAATATAAAAATATACAAAATATACGGTTCTAATGAACAAAACACTGGTGCCCAGCTTATTGTACAGAACAATCGGTTTTATAGTGGTAGCCTACAATGTCATCTGCGTGGGACTGTACCTGTACATTGATGCTGTGTAATGATTTCCTATTGACGAAGTCTGCTTCATGCGGACCAGACGAACGCTTAATTCGCATGTGGGTGTAGTCCAGAGCACCGATAGAATTTGGGGAAAAACATCGTTCAGAATGGTAAAAACAGTTCATGTAAGTAGTAACTCATAGCCAGCTTAATGTTACAACTGTCCAGTCTCATGATGTTTATTAATTGCAGCTGCCAAAAAAAGAATGAGGTTGCTGGCACTGGGGGAGGCCCACCAACAGCCAACTCCTGCAGAAGAGCTGGCATTATATATGAACAAAGGGAGGCCTGTCATTGAGGGCATAGAAGGGGGAACATCCTCAGAATCCATTCCAGCTTGTAGAAAAAAGTACTACATAAAAGGAGTGTTTTTGAAAATTGTGTCATTTATTTTTTGCCTTAGATTCCTAACCATCTATTTCAGTTCAATAGTGATGCCAAATTCTGTGTGCTTCCTGGATCCACCAGACATGCTGAACCCTGTGAGTATGACCTATAGTGTAAAGCACTGATTTCTTGTCAAGTGGTGATTTATTCAACAGAGGTTAATGGTGTCAGGTTGAAGGCCCATCTGCAGTTGAGGAGGATGAGGAGACTGTGTCAGTATGTTCAAGGAAGCCTGAGGTAGGCACAGATTTGGACATCGTACATGTAAAAGCCTACTTGTGAGCTGCCAATGGTGTGTATTTACCCTATTATTATCATTGGCTGTAGGGTGCTGACACCCTTATAGAGCCCTCTCAGTCTGGGACCACAAGTGACCAAGTGAGTATTAAGAAATGACAGAAAGTGCAAGGTGCATTCAATCAAATAACTTGAATTTCAGTTCCTACAAAACCCAGAGAACATAAAGGGAGTATACAAAAGATATCTACTGAAACAAATTGAAGCCATTGAAACGGACATGCAGTATAAAAAACTAAAGATGAGACAATTGGAGCTGGAAATCCAACAGCTAGTGAAAGATGCAAGTCAAACATTGACACATGACCTTTTTTATAACAATGTTTTAGCAAGCAAGCAAGCAAGTTTATTTAATATAGCACAATTCAAACTTAGAAGCAATTCAATGTGCTTTACAGAGGAAAATAATAATAAAATGATATAAGACATGCTTTTATCAGAATAAAAAAAGAACAATTAAATACATGCATTTTATAACAATCTGTAATGCTGAAGTGACGGCATATGCAACCTAGGGCTCCCCTGTGGGAGAACGCTGGGCAGAGCCATCTACAAAAAACCTGTTTACCACCAGGATCGCTACATTACCCCCACCAAACGGGAGAGCGTGTCCTCACGCTTCACATGTCCAAAGTCCCTCAAGGAGACATGCCTCTCCGATGGCCCTCGCTGCCAATCCCACACCAATGTAGCGTCCGGCGGGGGGAATTGAACCAGTGCCCTACTTATTTATTTTAACAGTATGTTTTCACACCCAACAGGTAGCTGAAATCTAAATAAAAAGATAATAGATGTGACTTGTGTGTCTGGATAATTAAGGACAAAGTGAACTTAACATGGTTTGGACCGTATTAACCAAAATAATTATTGGTATAACTGCCTCGTATAACCCTGCCTGTGTCATTGTCCTCAAAAACAGCTTCAATTCCCCAGTCTTCCTCGATGACCATCCTTGGTTGCCTCTCTCTCCTCAGACAGGCAATGTTATGTAGCACGACACATGCAACAACAATGTCACATGCCCTTTGTGGAGTTACTTTGAGGTGATTCAGGCACTGAAACCTCGACTTGATAAGCCCAAATGCCATCTCTATACGAGCTATTGTGCATGCATGGCCAATATGGTAGTTGTGCTGTGCCTCAGTCTGGGTCTCCTGAGTGAGGAGATAAGGCACGCATGCATATGCCTTGTCTCCCAGCAAAACTCCTGCAAATTCACCTGTAAAAGTATTTATCTTTTAACATTGATTTGGGTGTAGGTATTTGAAAGCTTTTTGTCATGTCTTAAGTGACTAACATACCTTTTGCCAGTTGGTGGGAAAGAGAAGAGGCCTGGCCATTTTGCATCGAGGCTGGCCATTTTGCCTCCACATTTGTCATTAAACAATGTGCATCACAGATCATCTAATTTAAAATGTAGGTCACTACAGTGGACTGGAATTTCAGAATCAGAATGGTTTTTAAATCACCATGAATGTTAATACAGACAAGGAATTTACTGTGGCAGGAAGGTGCATACATACAACATATAGGGATCTTACTAATACTAATGAGAGGGAATATAAAAATATACAAAATATACGGTTCTAATGAACAAAACACTGGTGCCCAGCTTATTGTACAGAACAATCGGTTTTATAGTGGTAGCCTACAATGTCATCTGCGTGGGACTGTACCTGTACATTGATGCTGTGTAATGATTTCCTATTGACGAAGTCTGCTTCATGCGGACCAGACGAACGCTTAATTCGCATGTGGGTGTAGTCCAGAGCACCGATAGAATTTGGGGAAAAACATCGTTCAGAATGGTAAAAACAGTTCATGTAAGTAGTAACTCATAGCCAGCTTAATGTTACAACTGTCCAGTCTCATGATGTTTATTAATTGCAGCTGCCAAAAAAAGAATGAGGTTGCTGGCACTGGGGGAGGCCCACCAACAGCCAACTCCTGCAGAAGAGCTGGCATTATATATGAACAAAGGGAGGCCTGTCATTGAGGGCATAGAAGGGGGAACATCCTCAGAATCCATTCCAGCTTGTAGAAAAAAGTACTACATAAAAGGAGTGTTTTTGAAAATTGTGTCATTTATTTTTTGCCTTAGATTCCTAACCATCTATTTCAGTTCAATAGTGATGCCAAATTCTGTGTGCTTCCTGGATCCACCAGACATGCTGAACCCTGTGAGTATGACCTATAGTGTAAAGCACTGATTTCTTGTCAAGTGGTGATTTATTCAACAGAGGTTAATGGTGTCAGGTTGAAGGCCCATCTGCAGTTGAGGAGGATGAGGAGACTGTGTCAGTATGTTCAAGGAAGCCTGAGGTAGGCACAGATTTGGACATCGTACATGTAAAAGCCTACTTGTGAGCTGCCAATGGTGTGTATTTACCCTAGTATTATCATTGGCTGTAGGGTGCTGACACCCTTATAGAGCCCTCTCAGTCTGGGACCACAAGTGACCAAGTGAGTATTAAGAAATGACAGAAAGTGCAAGGTGCATTCAATCAAATAACTTGAATTTCAGTTCCTACAAAACCCAGAGAACATAAAGGGAGTATACAAAAGATATCTACTGAAACAAATTGAAGCCATTGAAACGGACATGCAGTATAAAAAACTAAAGATGAGACAATTGGAGCTGGAAATCCAACAGCTAGTGAAAGATGCAAGTCAAACATTGACACATGACCTTTTTTATAACAATGTTTTAGCAAGCAAGCAAGCAAGTTTATTTAATATAGCACAATTCAAACTTAGAAGCAATTCAATGTGCTTTACAGAGGAAAATAATAATAAAATGATATAAGACATGCTTTTATCAGAATAAAAAAAGAACAATTAAATACATGCATTTTATAACAATCTGTAATGCTGAAGTGACGGCATATGCAACCTAGGGCTCCCCTGTGGGAGAACGCTGGGCAGAGCCATCTACAAAAAACCTGTTTACCACCAGGATCGCTACATTACCCCCACCAAACGGGAGAGCGTGTCCTCACGCTTCACATGTCCAAAGTCCCTCAAGGAGACATGCCTCTCCGATGGCCCTCGCTGCCAATCCCACACCAATGTAGCGTCCGGCGGGGGGAATTGAACCAGTGCCCTACTTATTTATTTTAACAGTATGTTTTCACACCCAACAGGTAGCTGAAATCTAAATAAAAAGATAATAGATGTGACTTGTGTGTCTGGATAATTAAGGACAAAGTGAACTTAACATGGTTTGGACCGTATTAACCAAAATAATTATTGGTATAACTGTCTCGTATAACCCTGCCTGTGTCATTGTCCTCAAAAACAGCTTCAATTCCCCAGTCTTCCTCGATGACCATCCTTGGTTGCCTCTCTCTCCTCAGACAGGCAATGTTATGTAGCACGACACATGCAACAACAATGTCACATGCCCTTTGTGGAGTTACTTTGAGGTGATTCAGGCACTGAAACCTCGACTTGATAAGCCCAAATGCCATCTCTATACGAGCTATTGTGCATGCATGGCCAATATGGTAGTTGTGCTGTGCCTCAGTCTGGGTCTCCTGAGTGAGGAGATAAGGCACGCATGCATATGCCTTGTCTCCCAGCAAAACTCCTGCAAATTCACCTGTAAAAGTATTTATCTTTTAACATTGATTTGGGTGTAGGTATTTGAAAGCTTTTTGTCATGTCTTAAGTGACTAACATACCTTTTGCCAGTTGGTGGGAAAGAGAAGAGGCCTGGCCATTTTGCATCGAGGCTGGCCATTTTGCCTCCACATTTGTCATTAAACAATGTGCATCACAGATCATCTAATTTAAAATGTAGGTCACTACAGTGGACTGGAATTTCAGAATCAGAATGGTTTTTAAATCACCATGAATGTTAATACAGACAAGGAATTTACTGTGGCAGGAAGGTGCATACATACAACATATAGGGATCTTACTAATACTAATGAGAGGGAATATAAAAATATACAAAATATACGGTTCTAATGAACAAAACACTGGTGCCCAGCTTATTGTACAGAACAATCGGTTTTATAGTGGTAGCCTACAATGTCATCTGCGTGGGACTGTACCTGTACATTGATGCTGTGTAATGATTTCCTATTGACGAAGTCTGCTTCATGCGGACCAGACGAACGCTTAATTCGCATGTGGGTGTAGTCCAGAGCACCGATAGAATTTGGGGAAAAACATCGTTCAGAATGGTAAAAACAGTTCATGTAAGTAGTAACTCATAGCCAGCTTAATGTTACAACTGTCCAGTCTCATGATGTTTATTAATTGCAGCTGCCAAAAAAAGAATGAGGTTGCTGGCACTGGGGGAGGCCCACCAACAGCCAACTCCTGCAGAAGAGCTGGCATTATATATGAACAAAGGAGGCCTGTCATTGAGGGCATAGAAGGGGGAACATCCTCAGAATCCATTCCAGCTTGTAGAAAAAAGTACTACATAAAAGGAGTGTTTTTGAAAATTGTGTCATTTATTTTTTGCCTTAGATTCCTAACCATCTATTTCAGTTCAATAGTGATGCCAAATTCTGTGTGCTTCCTGGATCCACCAGACATGCTGAACCCTGTGAGTATGACCTATAGTGTAAAGCACTGATTTCTTGTCAAGTGGTGATTTATTCAACAGAGGTTAATGGTGTCAGGTTGAAGGCCCATCTGCAGTTGAGGAGGATGAGGAGACTGTGTCAGTATGTTCAAGGAAGCCTGAGGTAGGCACAGATTTGGACATCGTACATGTAAAAGCCTACTTGTGAGCTGCCAATGGTGTGTATTTACCCTAGTATCATCATTGGCTGTAGGGTGCTGACACCCTTATAGAGCCCTCTCAGTCTGGGACCACAAGTGACCAAGTGAGTATTAAGAAATGACAGAAAGTGCCAGGTGCATTCAATCAAATAACTTGAATTTCAGTTCCTACAAAACCCAGAGAACATAAAGGGAGTATACAAAAGATATCTCCTGAAACAAATTGAAGCCATTGAAACGGACATGCAGTATAAAAAACTAAAGATGAGACAATTGGAGCTGGAAATCCAACAGCTAGTGAAAGATGCAAGTCAAACATTGACACATGACCTTTTTTATAACAATGTTTTAGCAAGCAAGCAAGCAAGTTTATTTAATATAGCACAATTCAAACTTAGAAGCAATTCAATGTGCTTTACAGAGGAAAATAATAATAAAATGATATAAGACATGCTTTTATCAGAATAAAAAAAAAAACAATAAAATACATGCATTTTATAACAATCTGTAATGCTGAAGTGACGGCATATGCAACCTAGGGCTCCCCTGTGGGAGAACGCTGGGCAGAGCCATCTACAAAAAACCTGTTTACCACCAGGATCGCTACATTACCCCCACCAAACGGGAGAGCGTGTCCTCACGCTTCACATGTCCAAAGTCCCTCAAGGAGACATGCCTCTCCGATGGCCCTCGCTGCCAATCCCACACCAATGTAGCGTCCGGCGGGGGGAATTGAACCAGTGCCCTACTTATTTATTTTAACAGTATGTTTTCACACCCAACAGGTAGCTGAAATCTAAATAAAAAGATAATAGATGTGACTTGTGTGTCTGGATAATTAAGGACAAAGTGAACTTAACATGGTTTGGACCGTATTAACCAAAATAATTATTGGTATAACTGTCTCGTATAACCCTGCCTGTGTCATTGTCCTCAAAAACAGCTTCAATTCCCCAGTCTTCCTCGATGACCATCCTTGGTTGCCTCTCTCTCCTCAGACAGGCAATGTTATGTAGCACGACACATGCAACAACAATGTCACATGCCCTTTGTGGAGTTACTTTGAGGTGATTCAGGCACTGAAACCTCGACTTGATAAGCCCAAATGCCATCTCTATACGAGCTATTGTGCATGCATGGCCAATATGGTAGTTGTGCTGTGCCTCAGTCTGGGTCTCCTGAGTGAGGAGATAAGGCACGCATGCATATGCCTTGTCTCCCAGCAAAACTCCTGCAAATTCACCTGTAAAAGTATTTATCTTTTAACATTGATTTGGGTGTAGGTATTTGAAAGCTTTTTGTCATGTCTTAAGTGACTAACATACCTTTTGCCAGTTGGTGGGAAAGAGAAGAGGCCTGGCCATTTTGCATCGAGGCTGGCCATTTTGCCTCCACATTTGTCATTAAACAATGTGCATCACAGATCATCTAATTTAAAATGTAGGTCACTACAGTGGACTGGAATTTCAGAATCAGAATGGTTTTTAAATCACCATGAATGTTAATACAGACAAGGAATTTACTGTGGCAGGAAGGTGCATACATACAACATATAGGGATCTTACTAATACTAATGAGAGGGAATATAAAAATATACAAAATATACGGTTCTAATGAACAAAACACTGGTGCCCAGCTTATTGTACAGAACAATCGGTTTTATAGTGGTAGCCTACAATGTCATCTGCGTGGGACTGTACCTGTACATTGATGCTGTGTAATGATTTCCTATTGACGAAGTCTGCTTCATGCGGACCAGACGAACGCTTAATTCGCATGTGGGTGTAGTCCAGAGCACCGATAGAATTTGGGGAAAAACATCGTTCAGAATGGTAAAAACAGTTCATGTAAGTAGTAACTCATAGCCAGCTTAATGTTACAACTGTCCAGTCTCATGATGTTTATTAATTGCAGCTGCCAAAAAAAGAATGAGGTTGCTGGCACTGGGGGAGGCCCACCAACAGCCAACTCCTGCAGAAGAGCTGGCATTATATATGAACAAAGGGAGGCCTGTCATTGAGGGCATAGAAGGGGGAACATCCTCAGAATCCATTCCAGCTTGTAGAAAAAAGTACTACATAAAAGGAGTGTTTTTGAAAATTGTGTCATTTATTTTTTGCCTTAGATTCCTAACCATCTATTTCAGTTCAATAGTGATGCCAAATTCTGTGTGCTTCCTGGATCCACCAGACATGCTGAACCCTGTGAGTATGACCTATAGTGTAAAGCACTGATTTCTTGTCAAGTGGTGATTTATTCAACAGAGGTTAATGGTGTCAGGTTGAAGGCCCATCTGCAGTTGAGGAGGATGAGGAGACTGTGTCAGTATGTTCAAGGAAGCCTGAGGTAGGCACAGATTTGGACATCGTACATGTAAAAGCCTACTTGTGAGCTGCCAATGGTGTGTATTTACCCTAGTATCATCATTGGCTGTAGGGTGCTGACACCCTTATAGAGCCCTCTCAGTCTGGGACCACAAGTGACCAAGTGAGTATTAAGAAATGACAGAAAGTGCCAGGTGCATTCAATCAAATAACTTGAATTTCAGTTCCTACAAAACCCAGAGAACATAAAGGGAGTATACAAAAGATATCTCCTGAAACAAATTGAAGCCATTGAAACGGACATGCAGTATAAAAAACTAAAGATGAGACAATTGGAGCTGGAAATCCAACAGCTAGTGAAAGATGCAAGTCAAACATTGACACATGACCTTTTTTATAACAATGTTTTAGCAAGCAAGCAAGCAAGTTTATTTAATATAGCACAATTCAAACTTAGAAGCAATTCAATGTGCTTTACAGAGGAAAATAATAATAAAATGATATAAGACATGCTTTTATCAGAATAAAAAAAGAACAATTAAATACATGCATTTTATAACAATCTGTAATGCTGAAGTGACGGCATATGCAACCTAGGGCTCCCCTGTGGGAGAACGCTGGGCAGAGCCATCTACAAAAAACCTGTTTACCACCAGGATCGCTACATTACCCCCACCAAACGGGAGAGCGTGTCCTCACGCTTCACATGTCCAAAGTCCCTCAAGGAGACATGCCTCTCCGATGGCCCTCGCTGCCAATCCCACACCAATGTAGCGTCCGGCGGGGGGAATTGAACCAGTGCCCTACTTATTTATTTTAACAGTATGTTTTCACACCCAACAGGTAGCTGAAATCTAAATAAAAAGATAATAGATGTGACTTGTGTGTCTGGATAATTAAGGACAAAGTGAACTTAACATGGTTTGGACCGTATTAACCAAAATAATTATTGGTATAACTGTCTCGTATAACCCTGCCTGTGTCATTGTCCTCAAAAACAGCTTCAATTCCCCAGTCTTCCTCGATGACCATCCTTGGTTGTATTTCCTGTTGTTGTCCTCTGTGTTTTTTTTGGTGGTAATGTTTGTTATTCTCCTCAGACAGGCAATGTTATTATTAGCACGACACATGCAACAACAATGTCACATGCCCTTTGTGGAGTTACTCTGAGGTGATTCAGGCACTGAAACCTCGACTTGATAAGCCCAAATGCCATCTCTATACGAGCTATTGTGCATGCATGGCCAATATGGTAGTTGTGCTGTGCCTCAGTCTGGGTCTCCTGAGTGAGGAGATAAGGCACGCATGCATATCCCTTGTCTCCCAGCAAAACTCCTGCAAATTCACCTGTAAAAGTATTTATCTTTTAACATTGATTTGGGTGTAGGTATTTGAAAGCTTTTTGTCATGTCTTAAGTGACTAACATACCTTTTGCCAGTTGGTGGGAAAGAGAAGAGGCCTGGCCATTTTGCATCGAGGCTGGCCATTTTGCCTCCACATTTGTCATTAAACAATGTGCATCACAGATCATCTAATTTAAAATGTAGGTCACTACAGTGGACTGGAATTTCAGAATCAGAATGGTTTTTAAATCACCATGAATGTTAATACAGACAAGGAATTTACTGTGGCAGGAAGGTGCATACATACAACATATAGGGATCTTACTAATACTAATGAGAGGGAATATAAAAATATACAAAATATACGGTTCTAATGAACAAAACACTGGTGCCCAGCTTATTGTACAGAACAATCGGTTTTATAGTGGTAGCCTACAATGTCATCTGCGTGGGACTGTACCTGTACATTGATGCTGTGTAATGATTTCCTATTGACGAAGTCTGCTTCATGCGGACCAGACGAACGCTTAATTCGCATGTGGGTGTAGTCCAGAGCACCGATATTTCCAATTTGGGAAGCGCTTACAGTGCAAACTGTGTGCATTGCACTCCTTTTTGCCAGCGGAACATTTTTGTACACAGTCGGAGATGCAGAGAATATCAGCAGTCACAGTTTGATTTTTAAATAATAATGGCCTACTGAAACAATAGGCAATTAATAATAGTTGATACATAAACAACATTAGGTTATGTAAAGGATATATAATACATTTTGTGTGTATACAATGTACGTTGTGTGAAAAGAGCCATCACTTACATGACTTACGCAACGTGATATTATCACACGGATTATTTTAAATTAAACCAAATTAATTCAGAAGTAATGCAGACTATAATATTGACTTAACTTCAGTCAGTGTGCAATTTCCTGACTTGAATATCATCCTGTCACTTCGCTGTCAAAGCGTTAAGGTTAATCAATAAACGACTTTTTATATTAAGTTTATTTTTTATTTTACCTTTCTTTAACCAGGTAGGCCGATTGAGAACAAATTCTCATTTACAAAAATTGCTCTGTGCGTTTATTCAAATGATATTCAAAAAGGAATGCATGCAACGTCCTACTGTTGAAATACGAGACAATGGGGGGAAAACTTCTCAATGTAATGCCATAAAATACAAATACATAAATAGATCTAGAAATATCTTAATATTGCTATTCAATAGGGCATGATATCGACATAATGAAAAGTTGTCCCACAATGCACTCGCTTGTACCGACTTATCTACAAACCATTTTTCTTTTGCAAGAAACACTTTCAGTGCCCGCACACAATGAACTTTATCCCCAACTTCTCTGGTTTATTAGCTATGTACTGTGTGAATCGACAGCGAGCTTTGGTAGGGAATAGCTGTTTATCAACAGTTATGTTCGCACTGGGGTTGAAAGAAGAAAACATTGTTTTTAACAAATTTATTGAATATCTCAGATATCATGGTAAACTGGTCAGTTTGAATTTGAGAAGCTCTTGTGCTTGTGTCATCTAAATGCAGATGGTGCATGATATCTCAGAATTTTTGAAGATTTTACATGGTGTCAACTTCAAATTCAAGGTTCTGTAGGTTATGTCCACTTAATTTTTTACAAATACAGCTACTTGTCACGGTTGTAGTAGGTGGATGGAAGAAGGAAGCCAGCCACAGGAATGGATAGCGTTCTGAGTTGTCAACGTAGAACGAAGCTAAAGAGCGTTTTATACACTAAAGCCCAGAGGTGGGACAAAGTCATTGTTATGCAAGTCACAAGTAAGTCTCAAGTCTTTGCCCTCGAGTCCCGAGTCAAGTCGAGTCAAAGATGAGGCAAGTCCCGAGTCGAGTCACAAGTCAAAGCCAACAAGTCTCAAGTCGAGTCCAAAGTCCTCCCATTTTAGTTTCGAGTCATTTCAAGTCATCTTACCACAGAATTTATACAAATCATGTATGTCTGTAAGATTTGTATTTATTTAAACCTCTTTTTATACAATGACATTAATACAGTAAAAAAACAGAAAATTTAATTTCACAAAAAATGCTTGTATTTCAACAGCATATTGCACTAGAACAATGCACAGCAACTTCAGTCCTGTATTGTATTGACCTTAGGGCTGGATGGAAAAAATTTATATAACGATATATTTCTTTATTTCGGTCGATACGACATAATTCCGATATCGATATGAACAATATAAAAGCCTCAGAAAAAATGCCATGAACACCCACAATGGATGTCTGTATACAATCTTCTGAAAAATACATTTGCCAAGTCATTTGAGCCTCCTCCTATAAAACTAAATAATATTTTAGAAATAAAACGGTACAAATAAATTAAAGTTCACCTTTTATTTGTTTTTAACCTTTATACAAACAAGAAAAGTCAAATAAGCAATTTGACTCTGAGACTGACCTTATTAATATATTTAACTTTAAACAATAACATAGGCTGATTATATTATTCTTTACACAAAACTTCCTGCAACAAAACTTGTTCTTATAAACATATCGTTTAAAGTTAGTGAACATGTTAGACAATGAAGAGGTGAGTTCATGAGTTCGCTACGTGACCGTGGATTTAAGAGACACGACAGAGAAGCTCATGAACGCGCATGTCGCAACATGCTCGGAGAATGAGAGTGCTCAAAAGCGCATGTCCATCATGACGTCATGGGCCAGTCAACGCGGAAGATCCAAGCTCCTATGTTGGCTTTATGCGCTTTTGAGCCTCTCATTCTCCGGCACATTTAGCATCACGCTGAAACCTGAAGTTCATCAGATCTCAGAAAGCTGAACCACTTCCCTACCACTGAATTAGTCTTTCCTCTCATATCAACTGTCTGCTTTCTCCTCACTTATGGAAGCTCGTTCAGTCACGTTTGAATTGCGGTCATGGGCGTTCATTTTGTAGCTTAAACTTGCCGTGTTGGAGATCAGCAAAAATATTGAAATATCGAAAATGTGTTTAGAAATCATATCACCGTTATTGATTTTTTTTACCGCGATATATATTGATATTGAATTATTGTCCAGCCCTAACCTCATATTGCAAAACAGTTTAACTTTCAAATAGACATGGGTCCTTTTAGCCTGAACTTTTTTAAACATGTCATTAATAAAATCCTCACTCCTCAAAATGATCACTTCTGAAAAAAAGGACCAACCTGATAATATAATTGGAATTACTCCATAGAGACGTGTGTGTGTGCGTGTGAGCGTGCCCGTGCGCAGCTCCGTCTGTAATCTTCGATCCGCATGTTTTGCAAATTGCAACTCTTTTTTTGTCGACTACCTCGTAATTTTTATAGCCAAACGAAACTATATTCGGTATCATTTTGCCAACTGGCGCGTTGTTGCTTGTGCTTCACTGGTTGTCTTGCAATGTGCCTGCTTGGATGCTGTCTAATCAAAACAACGTGGGACTACAGTGATTGGATGTCGAATCAAAACAACGTGGGACTACAGTGATTGGATGTCCAATCAAAACAACGTGGGACTACAGTGATTGGATGTCCAATCAAAACAACGTGGGACTACAGTGATTGGATGTCGTGCAGGCAGCGCGCGTGCTCTCTGCATGCATTTTTTTTTCACAGATGCAGATAAACTGAGAGCGGCGCGGCCGTGTGAACATTTTCTTCCCCAGTTTTCATGGGAAGTAGCAAGTCTTCTCGAGTCAAAAGGCGCAAGTCCAAGTGAAGTCACGAGTCATTGATGTTCAAGTCCAAGTCGAGTTGCAAGTCTTTGTACATTTTGTCGAGTCGAGTCTGAAGTCATCAAATTCATGACTCGAGTCTGACTCGAGTCCAAGTCACATGACTCGAGTCCACACCTCTGCTAAAGCCCACATACACAGATGTGTCACAGCACACTCAGTAATTGTAATATATATTCACACAAAGAATTTAATCCTGTTCTCATTGAAAGAACGAACAAAATGACACAGGTAACAATTCCACACAAAGACAAGACCAAACACAGGGAACTTAAATACTCCTCTAATGAGAAGATGACCACCAGGTGTAGTGATGCTGATGATTTAGGTTATGCTAAAGCAAAGCAGCTGCTTAAACAACACTTCGCCAACGAGTATAAGGTTGCCTCCGCGTATATGGTTTTGGCGTGTCCACCTATAGCAGAGGATACCAACGCACTGCAGGCCTACTCACTTTTGTAATGGAGAAAATACAATATATGCAGGAGTTAGACATGACGAGCAACATGAGAGCAGTCATGTCTAAGCTGCCATTCAAGCTGAGGGAGCAATGGAGGTCGGTGGCACATAATATAATGGATACATCTGAACGCAGAGCTCTGTTCAAAGATTTGGTGGCATTCATTGAGAAGCATGTACGTATTCTTGCAGATTCTTTGTTTGGCGATATTCAGGACCCAGCGTCAGGAGTAGTTGGTGCTAAGGTCGACAGGCTCAAGTCCCAGCCGGGCGACCGATTTAAAGGAAACAGCTTTGCCACTACCATTAAACCTGTATACTCAGCTGGGAATTTTGGAGAGGGAAAGGCAGTGTTGCCAGAAAATGGATCTACTATGGGGTCAATTTGTGTGTGGTGTTCGCAAAGTCACTCTTTGGAGGAATGTCAACATTTCAAATGGAGGCAGCACCAGGACAAAATAATCTTTTTAAAGGAGAAGGAGCGTTGCTTTGGCTGTTTAGGTGCTGGGCACATGAGTCGCAGTTGTGAACAGCGTGCAACTTGTCGGATTTGCAGTCGAGGCCATCCTGGTGTGCTTCATATTGACAAGAGAGACAAAGCCAAAGCAGACATAGAGCGACCTAAGGAGCCTGGGGGATCTAACAGCACAACATCTACGAAAGCCTGTGGTCGTGTAGGGGTCGGAAGTGATCGCTGCTTTCTTTCCATTTTGGCAGTCCAAGTCAAATCCATCAAAGGGGACAGAGTAATTCAAACATATGCATTTCTGGACCCTGGCAGTTCAGCCACTTTCCAAAGGCTTGGTCTGTCTGGTAAACAAGCGCACGTTTTGTTACAAACTATGGGACAGGAAAGGGTCATGCCAGCGAAATTCTTGTTTGACTTGGAGGTGTCTAGTGTGGACAGCAACGTCTTCTATAAGCTACCAGAAGTCCTCACGCAGAAGAAAATGCCTGTAAGTTCAGATAGTATTGTGTCCAAAGGAGAGTTGGCAAAGTGGTCATACCTAGCAAAAGTACAGATTGACAGTTTGGAGGCATATTGATTGGATGCAATGCTCCCGAGATATTGGAACCTTGGGAGGTCATAAATAGCCAAGGGGGAGGACCATACGCAATTAAGACCGTATTGGGATGGGACTGTAATGGCCCTTTTCAGGCTAAAACCAGCAGCTTGGAAACTGAAGTTCCTTCAGTAGTTGTCAACAGGATTTCAGTGAGCCGTTTGGAAGAAATGCTTAGCAGCCAGTATAACCATGATTTCAGCGAAAGGGCTACAGAGGAGAAAGGCCGTTCAGTGGAAGACATCAAGTTCATGGAGATTGTGGAAAACTCTGCCACACTTGAGGATGGTCATTACAGTTTGAAGCTGCCTTTTAAAAAAGGCAATGTCACTTTGCCCAACAATTTCTCTGTGGTAAAGCAAAGGTTGCTCGGGCTGAAAAGGAGGTTTCTTAATAGTAAACAGTTTTTTGAGGAATACAAAATGAACCTCAACAGGTTGATCAGTTTGGGTTATGCAGAGCAAGTTCCAGATTGGACCACGGCAGTGGTAGGGTGTGGTACCTCCCGCATCATGGTGTATATCACCCAAGGAAGAGGAGTCTGCGGGTGGTGTTTGACTGTGGTGCGAGTTTTAAAGGAAAATCTTTGAACCAGCAGCTCTTGCAAGGCCCCAATTTGACCAGTACATTGTTTGGTGTCCTGCTCAGGTTTAGGCTGGAACCTGTTGCAGTTATGGGCGACATACAGGCAATGTTCCAGCAGGTCAGGGTCGCAAAGGAGGATAGAGACTTCCGCCGTTTTTTATGGTGGCCAGAGGGAGATCTCACCAAGGAAGTAGCTGAGTTTCGTGTGACTGTCCATCTGTTCGGTGCAGTGTCCTCCCCGAGTTGTGCTAGCTTTGCTCTGAGAAAAACAGCAGATCAGTCTAAATTTCCAGCTGAAGTGCATCAAACAGTCAAGGAGATTTTTACGTGGATGATTGTCTGATGAGCATGCCCTCTGAAGAAGAAGCTGCCTTCATGGTTAAAAATGTAAGTACTCTCTGACAGGAAGGAGGATTCACTCTGATGAAGTGGATTAGTAATAGTCGCACCACACTGCAGACAATCCCAGAGGAGCACCGAGCTAAAGACCTGATTGAACTGGATCTGGATAGAGACAAACTTCCTCTTGAGAGAGCTCTTGGCTTGCAATGGTGTGTGGAGAGTGATTCGTTCGAGTTCAAGATGGAGATCCAACAAAAGCCAGTCACCAGGCGTGGAATGTTATCAGTGGCTGGTTCTGTGTACGATCCTCTGGGATTTGTCGCACCTGTGGTGTTGCCTGCCAAAATCCTGCTGCAGGAACTTTGCAGAAGAAATTATGGATGGGATGAGACTGTGCCACAAGACATTTTGCAACAGTGGCTCAGGTGGTTGGAGGATTTGGATACGCTGTCTGGATTTAAGGTTGATCGTTGCATTAAGCCCAAGGGTTTCGGACAACCAAAACATGTTCAACTTCATCACTTTGCAGACGCTAGTGAAGCAGGATATGGAGCAGTCACATACCTCCGGATGCTGAATGATGGAAATGATATTCATGTTGCTTTCCTGATGGGCAGAGCCAGAGTTATGCCTTTAAAGAGCGTTACTATTCCTCGCCTGGAGCTGACCGCTGCTGTGTTTGCAGTTCGTGTTGATCTGATGCTGAAGGCTGAGCTGAGATTCCACTTGCAGGAGTCCATCTTTTGGACTGACAGCACTTCTGTGTTGAAGTATATTAAAAATGAGGATAAACGTTTCCATACGTTTATGGCGAACAGGATTTCGACTATAAGAGGGGCCACCGAAACTTCACAATGGCGATATATCAGCTCCAAGGAAAATCCAGCGGATGAGGCATCCAGAGGAGTAAGGGTTGGAGACTTCATCCCTGGCAGGAGGTGGATAGAGGGTCCAGGGTTTTTGTGTAAACCAGAATCTAACTGGACAACAAATTTAATAGAAACTATCATAGAACCAGATGATCAAGAGATCAAGGAAGTCACCGTGAACGTTGTGTCTGTGGAAGGCTCACCTGTTGGCACAAGCCGGTTACTTACCTATTTCTCAAGTTGGGGTAAGCTTAAGGTGGCCGTAGCCTGGTTTCTTAAATGGAAAACTATGCTGTTGAAAAAGAGCTGCAGGAGAAGGGAGGAAGAGAAAGCTGCTGTTACTTTGTAAGCCGAGCACAGACAAGGTGCCACCGAGGAGGCAAGGGTTCAAGGACAAGCCGGGACGGCAAATTTCTATCCGTTGAGGACCTTTTAGGAGCAGAGCTGGAAATCATTAGATATTGTCAGCAGCAGAGATTTGGAGATAAAATTGCCATGTTGTCAGCCGGGAACTCTTCAGTGAGCAGGCGTAGTACAATCTTCAGGTTGGATCCGCGCTTGGATGATGGGCTTCTCAGAGTTGGAGGGCGGCTGGGTAGAAGTTCTTTGCCAGAGGCGATTAAACACCCGCTAATGCTCGCCAAGGACCAAAATGTGGCCACCCTTATCCTCAGGCACATCCATCAGCAGCAGGGCCATAGTGGTCGGAATCACACACTATCAACGCTGCGAAAGAAGTATTGGGTCACTAGTGCCAACTCCGCTGTAAGAAAAGTAATTACAGAATGTGTCGGTTGCAAGAAATACAACGGAAAAATGCAGGAGCAAAAGATGGCGGATTTGCCAGAGGAGTGGATTCTTCCTGACTAGCCACCATTTACTAACGTTGGCGTTGATTATTTTGGCCAAATTACAGTAAGGAAAGGACGTGGTACAGCCAAACGCTATGGTGTGATACTAACCTGCCTGGCGAGCAGAGCAGTCCACCTCGAAGTGGCTGACTCTTTGGACACTGATGCATGTATCAATGTTCTGCGACGTTTCATCTGTAGGAGAGGTCAAGTTGTTGGTATTTTATCTGACAATGGAACGAACTTTATAGGAGCAGAGAGGGAATTAAAAGAGGCTCTCTAGTTTTTGACCGCTATGGACGTGTGTTGGATAATGTGGCACTGTCGATTAAGTAGTAATATGGCTTGTTATGGATAATAAGGACTTTGTGACAATAAATCATATCTCTTACGACAGAGAGAAATCAGGACTTGAACTTTTGTCACATCATTTCTCAACAAACAATTAAGACACGGGAAGCGCGTCAACTAGCCACTTCAGCCCCTCTGTGTAAGTGTTTTTTGCGGTTACAACGATACTGAACAAGGTGTGCGGGGTGGGGAGAGATTCGGCGGCTGCTAACAAGCCAGAGAAGACGACCGCCGGAACCTGCCCGCAGGTGGAGCTATCCCACTATCAGAGGGAGCTCTGACATTACTGAAAACGGACAGTGTGATGTCTTGTTAAATAAACTTTGATGTATGTGTTCAGAGTGTTAGGAGTTCCTTACTATATAATATTGTCTCTGTGAAGGGAAAACTATGCTCAAAAACGAAACACCATTGTATTGAGTAGGGGGAATCAAATATATTGGAACTTGTTATCATAGAGATTAACAACATAATTAGAAGGATTATATATCCACTCCATAAAATTAAATATTAATATTAACAACTGAGGTGGCCACCCATTACCACTCCGGTGGTTTCGCCACTGGTCTAGACATTGTTTCTCTGAAAATTGAATTGCCCAATCAGCAGACCAATAGTCTTCAAGATGCATGCTTTTGCCTCTAGTAATTCCTTTTACATAAAGCAAGCCGATGAACGCTTTTTATTCTTCATTTGTCAGTTCAAACTTTTGGCCAATTTTTAGAATAATGGCATAAGCCTTTGCTTTTATCACATTTTTGATTCTCAGCTGTATGTTAATATCATGTTTGATGAAGTCTTGTGCCTCTAGCATGGCTGCACAGATTTCAATACAAGTTCATTTTTTGTCTACCTGGATGGACGCACTGCCTGGAAATCCATTCTAGAAGGATATTATAAATTAGTAATATGTCTGTTTGATAAGAACTGTTTTTTTTCTGTCTCTATTCTAAAAATTAAGGTGGACTGTTGTGGAAATATCTTTGTTAGGGAAGTTTTGAATTGGAGATATGGTCATACCTGCCATAGTATATTAATCTACAGCTGCACTTTAATTTCTTTGCGAGAACACCTCCTTCACTTGGAGTTTACAGGGAGAAATAACATACCGGGAGAGGTCCGGGAGACGGGGCTAAAAAACGGGAGAAACCCGGGAAAAACGGGAGTGTTGGCAGGTATGGATATGTGTGTGTGTTCATTTGCAGAGGAAAAAGTGTATTGGAGAGCAGATGGAATTCTTTGATTCACTAACGGTGACTGTCTGTCTAGGGGTCATTCTATTAAAGGTATTAGGGACATTTGTTGACCTCTGCCTTTTCAGGAAAGGAAACCTCAAAAAAGTTACCTTGGAGTTATCAAAGACCCATCGGTTCCCCATGATTGATATGTGTGATACTGTGTGTAAAAGTGTGGATGTACCTACATTCTATAAAGCTTTGTACTATGAACTATTGTAAAGGCAGAGAGCCTGACCATAGCACTGTTTCAATCTGTGTCTGTGAGAGGCTTGTCACAAGTAATCTAAATTGTGTGAACTTGGAACACTTTGGTCCGTTTTACTTTAATTCAATGTTTACTGTTATTTCAGTGATTTTAGAACATTGATTAGTATGCTCCTGAATCCGACCTACACGCCCTCTAGTATAGAGGCAGAGCTGGAGGCTGATGGAGGGTCATCGTCAGTTTCCCTGGGGGAAGTCGCTGAGGTAGTCAAACAACTCCACAGTGGCAAAGCCCCAGGGACTGATGAGATTCGTCCAGAAATGCTAAAAGCTTTGGGTGGGGAAGGGCTGTCTTGGTTGACACGCCTCTTCAACATTGCATGGAAGTCTGGGACAGTGCCAGAGGAGTGGCAGACCGGGGTGGTGGTTCCCCTCTTCAAAAAGGAGGACCAGAGAGTGTGTGCCAATTACAGAGGTATCACATTCCTCAGCCTCCCTGGTAAAGTGTACTCCAAAGTGCTGGAAAGGAGGGTTCGGCCAATAGTCGAACCTCAGATTGAAGAGGAACAATGCGGGTTTCGTCCTGGCCGGGGAACCACGGACCAGCTCTTTACTCTCGCAAGGATCCTGGAGGGGGCGAGGGAGTATGCCCATCCAGTCTACATGTGTTTTGTGGATCTGGAGAAGGCGTATGACCGGGTACCCCGGGATCTTTTGTGGGAGGTGCTGCGGGAGTATGGGGTGAGGGGGTCTCTTCTCAGGGCCATCCAATCTCTGTACGCTCAAAGCATGAGCTGTGTCCGTGTCCTCGGCAGTAAGTCGGATTCGTTCCCGGTGGGGGTTGGCCTCCGCCAGGGCTGCGCTTTGTCACCAATCCTGTTTGTAATATTCATGGACAGGATATCAAGGCTTAGTCATGGGGGGGAGGGGTTCCCGTTCGGTGGGCTGATGGTCACATCACTGCTTTTTGCGGATGATGTGGTCCTGATGGCCTCATCGGTCGGTGACCTTCAGCACTTACTGGATCGTTCGCAGCCGAGTGTGAAGCGGCTGGGATGAGGGTTAGCACCTCTAAATCTGAGGCCATGACTCTCAGCAGGAAACCGGTGGAGTGCCTACTCCGGGTAGGGAATGGGTCCTTACTCCAAGTGAAGGAGTTCAAGTACCTCGGGGTCTTGTTCGCGAGTGAGGGAACAATAAAGCGGGAGATTGGTCGGAGGATCGGAGCAGCGGGGGCGGTGTTGCATTCGCTTCACCGCACCGTTGTGACGAAAAGAGAGCTGAGCCGAAAGGCAAAGCTCTCGATCTACCGGTCAATCTTTGTTCCTACCCTCACCTATGGTCAATGAAAGCTGGGTCATGACCGAAAGAACGAGATCGCGGGTACAAGCGGCCGAAATGGGTTTTCTCAGAAAGGTGGCTGGCCTCTCCCTTAGGGATAGGGTGAGAAGCTCAGTCATCCGAGAGGAACTCGGAGTAGAGCCGCTGCTCCTTTGCATAGAAAGGAGCCAGTTGAGGTGGTTCGGGCATCTTGTACGAATGCCACCTGGGCGCCTCCCTAGAGAGGTGTTCCAGGCACGTCCAGCTGGGAGGAGACCTCGGGGAAGACCCAGGACTAGGTGGAGAGATTATATCTCCACACTGGCCTGGGAACGCCTCAGGATTCCCCAGTCAGAGCTGGCTAATGTAGCCCGGGAAAGGGAAGTTTGGGGTCCCCTGCTAGAGCTGCTACCCCCGCGACCCGACCCCGGATAAGCGGTTGAAGATGAGATGAGTAGTATGTAGGAATTTCCACCACACAGGTTTCACACAAGCTACACACATCCGGTTTATGATCAGTGATTATTTAATTTACTGCAATTGCCTTTAAGGAAAGGGATCTAACAAGAATACCTATGTTGTTGCAAGGTTTTAATTTCACTTCTGTTTGTGGTGTCTGTAATACATTTTCAGAAGTGTGTAACATTATTATCATTATCATTTTATGCCTTTATTATTCATGTAATACTGTTCAGAAGCAGGCAGAGAATCGGGAGCAGGCACAGGATTAGGAGGCTGTGGCCCCGACTCAGGACAGGGGGTTGTAATGGCAGGGGCTTGTCACCGAATCCCTCCGCTGGTGGCAGTGGAGGCTTGTCCTCCGTTCCAGGGTTGCCTCCGACGCTGGCAAGCCCTCACCAAACACCTCTTCACAAAAACTTACAAAAACACACTTTGAACGATGACAACAACAAACATCAATGCAGTTTCTGGGTAGAATTCCATTTTAATTATTTTTAATACAGTAATGTATCTGGGTATGAATTGGCAAATAATATGACTGAATAGGTACATTTGATTGTATGAACTTAAAAAAAACACAAAAACAGAAATATTTCGAGTATTATTTCACTGATACAGATGCAAATCTTTTCATAAAGGCAGGTGTGTATTGTCCTGTTTATTTCCTCTCTAAGAGATATACCCAGAGGCTTAACAGGCTTTCTAAATTGACGCAAATATCTCCAGTTAGTCAGCTAAGATTCTAATATAGGCAAATTCTTAACATTGGAATGGGTATCATATACATCTGTTTGTACAGAATTGATAATTAGTCATTTTTAGAACATGTTTAGATTCCTCATAGGTAACACCTCTAAAAATGTTTGTTTCAGTAATAATTACTGACATCTTGTGTTAATGTTAAAATATATTTTCTTTTACACGATTTAGAATAGATTTTCTATATTATGTTTCAATTAAAGTGTTAGTATTTGATTATAAAAAATGTAAGAGGATGAGCAAAGCAGTTATGTTGCTAGTAAGAGAATGCATAACATGGATGAAGTGGATCCATAGATGCTTTTTTATTTTAAAATAATTTTGACCAACAATCAGACTGTAAAAATAGTATACACTTAAATATGTGTTGCTACAGGATTAAAACATCTTTGTAATTGTTATTCTAATTAAAAACTGTTATTCCAATTGCAGTGACTTATGTCATATACAGTACAAGGTATAAGATGCGTCTCTAGTTGTAGTAATCCTTTAAAAAAAAAACTATCACATCAATCACCATCTAACTGCCTTTAGTTAACTAAATCAAATAAAACGGCAACATTGATGTGCCAAGTCAGTAAGAATGCTAATAGAAATATTTGTGTTAATTTTTCAAGGAATGAGCGACAGCACCTTTTAAGAACTTTGCTTTCTCCTCCCTTTCTTTAATCCTCAATGGCAAATAGCCAGCAGGAGACGTTTGAAGTCACCGCCACACTCAGATTTGATGGCATCTTTTAGGGACACATCATACTTTTCCAGGTACAGGTCTTTAATGGTCTCCAAATCGTACTGTTAAACAGAATAACAATGTAAGAATAACAAGGTAGTCAATGCTCAAAAAATAATATTTGGTGTCTCTGATGCAAAGCAAATGATAAGTGATTGTCCATACCCTACCTCAGAGCGACATACAAGGATGCGGATGAGGGTGTCCTCATCAGTGCCCGCTCCTTTCATGGCTTTATTCAATTGCCGAGCAAAATACAGCTGAGGGTTCTTAGCAACTCTAACTGGAGAGAAATTTTAAGTTTGTTTGGCATTCAAGTTTGTTATTTCAATTAGGGTACTGGTTTGTATGAATCGGTGGTATAATATAATTTTGTATTTTTAACAAATGTAGATTAGGTTTGAGGAACCACAGACAAACACAGTTTTATAATACACACCAAGAGTGATGTAGCAGTCCTTCAAGGTCCCAGAAACCTCATTCTCAATGGCATCCAGGATTTCTGTTCCAGAGAGCTGGTACAAGAAGATTAAGAACAAAAATATAACAACACATGGGTACAGGTGCTTTCTCCTTTGCTTCTTATAATGGCCAAACTTGATAAAGGGAATACATAAACAAGGAGGGAAAAGTTTGTGAAGTTCGTTTTGTTTGTTTGGGTTGGTAATTCGGTGTCCTGCAAAGTCTCTCTAACAAGGGAAGTGCTTTTAAACATTAAGGAAACAACTCCTGCGGATTAACTCCGCGGAGGTATTTGTTTTTACACACCAACAGTAGCTGGTGTGTAGATATCACAGTGATTCTGCAACATTGTTCTCCGAGCCTGGAATATTTTTTTATAAACTGTAAACCCTTTTACTCGACCCGTGAGTTTGCCTCGTTCACTTCGGTTGGTGTTTACATAGTGCCAGGTGCGCATGTTAAAGAAGCCCAGTGCTTACTAGCCGACCAGATACTGAACGTGGAGCGAGCCAACCCGGACTCCTTAGTTATCGTTCTCGGTGACTTTAACAAAATAAATCTCAGTCACAAACTCCCCAGATACAGACAATTTATAAAATGCCCAACTGGGGAAGGGAAAACCCTGGATCACTGCTACACTACGGTCAGTAGAGCCTACCACGCTGTCCCTCGGGCTGCACTGGGTCTCTCCGACCATGCTATGGTCCATTTGATTCATGCTTACAGGCAGACACTAAAACTCTGCAAACCTGCTGTGAGGATGTCAAAACAGTGGACCACAAGTCTTAGTTTAAGTTAGGGACACAAGTCTCTGTCTCCCAGTCCATTAGCACTGGGTCCCCCAGGGCTGCGTCCTTTCTCCTCTGCTCTTCTCCCTGTACACCAACAGCAGCACCTCAAGTCATCCGTTTGTCAAGGTCCTGAAGTTTGCGGACGACACCACCCTCATTGGACTCATCTCTGACCAGGAAAGCACAACATAGCTTCCTTCGGCAGCTGAAGAAATTCAACCTGCCTAAGACTAAGATGGTTCACTTCTACTCAGCCATCATTGAGTCCATCCTCACCTCATCCATCCCCATCTGGTACGCTGCTGGTACAGCTAAGGACAAGAGCAGACAGTAGCGTATCATCTGCGCAGCTGAAAAGGGGATAGGCTGCAATCACCTTAGGGTGCTGGTGCGATTCCCCCCGCCGGACACTACTATATTGTTGTGTAAAAGAAACACTGCCCAGCCACTTATATTTTTACCTTACCACTTTTTCCGGAATTCATATTTTTTTAAACAAAGTGCACTAGCATATTTTTAATTGCTTCAAATCTGTCTGTCCTTTCATTATGAAAGATTAAATCGGCTGTGTGCCCTTGTTTGCCTCTTCTGCGCAAAGGTGCCGCTGTGTTTTATTATGCTGGGATATGTCATTATATAGATATTAAAATCAATGCGACAAACCTTACAAAAAGCGTGGAGGTTGTCGATTTGACTCCGTATGATGCATGTTAATTGTTGCGTCCAACATTGTTGAAATTTACAGCTGTACTTTAATTTCTTTGCGGGAACAGCTCCTTCACTTGCCATGATGCTCTCTATAGTAATCGCTCGCTTTCGGGTCTGAATGAAGCTGCGCAGAGATCAACTGCGCAACTGACTTAAAAGTTGCCAGGGGGACAAACGTGCTGAACATTGTATTATGTGTGGATTGTGTGAAAAGGATACTTAATATACGAGATCTGGCAACTAGTCAACATTAGACAAACATAACGGGAGTTTACCGGGAGAAAATACAAACCGGGAGAAATTACAAACCGGGAGGGGTCGAAGGGACTGAAAACGGGAGAAACCCGGGAAAGACGGGACTGTTGGCAGGTATGCTTGAGGGCTCTGAGGCGAGCTAGGAAGATTGTGGCAGACTCCTCTCACCCCGGACACTCTCTATTCAATCCACTCCCCTCCGGCAGAAGGCTTCAATCCAACAGGACCAAAACCTCACGCCATAAGAACAGCTTCTTTCCATGTGCTACTGGCCTCCTCAACAAGGTCGGTGGTGCACACAAGCCTTGAACTATGACTCTGACCCATTCCATTTGCATATTGCCAGATTTTGCACTACAATATTTGCTCTATTGCACTGTTATTTATCTGTATTTGGTATAGCATCTTGTATATTACTTATCCATATACCAACTCAGCCCCTTACTATAATTTATATTCTTCTATTCATATGTTTTATGTACGCACCTTCCTGCCAATGTAAATTCCTTGTCTGTTAACACATTCATGGCGATTAAAAAATTTTCTGATTCTAATAATAAAAACACTAACAATAACAATAGGTTTCTTCCTGACTGAGGAATCCTAATAAAAAGAATACCAACCAAAAACGTATAACTCTAACAAAGTACTGACATAATAGCTTTTTAACCGGCGCAAAATCAGGTACACCGTCACTGTAGAAATGAATCCAATATATGATTCTCCAAAATAACTCACCTGCTCATACACCTTGAAGGTAGCCTGTAGCTGAAGGTAGTTTCTGTTAGCCAGGATAAAGCTGAACGTGGATTCATCCGTTCCAAAACGGTCCTCACCAGCCTAAACAGTCAATTTAGGTCAAATGTAATCTAATAGGAGTAGTGAATGTACTTCTTTATACTATGCTTTAGAATACATCTCCCAATGACATACGATTATTTAAAAAATGCACAACAATAATTTTATGCAAGTATTGGCATTAGCTTCTGCTCCTCTGGGGGTAACTATCTGCCATTACATGATTGTGAATACATACTTCAAACAGGGCAGTGGCATCTGCTTCAGCCAGACTCTCGTCCACTTCATAACTCTCATCTCTGGTGCCCTAGAACAGAAAACTTTCACTGACTTATCTAGTGACATGAAATGTGACTGTCTATCTTAGTACAATGAAAGATCCAATATTCTAACAAAAATAAATCTGAAAAGCAAGTAAACAACTTGTTTGTGTGTGTGTGTGTGTGTGTGTGTCACTCTCAGTTAGATGGAGCTTAATATTCTATCCAGAGAGGGGAAAAGGATTGGTGTTGAAAAGCTATATTCCAAGTTTCAGAGTTAAACCTAAGTCCACTTACCTGTAAAAGAAGAGTAAGCAGCTTTCTCACATCCCCACTAGTGTCCCCTTCGACATCTTCCTCCAGGTTCCGTTCATGCACTTGTGGAATATTAGCATTAATAATTAAGTATTCACATGGCATTAATTATATAAATACTTTTTTCTGAGTCATCGAATTATTGGGAAGACTGAATTTTTGTTCCCATCTCAAAAATGTGTAATGTTTACATTAACCACGTGGCATGGGGGTGTCGTCATAAAGCCACAACCTGAATTGGTGGAACTTGTGGGCCACCATTGTATTTATCCTATAGTTTCTATATATAGCTCTTTGGCCGCCATTTTGTCAATGAGAATTGACTGTTGACTATTGCCGAGGAGGACTGTATGTTTTAAGATATGTCTTGCTTCTTAATAAACTGGGGCGTCCTTCTTCCTCAATTCAACATGGGTTTCCATTATTTAACCACTATACGAAACTGCTGTTTTCCGACATCTCAGATTTCTCACACACTACAGAAGCCACAGAAGCAGAGAGCCATATGCTTCTGTGTGGATCACATTCCTTGCAACTATGCATTTTCAATAAGCTTCCTACAAAGTGTCCTAGGTGTAACAAATTAAAATGTACTTCAGGGCAGGTACACCGAAGGAGGTTAACAGTAGGCTTGTTCATTCTAGATAGCTCGATATGCTGAATGAAGAGGCAAAAAAACAAGACTATTGCTTAGACTGCTTACTGCTATTTCTAATATGGTGGCCTGTGTTGCAGAACACTAATCTAAACAAATAGCCGTTCTGATAAGACCATCTTAGCAGCACATTTTGGCAATTATTGTCTGTGTTGTTACACCCATTTATACAAAATTTAAACAAAATTGGCAATACAAAAAATTACAGGAATGGCAGAGGAACATAAGATGCCCCGGAAGCTGCAAAGTCTTAGGGTTCATGACAGGCATGCACAATACTCAAGGGGAGAACACAAGAACATTGAGAACCTCTGGGACGTTATATTTTGGTGCACCACAGACTGTCCAGGAGCTCACTGATGCCCTGATCCAGGTATGAGAGGAGATCCCCCGGACACCATCTACTGTCTCATAGGGAGCATTCCCATTGGGTCATCCAGGCACGTGGAGACCAAAGACTAGTGAGTCACATTATGAGTTGCCATGGAGAAATTCACACAGGTTGCAAAAGCCTGTGATTTAAAAAACAATTTAACCAGCCCTTAATTGGTTGGTGACTTTGGTTTCCATTAACCATTGTTACATCATTTTGTTCTTAACATATTAAACAATCTACAGTAAAGATTTAGATCTTTAATATAAGTTGACCATTGAGATCCTATGTGTGATTTATTATTATTTTTTTTTTTTTACTAATATATAAAACCACTAACTCTGCCCATTTAGATCCTCATTGGATTCCAACTACATTGGCACTCTATTATAAAAAATATGCACTTGACTTGCAGTGTGGGGGAGCATTCGTACTTATTATAATGTTCCCTATGGAGCAGGACACTTGCGCAGATGTAAGTGCCCAAATAAATATTAATAAAAATGACTTGCGTAGTAACAAAAGCCAGCCTAAACAAAGACATGACACCCAATGGCTGACAAGAAACATTAGGGAGGAGGAACCAAAATAACAAAGTGATGGGGGGCAAATGGTGGCATAACTAAAGTGAACACAGGGATTGAAACAGAAATTAGCAACATACTAACTATAACTAATACACACCAGCCATTCCCGGCTTTTACCCTTACCCTGAAAGTAGCATTCTTTGAACATGTGAATATCCTAGTGGAAAAAAAGAATAAGAAATAAATCAAAATCTTAAGAAGATTGTTAATAGTGCATTGACTATATCTCATGACTATTAAAATTCAATTCAGAATAAAACTCAAACGTACATTATTTGTGGCTGTGCATAGGATCTCCACAAGGGTATCCTCATCAGTGCCTGCTCCCTTCATGGTCCTCCTGAGCTCCTTTACTGCGTAGATGATTGGAGGGTCCAGCATAGCCAGAACAGCCTTCTCAAAGTTCCCCCCTAGTTCGCTCTTCAGCACACTGACCAACTCCTTCGCCAAGGAGAAAGACAGAGACAATGATGAAACGCAAACGACCCTTTTAAAATCTTAATAAAAAACATACTTCATATTTCTATACTATCTTATAATATGTCTCCTCATTATTCAAAGGAGTACATTTCATATTGCATGTGATACCTTTCAGTCTTGGGCACAATAAAACTTTTTCTGCCCTTTATCGACAAGATGAAAAGCAGAATGTTCTCTTGCCTTGTAATCGCAATTTCCACATGCCCAACACACTAGATAATGTTCAATTGGTCATGGAGTAGGTTGAGCACATTTAAAATAAATAACAAAAAATGGACAAGGAGTTACTTGAATTTCTACATATTGTAGCGACTAGAGGTCGACCGATTATGGTTTTCTCAGGCCGATGCCGATTTTTTTAAATCCAGGTCGGCCGATGGCCGATTATTATGGCCGATTTATTTAGGCCGATATTTGGCCGATATGTGCTGGTTTTTATCCTCTATTTGCAAGATAAAATGTAACACTAATAATTACTTAAGAATAAAGACATAGAATATTTCAACAAAAACGTTTAATAAAAAATGTATAATACATTATATTGAATAAAAGAAAGAGGTAACAAGAAAAACGTTGATAAATGAACTTTTCAATAAAAAAATATCTAAGTGCACTAAGCAGCATTTAATTACAACACCCGAAAACCTTTAAATAAATCATTTATTGCGGCTCTTAGAATATACTTTGACGAGTGTACTGATGCATTTTGGGATGAGTATTTAAACATTTGAAAAAGCTATTAAAACACCAATCTGTAATCTATGTTATAGATAGTGCAGCTCTGGGTGTTGCACGTTTACGTTGGTCCATAACCACTCTGTTTACCGAGCGCTACAGTATTTCCTATCTACCGATATGTTATAGTTAGTGCAGCTCGGGGTGTAGCACGTTTACGTTGGTCCATAACTACTCTGTTTACCAAGCGCTACAGTATTTTCTATCCGTTTTTCCGACTCTGCAGTCAGCCCATGGATGTATTAAGAGAACCGCTGTGCCGTATCCCCGGAGCTGGCTAATGTGCGAATATAAAACTATCTTTACCGCGGTTCCACAACAACAACACTATGCTGCCCGCGCCTGCCTATTAATCGGCTTTATGTACTTGAATATCGGCCGATGCGGATCCGACCCCTAGTAGCGACCCACACATGCTGAATATGAATTATGCATTATTTTCCTGTTTTGTGAGATTTAAGACACCTAAGTTTATATACTGCACGTGTAACCATTACCTTACCAAACATGTATTTGTTTTTATGTATGGCCAAACATTAGTCAAACAGTAGCTGCTGCAGAGATTGACCTTGTTAAGCACAATAACAATTTTAGCAATGTGTTATGATTGTATGGCAACTTCAACCTGAACCAGGAAAAATATGTCTTTACAGGATTCCCACCCAATCCACAGTACATTCGACCAACCCTCAAGCACTGGATTTTAACTTGGAAAACCACTATTGTGGTAAAAGTAACTGGGTGTGCCTCGACAGCTAATCAGAATCAAAAAAGTGTTTATTCGCCATGAATGTATGAACATACAAGGAATTTACTTTGGCAGGTAGGTGCTTACATACAACATTAGAATAGAGCAATATAAATTATACTAAGAGGGTGAGGGGTATAGGGATAGTAATATGCAAAATACTGTACAGAATACAGATAAGTATTATAGTGCAATAGTTCAAATATTGTAAATTTTGTGGTGCAAAATCAGGCAATAGGCAAATGGAATGGGTAAGAGTTTTAGGCTTGTGTGCACCCCCGGCATTGTTGAGGAGGCCAGTCGCACAGGGGAAGAAACTGTTCTTATGGCGTGAGGTTTTGGTCCTAATGGACAATCTTTCTAGCTCACCTCAGAGCCCTCGAGGTGTGCAAATCCTCGAGGCTAGGCAGTTTGCAGCCAATCACCTTTTCAGCTGAGCGGATGATACGCTGCAGTCTGCACTTGTCCTTGAGGTCCTGAGAAAGGATAGTACCCAGGAATCAGAAGGACTCTACAGTGTTGACAGGAGAGCCACAAAGGGTGATGGGGATATTGGGGCTGAGTTCCTCCTGAAGTCCACAACCATCTCCACTGTCTTTAGAGCATTGAGCTCTAAGTTGTTCTGGCTGCACCAGGTCACCAGTCTGTCAGCTTCCAGCCTGTAGTCAGACTCGTCCCCACCGGAGATGAGCCCAATGAGGGTGGTGTCGTCCGCATACTTCAGGATCTTGACAGATGGATGACACGAGGTGCAACTGTTGGTGTACAGGGAGAAGAGCAGAGGACAAAGGACGCAGACCTGGGGAGACCCGGTGCTAATGGACCTGGAGACAGAGACTTGTGTCCCTAGCTTGACGCACAGCTTCCTGTCCGACAGGTTGTCTTGTAAAAGGGCAGGGATGATGGTGTTGAAAGCGGAGCTGTCCACAAACAGGATCCTCACATATTTTGCAGGGGAGTCCAGGTGCTAGAGAGTGAAGTGGAGTGCCATATTGACTGCGTCGTCCACAGACTGGTTGGCTCTGTAGGCAAACTGCAGGGGGTCTAGTAGGGGGTCTGTGATTGTTTTCAGGTGGGCCAGCACAAGACGTTCGAAGGACTTCATTACCACAGAGGTCAGCTGGACGGGTCTGTAGTCATTATGTCCTGTTGGCCTTGGCTTTTTAGGCACTGGGATGATGATGGAGGCCTTAAGACAGGCTGGCACGTGGCATGTCTCCAGGGAGGTGTTGAAGATGGCGGTGAACACGTGAGACAGCTGGTCAGCGCAGTGCTTAACACTAGAAGCGCCCAGAGGCACGTAAAAAAAATATTTTTGCGGCGCTCTATTAACTTACAGAAAAATCCTTTTAGATATGCTCCTAGATATGCTTTATCCCCCTGTTTTTTTCCTGTTAAAATAATCACTGGAAATGCGAATTTAAAGCTATTTTGCCGAAGTTACGTGCTAAGTGGCTATCCGCCATCTTGGTTGTATTTTTTTTCACCAGTATATCTTGTTTTCTGTCACCAGGTGGCGCTTGAAACACCGAAACCAAGTCGCATTTTCTGCAAGTGAATATCATGCAACGTGATATTATACAAACACAATGATTATTTTAAATTAAACCAAATAAATGTTTACTTATTGTAGACAATTTTGAGTTAACATGAATGACATGAATATAATCCTGTTGCTTTTGTATAACGAAGCGGCATCAGGGAAGTTCTGAACAACAAACTTATAGGCTGTGTTTCACAGCCAAGAATATTTCACTTTCAAAGATGATTTTCAAACAATAATGGCCTACTGAAACAAAAGGCAATTAATAATAGTTGATACATAAACAATATTAGGCTATGTAATATATATGTATATACGATGTACGTGTGAAAAGAGCTGCAACTTGCATAGACTAATATAGACTGCAAATTAATATTGTTCACCGATATTATCACACTGATTATTTTAAATTAAACCAAATTAATTTAGATGTATTGCAGACTATAATATTGAGGTAAATGCGGTAAATTTTCTGACTTGAATATCGTCCTGTTGCTTCGCCATCAAAGCATCAAGGTAAATCAATAATAATAACTTTTTATGTGAAGTTGAAACGCTCCATGCGTTTATTCAAGATATATTCGGTTATAATGCATTATTGCATTGCATTGATAATATTAAACTAATTTGATATCGATGTAGCCGAAGCAACATCCTACTGTTGAAATACGGAAACCTATCTTGGACACCGGCCGTAACTTTTCAAGAAATTAAAATAATAATTGACCACGTCCTCCACCACATTGTCAAAGTTGGTATATTGTCTTTCCTTCAGCTATGTTTGTGTCATTATATTCATGATTTGCTAAAATAAAGTTATATTGGAGTTACAACAAGGCACTTAGTATTGAATGCGAGTTGGACGTTTTGCTCATCATTGACTTGAACGGGCATTACATTCTTATTACCAACTTTTAGTTGACATATTTTAAGTATATAGTAGCTGGATAATATATAATATCATTTTATACACTAGTCAAATGTAAAACGTGAACTGAATATTTAGGAACGTTTTATTTATTCAGAAAAGTGTTTGTTCGGCATGAATACAGACACGGAATTTACATTGGCAGGAAGGTGCATAAATAAAACATGAATAGAACAATATACATTATACTAACGGGTAGATAGTAATATACAAAATGTTGTAAGTATATTGATATTTATATTCTTTTCATTTCGATGCACAACAATACTTTTTTGAAGACTCTTGTAGACTATATCAACACTGATGTTTATTCGTTAGACTCTGCTAGCCACCGAGTCGTGCCTGGTATCATTGGATAGAGGAGGTCCCACAGAATCACCCATGCTTTGAATGGAGTAAATCAGATAATGTGTGCCGGAGATATGGCTTATTGAACGTGGGCAGTACAACCGAGCCCACAATGACTGGCTGCGCTGGGAACAGAGACCATATAGTCGGAGTTCCAGCGGATGAACCACGCCTCTCACAGCCGAATGGTTGGAAGGATATGGGGATTCCCACAGAATTACGCATACTTTGAATGGAGTGAATCGGATATAACGTGTCATTGGAATTCACATAGGAATACAGGCATATTTTTGTATTAGATAATTTAATTTAAAAGTAACCTTATATTTGTGGGCTGACATTGACAAAACTGCTGGTGCGGATTTACTTCCTTCCCCAGCCGACGTGAAAAAACTGAATTACAGTCATGGAAAGTCAAGGCTGAACATTGTACATTGATTTTAATTACTAAACGCAACGCCAGCGGGCGCAGGCTGTTTGTTGGCTAGAAATTTCTAAATATAAATGACTTCAGCAAGTTTAGAGACGTCGGTCTTTAGGCTTCATTCACATGCAAATCCCGACCATTTACACTGCAATCCGTTTGCCCCACACCCCCAACAACAGACTCCTCTATATCTTACAATGCAATCCGCTCACCCCCAATAAGACTTCCATATCTTAGAACTTAGTTCGCGAAATCATCCAACCATAAGAAAAACTAGACCGATTTGCACAAAACGAAATAGTTATTTTCTCAAATGTTCTCCAAACTCAAACTCCGTCAGTTCCAAAGTCTCACAGTATAATATGATAATAGCTGCCGGGTACTAACTTCAGGCTATTTCTGTGGGGACAGTGTCTTTATGATTTACATGTGAATGCGCGATAGAGGTAAACAATGGAACTGGCCAGCCAGTGACCTGAATTTACTTCAAGAAAGGGAGATGATAAATACTTAGACCGTGTCTTTGTGTGGGTATATGTTAGAACGCTGTATAGAATTATTACAAAACTGCGTTGTACTGTTTTCTGTTCTATTTCCATGTTGGTTGTTGGTTAAAAGCAAATGTATTTACATATGTATAACATACATTTCTCACAGACTTGATTACGTGGGATAATTGCCTGTCAAATTCCTGCCAAAATAAGTGAGTTGCATGAATGCGCCTCTTCAAATGCAAAGCGTATTCAGTGAGCTTCCTGTCAAATGCCGAGTCCGTATTATATTATTACAACAAGGTATTTGGTATTGAATGCGAGATGTACGTTTTGCTCATTATTGATTTGAACGGACATTACAGATTATGATAAATACTTTTAGGTTGTGTCTGTGTGGGTAAACCATACATTTCTCATGTGCGTCACATGAATTAAATACTTCATATCATATTAACTCAATCATGTCTACAATACGTCAAGTTAATTTTCGTTAATTTAAAATTATTTGTGTGGTGTTATGGCACCATAAATACCTAAATATACGTGCTTGTCGTTTTGTGTCTGTTTGCCTGTGATGGGACTAAAAATAATTTAGTGTGGTTACTCTAATTTCCAATGTGGCCAACTTTTCTGGACGGCTGATTTTCTAAAAATGAGTGCGTCGCACATACGGCGTGGTTGGTATCATTGGAGAGTTTACACAGAATTAGGGAAAATTGGAAAGGAGTAAATCTGAAACTGCCGGCGGGAGAAACGGGTCCCAGTGTGTTATAGTAATGTTTTAAATTATGCTGCACAAAGCCTCCGTGCCCACGGAGTCATGTTTGGTACGGTTGGAATCATCCATGCTTTGAATGGAGGTAAATCGGATAATGTGTGTTGGAGAAATGGCTTTTGGAACGCAATAAATAGCGTTTGGCTCATAATGAATTGCTGCCCTGAAAACATGAACATGTCTGAGTTCCAGCGGATGAACCACGCCTCTCACAGCCGGTTGGGGGATCCCAGAACTATGCATACTTTGAATTGATAAAGTGTCATCGCAATTTACATATGGATATAGGCATAGTTTTGTAATATAGGAATTTAATAAATAAACATACATTTTTAAGTAACCTTAAATTTGTGTGCTGACACTGACAAACTGCAGGTGAATACTTTCCTTCCCCATGCGACAGGAACAAACTACTGAATGCTCAAACAGCTAATTCGATTCTGTAAGGCCATTGAAAATTGTTTCCCTCAAACGCACACTAACTTTAAATTAAACCAAATTAAGTGACTTATTTTATGTGGGTATGGGTAACATAGGAATGAAACACTTCAGCCCAAATGCATTGAGCGCAATAAATCAGACAGTTGGAGTTAACAGTCGCGCAACAATAATCCCTTGAAATGCTCGTCTTTTTTGGTTACAATTATTTTTACAGTTTATTATAGAATCCATTACTTCAGTGGTTTTATAAAGTAAAATTTTATTTCCTGTCAAAAAATGATTATTTTTTAAGATTCATTTGGTTTAATTTAAAATAATTAGAGTGGTAATATGTTACCATAAAAGCCTAAATCTATGTGCACAATAGTGGACACTTTTAGGCCATCTATTCATTTGCCAGGAGGTTTTAACATTTTCGCCACCTTCATTTACAACAGCCGGTCCTTCTGAAGCAAAGATAACCAAGATGCGCCATCTGCTGGTCATTGTGTGTCATTGCGTGTCCACAACATTCTCCCATTCAAACCAACGCATGGGTCATTTGACCCAAAACCGCGAACAACGACCCTATCTGAGCCTCGGCGCTCCTAGTGTTAAGGGTGGCTGGAGAGATTCGAGAGATTTGCGGGGGTTCTGCCTCTTGAAGAGTCTGTTTACATCTCTCTCTTGAATGGAGAGAGATCCCTCTGGTGTGGGGGTAAGGGGGAGAGGGGGGAGGGGAGTTCAGAACCGTCCGGCTGCCTTTCGAATCTGCAATAGAACTCATTAAGGTCGTTGGCTAGGCGAGAGTTGTTGGTGGTGTGGGGGGCTCTGGGCTTGTATTTGGTCATTTGCTTCAGACCACGCCAGACAGAGGCAGAGTCGTTAGCAGAGGATTGTTGTTTTAATTTATCTGAGTAACGTTGTTTAGCCACTCTAAACTCCTTGCTAAACCGGTTCTTAGCTTCTTTAAAAATGTATCTGTCCCCGCTCCTAAACGCTTTCTCCTTCTCCAGCCTCAGCTTTCTGAGTTTCGCAGAGGGGCTTATCGTTGTTAAAATTCACCCTGGCGCGTGATGAAATGCAGCAGTCATCACAGAAGCTGATATATGATGTCACAACATCTGTGAGCTCATCAAGGCTGTTAGTAGCATACCTGAACATGTCCCAGTCTGTAATATCAAGGCATGCCTGTAGATCCCCCACCGCATCACTGGTCCACTGTTTTGATGTCCTCACAGCAAGTTTGCAGAGTTTTAGTTTCTACCTGTAAGCAGGAATCAAATGGACCATAGCATCGTCGGAGAGACCCAGTGCAGCCCGAAAGACAGCGTGGTAGGCTTTACTGACCGTGGTGTAGCAGTGTAAAGGTATTCCCTTTACTAGTTGGGCATTTGATAAATTGTCTGTATCTGGAGAGTTGTTAAATTCCCCCAGTACGATAACCAAGGAGTCGGGGTTGGCTCGTTTCACGGTCAGTATCTGGCCGGCTAGCAGGCGCTGGGCTTCTTTCACATGCGCGCCTGGCGTAATGTAAACACCAACCAGAATGAACAAGGCGAACTCGCAGGGCGAGTAAAAAGGTTTAAAGTTAATAAAATGTCATGGGCTGTCTCCGTGAAACAAAGTACCGAGGCAGTTAGAAAGTCTCTGTTTTTCGTAATCAGCAGCTGAAGTTCGTCCATTTTATTGCACAGTGAACGGACATTGGAGCGTCCTATTTTCAAGATCTAAAACTACATTATTCGGACAACACACACTATCCCTTTATATGTCAATGGGGCAACCAGGGCTCTCGAGATAATATGTTTCAACAGGGTTTAAGTACAGGGTTTGGCTGGGCCACTCAAGGATATTCAGACTTTTCTCAACACCACTTCAGCATTTTCTTTGTTGTGTGCTTCAAGTATTTTTTTAATGGTGAACAATGGCCACCCCTCAGTCTAGTTCCGCTCTAGTTTTTTTCACAATTTCGGGACCTACAAGTGTTTTTCCCAAGCCACTGTGCATTAACACTAGGAGCACCAACAGCCCGCGCACGCCGGCATTGCAGTTAGTAATTAAAATAAATATACAATGTTGAAAAAGTGCACCCTTGACTTTCCATGACTGTTCCTAAATATGTGCATTTTACCATGTACCGTTTTCAGGATTGTAAAATCACAAGTTGAATACTATATAGAGACTATTTACATGTTTCATTCATATAGTTGTTTGTTTGCTGTCAACATATTAGGACAATTCGATTTTCCTGCAACTTTTTTTCTCTGAGCAGTATAAAGACTGCATCAATCAATCAATGAACAATTTGAGGATAATATAATTAAGGATGCTTCAAAACGTTTCAAGGATCTTGCATGTTCGGTTGTATTCTATCTGACATTAGGATATTGTTGGTTGTATTATCTTGACAGGGCTGAACATTAAGGCTTGTTTGCTTGTACGGGACAAGTGGATTTTTTTATGTGGAAGAAAAGTCTACTTGCCCCATTGGACAAGTTAAAAATCTAAATAAATCGCAAGTCAAGTCACAAGTCAATTTACGTCTTATGTTATTCATCAAATGTATTACAACAAAATACGTATTATATCCTACTAGTTAAATGAATTAATGATTATACGAAATACACACCATAAGCTTATCCATGACAATGTAACTAACTGTAGCCTAGTTTTTTATTTTTTCATGTGTCATGTAGCCTATTACACTCAATAATTAATAACGAATAGACATCAGTGTATTGATATAGCCTACAAGAGTCTTCAACAAAGTATTGTTTCGTATCGAAATGAAACGAATATAAACTATAATTATCAATAGGCTTACCACAAATGGGCGATAAACCCAATCACACCTAGGCATGTGATTTAAATGGTGTGCTGAAGAATAATGAGGGTGATTGAATTGGAACATAAGAATAATAGTGGGCTGTCTAAACATTGTATTATGAAAGGCTGGGGATGGTATATAATCTCAACCATTATCGGAACTTTAGACAATAGTCACATTTACAACTGTCGCAATGGCAAATTGACTGCATTGGAGATGCTGCAAAATTTTGACAAGATGGAGGATGAGAAATCTACCCTGAAATCTACGTGTCAGATGACGGGTGTTTATCAGAATCTGATATTAATCCGCAACCTCTAATGCCTGAGCCTCGTCGCAGAAAAACCTGTGAAGAGCCAACTGAGACCCCAACTGCCGCTGTGAGACAAAAGACTGGGACTGAGGGATGGCACGATTTGGATAGAAACAAGCAACGAGAGCGCACCAGGAAGGTAGCCTTTGCAGAATATCCTGACAGAGGCAGCAGGCCAAACAAACTTGACAGTTTCTTGGTGTGTGTGACATGGAAATGCTGCAGCACATCAGAAATTGTACAGTTACAAATGCACATAGAAAGGGACAAGCATGAAATTGAAGTCGTTTTGGTCTAATCGATAGGGATTGGACTTTTTCCGTGAGACCATGCCACGCAACCGTTTCAGAGAGATAATGCGACACCTACGATTTGATGACAAGGAGACAAAAGAACTGCACTTGGTAACGGATAAGTTTGCTGGAGTCTCAGACACCTGGAACAGTTTTGTGAAAAATTCCATTGCTTGTTACAAGCCAGGGGTAAACTTAACTGTTGATGAGCAACTGTTTCCAACCAAAGCTTGGTGCCGTTTTACACAGTACATGGCCAACAAACCGGACAAGTTTGGCATCAAATTTTGGTTGGCTACGGATGTCGACACAAAGTACATGCTCAATGGATATCCATATCTGGGGAAAGATGAAACCAGGACAACGTGTGAGTGGCTGTTGGAGACTGTGGTTTTGCGGCTCACTGAGCCGTTCAACAGCAAAAGCCAAAATGTGACAGCGGATAATTTTTTTTACATCGCTTTCCCTGGCAGAAAAGTTAATGGCAAAGAAAACCAGTCTGTTGGGAACAATGAACAAACAGATACACGAGCTGCCTCCATGTGCACAGAACAATACACCAGCAGAGCTTTATTCGACAACAGTGATGGCAAGTGGGAAAGCTACGCTCACAGTATACAGGTGTAAGAAGAATAAAAATGTTGGTCTCAGCACTATGCATCCACGTGTTGCCATCACCAGCAGACTCAAGAAAAATAACGGAGGTACTCAAAGGTACGTCTGGAAAGTATATATTTATTTACAAATTGCTCTCCTATTATTATTGAATTGCTATTATGTTGTGCTTTATTTTAATATTAATATTTATTACTTATTATTCAATAGGTTAGAGTGGATACCCTTGACCAGATGGCAAAATTGTACTGTGTAAAGGGAGGAACTCGGTGCTGGCCAGTTGCGATTTTCTACAACCTGCTAGACTTGACTGCTATCAACGCACATGTGCAGTACAAGTCATGCCTCGAGAAGACAATCAGCAGGAGAGATGTCATCATGGATTTGGCATTTGAGCTTTGTGAGAACTACAAGAATGCGAAGACAGCCACCAAGAAGGCTGCAAAAGAGGCACGTTATGCTCGTCCTCGACATGTTCCCCTGCCACAGCAACTCCTACCACGCAAGAAAATACAGTGTCAAGTCCGCATGTGCACTTGTAACAAGACTAATGAACACTATGATCCCCACTTCTGTCACATGTCTAATCACCTCCTATTCTCTTGGGTTTAGAACACGTGACATACTGATTACATCAGTGATCATTTATGAGTACCTCAGTGGAGAGTCTCTGTTCTACTCAGAAAAAATGCATCATGCCATTCTATTTTCAAACAATCCCAATCAGTTAATGTTGATTCTTAACCCAGAGTGATTGAAAATCTATCACAACATGCCTACTCATCCAATAGTTACATGCCCAAGCCATTTGCTGCTTGAAGCACACAGACATGAAATTAAAGAACTTAAGTATATAAAAAACTTATACTTAAGAATCTAAAATTACAGATAATATAGAATATAATCAAATAATGTAAAAAAACGAATTATATAAAGTACTAATGCTGTAAACAGACTAGTAACATAAAACAAATTAATTATCTGATATGTAAACAAACTGAAAATCTACCACATAATGTTTTTATTTGTCTGTGTTGCAATATGTCTATAGCCTACGGCCAATCATGCACAAATTATTTGATTGCGCACGTCGTTTGTTAATCTAAACAGTTTTAGCATTTACTACATCAAAATAGGTTTAGAATTACAGTTTGATGGATTTTCATTTATTCTATTTTTAGAGTCTAAACAAAATTGAAATGCCATAGCTTGTGCATTTTAAAATCATCGTATGCTAATGCCGCCGCTAAAGGGGATGAAAATGGCTCTGGCGCTCCTAGTGTTAACTCTTTTTGCTTGCTCTTTAGGGTTTCAGGTTGGGTATCTGTAAAAGCACTTTGTGATATCTGCTGGTAAAATGGGCTTTATAAGAACACTAAAGACAACTCCATGTCAAAAACGTAATTGCACTCCTAAATGTATTATAAAGAAATTAATCGGTGTAATTCAAGGGATAGTTAATTTCACAAAGTATTTACATACCAAAAAAGTTGTTTTTACCAATGTAATGACTTTCCATATCCACTGCATATGGATAATTATGGCTATGAAAATAATTAAATTTCCTTATGATTATATCCATGTGAAAATGTTTACAGTTTCTAATCTGTAACAACCCACCAAAGGGGTCTGAGTAAACATTTCCCATGTATTGCATTGTAATGTGGAATAACCCAATCAGCATTAACAATTGGCAAACAAGGTCACATATAATTAAGAGGCTAAAAAATAGAATAATATGTGCAGGGCAACAGAAGTTAGAGCTGTTAGCACTTAATTTTCAATAAGGGTCAGACAAAATTATCCAATTGTCCAAGCATTTTAATTTCATGTTTTTACCTGTCAACCTACTCACTGAGTGAAAAACAATAGTGGTGCATGACGGAATTGGGATTTGTTATGGAATTTTATGATCATACAAGTAGTTTAGTAACATGAAAGTCTCATAGATGTTGTTTAGGCCAAAAGGCACAGAGAAAGGTTAAGAACGGAAAGCACGAGACTCTGAAAAACGGAATCTGGTTCCTTTCGGAGGACAAGCCGGAATGTATCTTTACATTGTTAGAGGGGCCCAATGCTAGAAACAGATGTCCTGTTTACCTTATCTGGGATGGACTGTCAAAAGGAAATGTATGGGTCTTTGTTCACCGCATATGTTTCTCACCCTAAATGGATATGCATCAGGCCTCCCTCAACTTGAGTGGGGAGTGACCCTCGGGTTTTCATGACAGCTCCATATGTCATGAATATTATCCTATATTTGGTGAGATCTTCTAAGGACCTCATCTGTTCTCCATTGTCTCTGTTTAGGTTGGTGTGTCAATGAGTGTGCGTAACTTCATTCCTTTAAATACCATGCAGAAGTTGTAATCATTAGGTCAGTCTGATCCAGCACAGGTTATTGTCCTGTTGTCTGATGAAGACTTTCCTCAAACCTATTCTTTAAGCTTGCTATAGGGATTGATCTGATCAATGCAAAAGCTTAAACCTGTATTTGAGAAATGGTTTCTTACTTGCAATTAAACCTGTTAAAAGTGTCAAACTGTAACATACTCTCGTGCGTCTTACTTTAAGTTCGAATTCAGCGATTAAAGTCTAAAATTTCCTCGACAGTTGGGGGCATCGTCTGAGATTCTTAACAAAGTAATCCGTATTTTTTCCAAAACAGGCTACATATCCTAAAGAGCGATATAATTTTTTAATTTTTTTTGAAAAATAACAGGCCAGGACTGTCTTTGGAGATATGTGATTCTATACAGAATTTTGAAACTCAAGGACCTAAAAATGCTGAATTGGGACAATGTTGGACGACAGTTTGACAACGGTTTTGATAAATTAACAAAATAGGCTCGTTAATTTTGACTTAATTCGTAAGGTTATTGTAAGATTTTAACGTTGGCTTAAAAATGGAAAACAGTACTTCTAATCGGGTATTTGTTGATTTTGGTCTGGTAAAACGTGCACGTCAGGAATTATTAATTTCTGCAGCTCCAATCCTCCTCAACAAATGGGTGAGTGGAGAGCGCCAGACTGGAGCAATATTTACCTGTATGAAGTGTTAATACCTGTATACAGTAGGAATAAAATGCTGTTCAATATAGGTTATCTGGGTGCGGTGAGACGGCTCGGTTATTCAAGATATCTCACTTAAAAGAACTGACGAGTTCATTAACACCTATAGGAGACTTCATTATATGCTAAAATTAGATTTGCGTCTTAAATATCGATAACAACATGGGTAATTACATGTGTATTGGTAAACCTTCGGTGGATACTGAACGTTACGTTGTTGGACCGGCTAAAATAATGACAGACAAATACGGAGACTGGACATGCGAACAATTAGACCTGTGGGAGTTATTGGGATTTCCTGCTGATGGCAGTTTTAGTCAGAGACAGATACTGTTGTTGAAAGACAAGTTGGAGGATTTTGAACAGGGTAAAATTAAGGTTTCACGGGGTAATCGGCAGAAAGTAGATTGGAAGGCATATAATAAGTGGAGAGAGCAGACTGATATACGGGCTAAGCGGTGTAGCACGGGGCTTGTTAATCGGTGTGTTCTAGCTTGTCCCAACCAGGTTGATGCTGCCTGTCCTCCTGCTGACCGACCCCCACCCTATCGCGGCGTTACCACAACAGCCCCAGCGGTACCAACTATGCCAACAGCATCGGACCTGATGGAAAACATTCGCGGAGGAGGACTCTACCCATCCGTATTCGGCCTCCACAGAGTTTCACACGCCGCTGAGAGGACCCAGAGTACCACTGCGGCCTGTCCCAGAGAACAACACAGAATTGATGCCGGGCAATTCCCTATGGTGGAGGTAGCCAACCCAGCTGGTGGAGGAGACACGGATAACCCAGCGACTATACTAGTCTACAGACCGTGGTCACCCGCCGACCTGAGAGAAGTGGCTTCTACACTACCTGACCCAGAAACAGAAGGTGGAGAGGAATTTGTCCGTGTGTTTCTACAGATCGTGAATCAATATAGACCGACCTCTGTGGAGATTGAAACAATTTTGATGAAGGCCTTGCAACTAAAATGGGGAGAGTGAAAAGAAACTGGCCTAGCGAGAGAAACATTATGTTCAATTGGGATGCGCACTCTGACTACCGGAGTGCTGTGGAACAGCTGAGCACTGGACTTATCGCTGCTTTTCCTAAGCGAATGAACTGGGAAAAGATCTCTGATTGTAAACAGACACTGGGCGAGAAAGTTTCAGACTACAGGAATAGACTTGAAAAAGCTTTTGAATTACACAGCGGAATGGGAAAGAGACCGGACGGTGATGAAGAGTCGGCCTGGGAGCAACAGTGTAAAATGAGGTTAGTTGCAGGCCTTCTACCAGACATTAGGAAGCACATTCGAAATCACTGTGTAGACCTGGATGAGGGTCGCATGGAAACCGTCTGGCCGAATTTTAAGCACGCTGAAAGAGTCTACGAGGACCAGCTGTACAAACAGACCGAAGAAAGACGAGAGCGTGAAACGCAAATTCAGATGGCCCAACTGGACTTCTACAGCAGAGGCTACTCAGGAGGGAGACGGAGACGGAGACGGAGAGCAAGCAGGAGAGGACAATACAGACACCAGGGTGATGATAACTCCAGCCAAAGTCCCAACTCTGATAGCTGTTTCAACTGTGGTGCATTTGGACACTGGGCTCGTGACTGCACTGTGCCGGACACTAGAGACTATTACCATGGGAACAGAGACAGTATGGGAGATGGTGATGGCACAACAGCAGACGACCAAATGGAGCGTCACAGGACCCATGGCTGGCACGGACGGGGGTACTGACGGTCAGAGGGGACGGGCAGGAAAACATCAACCCGGTGAGATCAAACCATTATGTTATCCTGTAATTAATCAATTATGATAGTATCTAAAGTTAAAGTAATTTTGTTCGGATGTTTAGTGAAGACTTGTTTATTCTGAGTGTTGAGTTGATATGCAGACGTATGGTTGTGTGAGATTTTCGTTCCACTGGGGAGGAGTACCGGTGTCTTGGCACTATGCTTACGCTTAAAGTTAGGTGTTTAGCGTAGTGTAGCGTGCATTGCGTATCGCCTGATAAACGGGGTTTGTCAGGTCCGTGCAGCTCGGGGAGCGTGACTGGACCCATGATGGTTGATATCTCATTGTCCCTAGTTTACCGGTTACAACTAGGGGACTGCATATATAGCTATTGTCAAGGTTAATATCTCAGTAGAGATCAGCTCATTATCTCAGTAGAAATCAGCTCATTGTTAGTGAGAGGTCTTATTTTTCGCTGTCCAGGGTTCGTTCGTACGCGTACGCAAATATCATATTAAAATGACCTAGGTGTGATTCATGCATGATCTGGGGTAAAGCTTCATGAAGTTGGGACAGGGTCCCAGGCCAAAGTTTTGTCGACAAATTTATTTTCTGGTTTTCCTGTGCACGAGGAATTCCTATTTTATATTATTGTTTGTTTTTAGGCCTTATGTAACATCTGCGCTAATGACATAATTAAGAGTATTTCCGATTATAACTCTGCATGTTTTTACCTGGAATACTATATGTTCCATTTTGTTTGTTTTGTAGGAGGACTACATTCTAGGTTATAGGGAGATTATGTTCTAGTTATATGCTATGGTTATTCGTTTTGTGAAGTTGAATAAGGACATTTGGATTTGTTCCTATAAATGTTGGCATGATGATATAATGAATGACCATGTGGGTTAAGTGTATTTCTGATACACCCTTTTATTTTTATTATTGGCTTTTGGCTATTTTGAGTAACATGTTTAAGACATTCTGAGTTCTTGATTGTTAAAAGGGCAGAAAGTTAACTGTAACTCTGTGTCTGCCTGTCTAGAGATGGTTTCTGCTAATTTAGGGGTGTTTAGGAACTTTTCTTTGACCCTCCCTGGGGTGCTTCTCTGGCTCAAAAAGAGGGGGCACACCCAAGTTGCTTATTTAGAGGGGGGGGGCTGGTTTACTGTGTGATTGTGAGGTGGCTCAGCCCAGAGCTAACAGATGGCTGGTCATAAACCATATTTTAGTCATGTGTTTTATCTTAGATAAATTTTACAAGTTTGTCTATGACAGTTGGTTGTTTTCTCCATTGTTGATGAACTGAAGGAGAAAACAAGAGGGGAAGTGACGTAATAAACATATTCAAGAATATAGCATTTGTTAAATTTGGATTTCAGGCAATTGAAGTGTATAGTTGGATAACATGTCTAAACATTTGAATGGTTGAGGAGAATGGCTATTACAAATGTATTTGGCCTAGCAAAATTAAATCTGAGCAGTAAACACAATGTAATTCTATTGTTAAAGATGTTAACTGACACATGGAATGCAATAACTGTTTGCAGGTTGTGTCGCATTAAAAAATCAACAGGTTGGACCATGAACAACTGGAGCAGAGCATCTGAGCCCTACCCCCACGCACACACACACACACACACATATATCAGAAGCTAACTGAATGACTTTAGGTACAGACCACAGAAAAGGTCAAACCAGAAACAAGGACATGGAACTTGTCATCCAGACCACAAAGAAGGCAATTACTAAATTGTGTGAATGTTATTGTACACTTTTCAAGGAAGTTATGGACTGTAAAGAGAAAAAGGTGAACATGTTGCAGATTTCAGAAATTATCTTGAACGTCGGTTTGAGTTGTACAAAGGAAAAACAAGAACATTGAACACACACATATTGCATCTCTGGACTATTAAAGAATGGCCACTGTTTGGCCACACTCATTAAAGACGTTGAAGGAGCCTACCAGGGCTGAGAAGATGGAAAAGGAACATTTATACACTCACACCATGATTGAAATCCTCATTTCTGATGATCAAAGAGTGCCAACATATTTACTGATGTTTTTTCTAATATGTTTAATGATTAGTTCCTCACACACTAGATGGAGGACTAGAAATCCAGAATATGAAAATGACACTGTTGAATATTGCTAAGTACTGTACTGACATTGAATTATTTCAATTGATTGTGTATAATGTTTGGTAAAAGTATTTTTCTTAACAGGTTACAGTTTCAGAAATATGACAGTGGTGAATCCATATATTCCTGATTGGTTATGAGTAATTATTAAGCTTGAGTGAACTAAAATTTAGAGTTGACACTAAAAACATTGTTTAAATTGTTTAACATGATTAAGGGTTTATAATGTTAAAAAGGGCAGATTGTTATGGAATTTTATGATCATTCAAGTAGTTTAGTTACATGTAAGTCTCATAGATGTTGTTTAGGCCAAAAGGCACAGAGAAAGGTTAAGAACGGAAAGCACGAGACTCTGAAAAACGGAATCTGGTTCCTTTCGGAGGACAAGCCGGAATGTATCTTTACATTGTTAGAGGGGCCCAATGCTAGAAACAGATGTCCTGTTTACCTTATCTGGGATGGACTGTCAAAAGGAAATGTATGGGTCTTTGTTCACCGCATATGTTTCTCACCCTAAATGGATATGCATCAGGCCTCCCTCGACTTGAGTGGGGAGTGACCCTCGGGTTTTCATGACAGCTCCATATGTCATGAATATTATCCTATATTTGGTGAGATCTTCTAAGGACCTCATCTGTTCTCCATTGTCTCTGTTTAGGTTGGTGTGTCAATGAGTGTGCGTAACTTCATTCCTTTAAATACCATGCAGAAGTTGTAATCATTAGGTCAGTCTGATCCAGCACAGGTTATTGTCCTGTTGTCTGATGAAGACTTTCCTCAAACCTATTCTTTAAGCTTGCTATAGGGATTGATCTGATCAATGCAAAAGCTTAAACCTGTATTTGAGAAATGGTTTCTTACTTGCAATTAAACCTGTTAAAAGTGTCAAACTGTAACATACTCTCGTGCGTCTTACTTTAAGTTCGAATTCAGCGATTAAAGTCTAAAATTTCCTCGACAGATTGCGTTAAACCACCAGTGACAATGTGGTGTTCTTTTTGGTATAAATCAGGGGTGGGCAAAATAAGGCTTTCAGACAAAGGCCCAATCCGAATACTCCCCCTTAGCCCTTCCCCTTAGTTTTGCGCGTTCGCGCAACACCAAGTGCTGTCCGAATACTCATTTTGATCAAGACGAAGGGGTAAGACGAAGGGCTGTATACCCCTTGAAACCAAGATTTTCCGAGAGCTCACTTGAAACCAAGGGGTACCCAGAACACATTGCGAGACGTCAACAATGGCTGCTAGATCAGCAAAAGCGACCCATAAATGTAGTATTTTCGGATTAAATAGCGAATTTAAAAATTACGACACAATTGTTTTGTGATCTACTCAGTCCTGTACATATATATTTTTAACCATTTTAATAATTGAAGTTTTTTTTTTTTTAATCGCTACTTTTTTACAGTTTTCAACGCCAAAGATACATTGCTAATTTGTCCCGTATTTCTCTGACTACCTTTACTCAATGCATGTTTGTCTACAGTTAACTCTTTTAGCAGATAATTCATATCAGTGCATAACATAACCTGTTGCGTTTGGAATAGCGATTAAAGTGCTTTACATACCGTCCCGAATCACACAGGGACACCGGAGGAAACCCGGCAAATAATTCGCTTTCGGGCAGAAAATGAACAGAAGTTTCATGCTGTACAACCATAGACTGTATAAAGATTAGGTGTACAACATAATTTGGATATGATACAGGACACTGGTGAGCACGTTTAATTTAAATAGTACTGTTATTTAACAATTGTATATGTTTTACAATGTTGTTCAATAAATACAGGTTTTTGATTAAGGGTTTCTGTACATCGATCAATGACATTCAAAACAGTGATCACTGAAACAGATATACAAAACACCATGCAGTGTGGATGAAAATATTTATTGAAAACAGCCTTCAGTAGTAAGCAAGCAGGTTTATTTATATAGCACGTGTGCTTTACAAAAACATCAAAAACAATAGTACACAGAAGAACATCTGCATCCATATGCACCGCCACCAAACATATAACTACTACATACATCGAACCATATGCGCAGTATAGACGTGTTGGGGTTTATGGCACAGTATCTTGTTGGACCACCAGTCTGGAAAATAAAACAATTTTACACCATTAATGGCTGAGTTGGGAAAAATGTTTGCTACCTTGTTGGTTAGTTCCGTGAACTGTAAATACAATACGATAATGTTGTTTGCAACCAATCGATACATACCATAAGTTAAACTACCAGCATTCGTAGGCGTCGTAGACCTCTTCTCGCTTGATTTCTGCGATTTGTTGCAGACAATCGCAAAAACATAAATACTAAAATCCACGCAATCGACATACACACTTTTCCAGACTCTTTTTGCATCTCGGAAGTTTGAGATCAACATTTGTGTCGCCTCTGGTTACGTAGCAGCCAGCTAGCGACGATGTATGATGACGTAGCCAAAACCGAGTGGTGTCCCAATTCGTAGGGGAACGTAGCCCTTACCACTCGGTTTCGAGGGCCAAGGGGAAGGGGTAAATTAAGGGGTAGGGCTAAGGGGAAGGGGTAAGTGGGAGTATTCGGATTGGGCCAAAATCCATCCTTCGAACTCGAGGCAACTCCATCTGGCCCGCGGTAGGTATTAAAACAGTTGAAGGGAGGTACAAAATAACTTGTCAGACCAATTGTTATGTATCCGAATCTGAATTCAAATTATTTAGATATAATAGATTGACATGTGTATACATTTTAATTATTGCCATTTTCTGGCCCACAAATTTACTATAGTTAACAAATTATAAAACACATTTTTATTATTGAATTTAAAAGTCCTGATGTGGCCCTTAACCCTAAAAGTTTGCACTCCCCTGGTATACAGTCCATCTAGCACTTCACGATTTCCACATTTTGGTATGTTACAGCCTTATTGCATAATAGAGTTAATTAATTGTTCCCATTACTTTCCGGTTGCACTGTACATAGGCGTACAGAGGCAACCTCAGTTCTGTGTCCAAATAACACATTGTGTATGCAAATCAAATGGTTGGGTCAGGTGCGACCATGCATGCCACATCATTGACAGGGCCATTGGGCACCGCATTGCTGCTACTGAGTTCTTGAATTTTTTTATCTGATAAGTCTTGAAACTACACAATTCAGAAGTTCCCAGTTGGTTAGACCGTAGCATAGAGCAAACCCAGGCTTTGAAAGAAATGGCATATATCAGTAGTGTCTGAGTGAAGGAATACAACCATGATCGACATTTAAGTCTTTAAATCTTGCATATGACCGCAAACGATGCTCATTATGTCCAAACAGTTCTTTTTTTGTTTTATCAGACCAAATTACAGTTCCCCAAAAAGTATGACCTTTGTTTCCATGTGCAGGTGTTTGGAAATTGCTTACATGGATGAACCAGACATGTAGAGGTCTACAGTTCTGAAGTCTTGGCTGATTTTGCTTGACATCACAGGAAAATCTAAATAAGAGGGCGGATATTAAAAGCAATGTTTTTGATCACAAGAAAACTATTTAATGTTTTGATACATTTGAATAAATGAATCGATGAACACATGTACGGAGTAAATAGCATAAATTTATCTATTCATCTTTCTATTTTTTTTCTGTGCGTAAGTGAAATTAATTATTCGATGTGTCTGTATGTTGGGGGGAAGAGTGAGTCAACATTTTGAATAACCAGTAAAAGCAGTGAGAGCCACAAGCTGTAACTAGCGACTGCACATATTATATTATTAATGGTAAAATTATATTTAAGTAATTGTTATTGTTGTAAATACTTTGCCTGGTGTCCTGTAAAGTGCAATTACAAGCTGTGAAACTACCACAAGCGGAGTGTGCAGCTGGTGTCTGGGCACCTTTAATTTTTGGAAGTGAAGACAAAAGCTGGCCATGGCTCAAGCAAAGCTGGGCTTGTCCCCTCAACTGCTGAAGCTGGGGCTCAAGACAACAGATGACTGGAAAGGTCATAGCGCAGCAGAAAACTCAGAATCTTTAATATTTTGGTAGCCAAGAGGCTTCTGAAGACATCTCAATTAATTCTACTGTTGTCATCATCCGTTACATCTTCGAAAAGAAATGAGTAAGCTCGTTCCAGAGGCAGCCATGTATGCCCATGCCACTGCAACTACCTACACCCTGCTTAACAGATACAGTGGTATGCTTGGGATCATCTGTAGTTCCTTTTTTTCTCCACACTTTTGCTTTCCAATGTCTTTAATAAAGGTTAACCTTCCTCTTGGGAGGGGGTCAAATAAGAACAGACTCTCGCAATATAATTTTCTGCATGCGGGTGCTGTAAATGTGGGGCGGGGGGGGGCTGTATTTTTTGGGCTCATGGTGGGGCTAATCCATACAGTTGTCAGGCTCAAATCCATGTCAGAATACATACAACATAAAATTGCAAAAACTCCCAAAAGCCAGTGTTGCGGATTTTAGCGGCTTAGTTGCTAGGTTTTGCAACTTTTCACCATCCCTGGTGACAAAAAAGTAATCTGGTGACTAGCGACGAATTTGGCAACTTTCTATACCTTTGGCAATCTCTGTTTTTGTTGTTGAACAGCAGCAAAATAACTGTAATTTCTCTGTGTTGTCGCCCCTCTCACAATGTTAATGTTACGAGACTGGATTAAAAGTCCAAAAACCCACCAGCCAGCCGACCCTGTGCCATGCCTTATTTTTTTACTTTTATTATGGAAAAGAGATGAATCAAAAGGGCCAGAAGTGACAGCCACACAGACGATATGTTTGTCCTCCAAACTGTGAAAACAACTAGAAATGTTTGACATGCCAAAAGGGTTGCTAGGTTACAAGAAAACAATCTAATTGGCCAACTCTAGCGTTTAATGCTCCTCAATTACATTGAGTTGAGAATATCACTTGCACTGTGAAGACTTAGAGTTTCTTTAGCACATTTTGGGCCTATTTCTAGAATTGGCCTACATTATGAGTATTTTGAGTTTAAATTCTTTTAAAATGGTTGGGGGAAAAAAACTCCTGTCTTGCTGTATTTACAGTACAGTACCAGTGCATTATCCCCTTAGATGCATTTATAGACAAATGTTAAGAAAAACACATTTACTGTGATATATACTGTTACTGTCTGTGCTTCAAATAACACGTGATAAACATTATAGGCCACGATAAGGTTACAAAACTCATCAGTATAAACTATAGGAGTTAGATTAATATTTACTTAATTCAATGATAAATAATGACATTAATGCAAAAACTACATCATAGTATATAAAGTATATCCTAGTTTGGCATGGTCACCAGACCTGCGTCTAACCATCTCCTACTGACAAGACAGCAGGGGCCGTAGAAGGTATTTAAATAAATGACCCAAATGGCTGGAGGCTTCCTCATTTAACTAATGTACTGTAGAAATAACTGCATCTTTTTACTAATAAATGAAAACCAATGTTATCAAGATGTTTAGCTAACTTAAATCTACAAAACGACAGTAACATTGCAGTTACCTGTAGTCAAACTACAAAGCTACCCAAAATACCTATTTCATGCTTGCCATTTAGAAGTAAGCTAACACGGCAAATAACTTAGCAGTAAGAAAACAGACAATTATACCTAAACATACTATCATTTTAAAAGCAGATTTTTTCAAAAAGTACGCTTATTAAAAAGAAAATGGTAGTTAACTTCGGTTAGAGTGCTTGGCATTCCATAACGGTCACAGTTGTCAATTACTTCACGCTTTTCCCGTCTGAAATATCAGGCTTTTTCCGTGTTGTATTTTGTAAAAGTCACAGTTGCCATAGGTGGAACAAACCAAGTGTACAATAAAGAGAGAGGGACCACAACCACATATGCTTTACTTAATCTATTTTAAATAAATAGTAAAAAACAAGCAACAGACCCATTGACTAGGCTCATAACAGGAGGAAATATATTTAACATTTTCTACTAGTGCTGGGTTTCGATTCAAATTTCAAGAATCGATTCGATTCCGATTCTCAAGATCTTGAATAGATTATCAGTATTCGATTCGATCCGATCTTCGAGATTTAGATAAGTGTTTCTAGTGCACTGTTCCAACGAGTCACCACATCAATTTTGAGCTTGTGTGCATTCAGCTGCAGTAGCTTCTGCTTTTCTTTGAGGATACGGGTGGCAGTTGTACTGCGATGAAAGAACTTAGCGATGTGCCTTACTCTCCCAACAACATTCGGCAGTTTGAGACCGGCTTGCAAGGCCGGTTGATTATGTGCGCGAAGCAGCCGACGTGGGTTAGCCCCGTAATCTCAACCGCACAGACCATATTCGCCACGTTGTCAGTGACTATGGCTGGGTCTTTACTCATCAGCCCCCACTCCTCCATAGCTTTGGTTAACATTTCAGCTAGACTGACAGAGCGATGGTTCCAGATCGCAGCTTTGAGCGTTTCTGGCGTTTTAACGTTACTGACCGCCATGTTCGTTGTTTTAATTTCTTTCCACCTCGCGCGCATGCGTGAATTCAATGACGCGGCAAGTTAAAGTTCACGGGGAAAATGTAGGCATATAATTAAATAGATCCTCTGAGTTATGGATCGATCTTTCGAAATTAATATGAAAATCGATTCAGAATCGGTGAATCGATTTTTTCAACACAGCACTATTTTCTACTGTATATTGGGGGGGGGGGGTGTTTCCTGGTTTCGGAGGACACATGACTCCTCCAAAGAATGCGTGGTTACGCCCATGAAAACATACACTCACCTAAAGGATTATTAGGAACACCATACTAATACTGTGTTTGACCCCCTTTCGCCTTCAGAACTGCCTTAATTCTACGTGGCATTGATTCAACAAGGTGGTGAAAGCGTTCTTTAGAAATGTTGGCCCATATTGATATGATAGCATCTTGCAGTTCATGGAGATTTGTGGGATGCACATACAGGGCACGAAGCTCCCGTTCCACCACATCCCAAAGATGCTCTATTGGGTTGAGATCTGGGGCCTCATTTATAAAACTTTGCGTACGATTTGTGTCAGAAGTGACGTACGGACGAAACGTAGGATGTACGTACGGACAAAAATATTGGGATTTATTAAACCGTGCGCACGCACGTCCTACGCCGTTTTCGCTTAATAAATCACAATGATCTCTAAATGTGGCGCAGCTTTTGCGGCTTCATATCGCGCCCATATTTGCCCCTAAATAGACAAAGAAACGCCCTAAATTAATATTCATTGATTGAAACGTCATGACAAACTCGGAGGAAAACCGTAAAAGTAACGTTGGGTTGATCCATGTCAACGAGCCACTACATTAGTGAGCAACATGTCTGCATCCCAAATTATTTGGACATTGATCCAATGAAAATGTTTTCGATATATGAAAGCATTTTTATTCTCACTCGGTGCCCCGATTACATTTGGAAACACGGACAGCACTGCAAAGTGCGCTTTTTGATTTGCCTGTTCACCCGCAGTGTACGGAAACTTTATGTAATTATGATACAAACCTATACCCACTAACACATCTGGCATAACCCGGAAAACGGTTGTGTAATAGTAGGCCTAATGTACCAGTGTTTAATAGTAGGCCTAATGTGTCTTTTAACAGACATGTTGATTCGGGACACAATCAGCGCCTCATAGTTTCACGCATTCATCCACCGTGTGTTTCGGTTTTAGGTGACGGTAGAGATCGATTGTACTGCTGTATTTAGTAGGAATGGCCTTTCGACAAATTTTACACACCGTTAATTTGCTCAATATCGGACTTTTTAAAGCCGAACAACTTCCAAATTACATCAGAAACATTGCTTCGCTTTCTCTGGGTGATTTCTTCCTCACTAGAAGAGGAGGTGCTCGGTGCTCGCTCTTACAGCTGATACACTTTAACTGAACCCGCCCCGTTATAATGGAGACCGGCTTTCAATGTTTGTGATTGGTGGATAACCGCTGTGCTGTGATTGGTGGATAATCTCTGTGCTGTCACGCAATTGGTCCATTATTTGGGTTAGGGTTAGTTTTCCTTCAGGGACATAAAAATGAAGTTGGAAAAAGGTGATAAATTGCAATATATCGCAGAATATGGCAATATGTTTAAAATTGCAATAATATTGTATCGTGACCTAAGTATCGTGATAATATCGTATCGTGATGCCTCTGGCGATTCCCACCCCTAATAGATGGTTAGTCTTTATTATTTCTATATATATATCCATCTCCCCATCTATATATATCCATCCGTCGATCCATCCATCTATCTATCTATCTATCTATATATATATATATATATATATATATATATATATATAGGCTATATATATCCATCTCCCCATCTATCTGCTCCGTCAGACGGAGACATCGACAACAGTATCAGTTTTATACACATTTTTGTTGTTCGCCGTATTATTAATGAGGATGAATTGAACATGACAATATAATTACAGAACATATTTCAGTTGTTTTTTTGAAAATATATATTCATTTTAATTGACGTTATATCTTGTTTTATATATTTGATTTGTTTTTGCAGATCGATCAAACAGTTGTTTGGGCTGTTAATTGTAAGAATGGCTTTGTAAATTCTTCATATTATTAATCACAGGAAATATTTCCATGTATTTTACGCAATAGTCTACATTTTCACACAGTTTCATGTATTTCACTGTTTCATGTATTTCATCCCTCTGCCGATGATGTCGCCATTTCTCATTTCACCGTTTCTGTGCGTACGCATGGGTCCCAGCTTGCGTGGAGACCGCAAATTTTCCCGTCAAGTTTGATTTTTAGAAATCCCAACTATAGGTAGTATAGCTGCGTAGGCAGCGTTTTTAAATGAGGCCCCTGGTGACTGTGGGGGCCATTTCAGTACAGTGAACTCATTGTCATGTTCAAGAAACCAATTTTAAATGATTCGAGCTTTGTGACTTGGTGCATTATCCTGCTGGAAGTAGCCATCAGAGGATGAGTACATGGTGCTCATAAAGTCGGCCCATTCTCCTCTGACCTCTAGCATCAACAAGGCATTTTCGCCTTGTTATTACTGGATGTTTTTCCCTTTTCACACCATTCTTTGTAAACCCTAGAAATGGTTATGCGTGAAAATCCCAGTAACTGAGCAGATTGTGAAATACTCAGACCGGACCGTCTGGCACCAACAACCATGCCACGCTCAAAATTGCTTAAATCACCTTTATTTCCCATTCTGACATTCAGTTTGGAGTTCAGGAGATTGTCTTGACCAGGACCACACTCCTAAATGCATTGAAGCAACTGTCATGTGACTAGTTGCTTAGATAATTGCATTAATAAGAAATTTAACAGGTGTTCCTAATAATCTGTACTTTTGCTTCATGTTATGTTGCATTTTCATGAGCTTTGAGTGTACGGCCAAAGTAGTGACTTACCTGTCCCAATAGGTATTGGGGCACTGTAATCATCATGTAGTCCAAGATGTTTATATTAATTATACTTCTGGTAGTACAATTCTGATACTCACATCATCATACTTATCAAAATAGGCTTGTTTTATTTCCATCCGCTGGGCTGCAGAACGATTAGCCAATATATCAATTATGGCTTGTTCATCCGTACCTGTACAATAAGCAATCAAGAATAAAATACCTTAAAAAAAAAGTAGCATTTGCCCAGCCATTTCTAAAAACCACATTTCCAGAACTTTCCAGACAAGTTTGCACTTGTAGGGAATACCTAGTCATATTTATAAATTAAGATATCACAACTTACTTACCTAAGCCTTTGCAGGCTTTGCGTATGGCCTTTATATCAGCCATAACATCAAACTCCTCAGCTGGGATGATGGTAGGCTTAAATGAGAAAACAACAAAAAACTTTGGTCAAAGCTGAAAAATGAAACACAGCAGCGATAATATTTTGTAAAATATCTCCTAGAAAATACATACAAACATTGAATAAAACTATTCCAACAGTAACAAATAACAGTTTACGTTTACTATTAAGTTGATAAATATTAGAATTCATACAACAGATACTAGTAGGGCAACTTTGTTCTGACCCTAAAGACAGCAATAGAAACTTAAACATTATCCAAAACTTCTAGTCACTACACTTTCAAATGTTACCAGTGTGACAAACATAAATATGTTGGTCATTATTGTGTTCATGAAAATGCATACAGGAAATACAATGTTCAGGATATTTGTTTATATTAATTGTTTTATTTCGGTCTTTATGAATTTTTTAAGTTAACAACCCTTCAAAAACATGGGGTAAACATGCTATCAACAAAATGAGAGGATGAGCCTAGATAGGTCGGAGGACTTGTATCTGCAGATTATGTAAGAATCAATCCAAATCATCTTGATACGATTAATGCACTAAAGGAGAAAACACTAGAGACTTTCGCAACAGTCTGTAGTGTTTTCGCTGCCAGTGAAAGCTACTCCGGGACTTTACAGGACTTCAAAACCAATATGAGTTGCTGGAATTGATGTTTCATTTTAGTTAAAATGTGCAAATGGAAAGTTTAAGGTTCCCAGCTGTACTGTAGGTCTCCTGTACATTTGCCACAGGGACAACTTTTACTTAGCGTTAACCATCCAAACAAATATGGACATGAACATGAATGTGACAATGCACAGAAAAGCAGTCACAGGGAAATGGAACAACAGTGTCCAGTTTTTTTATTAAATGGATCTTCAAGCCTATATCGTCCTCTGTCAGACTAGTTACCAGAATTTTGTTGCATTGCAATTGACAGTTATTTGTAGACTCTTTTTGGTCCATTTAGATTGTTAATGTAAATAATATACTTTTTTATTATGGTTAAAAATTTTAATGTAGATAATTTACTTTTTTATTATGGTTAAAATGTTCATGTTTTACAGTGACTTGTTGAAGGCTCCTAAGTGGACTATAAGGTTAAAAACCAAACTAAATTTAAGAAAACTACAATAAGAAACTAAGAATTAAAAAATCCCTTTTGGATCTTGGAGTGGGATGCTACAGCTCGGCGGAGATTGTGATATTTTGGAGGCAAGGTAGTTGGTGGTGTGCATGTAAGGTCATTGGAAATGAAAGGTAGCTTGTCTGTGTAGCATTCACCTGCAGCATGCATACAGCTGAAGAGAGCTCAGCTATTGGGATTTGTGAGTTGAGCAAGTTGGTAGTGTGCATCTAGTTTAAGAGGCAATATATCCTCTGCTATCAGAGTAAAATCCCTATAGGCACCGCCTATTTTTAACTTGTGCAATTTCACTCAAATTAGTGAATTCATCTGCCTAATGATATGACATGTGTATTTGTTTACATCTGTTTTAGAGATACATATGGCGAAATGCATCCTATCTTAAATGTTGGTAATGTTTCTTCTTAAACACTAGTAAAAATGTGTACATTAGATTCCACGCCGGTTTTATTAATTAAAAGTGGACCATCAATTGCATCATTCAAGTTAAAGTTAATCCACCCGTCGGATTTAAATCAGCAACACGTAAACAAGTAGGGCACTTCGAGTAAGTGCGCAGTGGATGGGGTCGGATTGAGGTTCCTCTGACTCATCCATTGTATTAATCTAACGGGATGTTGACACATTCCTCAGGAGTGGCCGCTTCCTCCTCGTTTTACTGGCCACCACTCTCACATCCGATAACGGGTCAATTCAAGGACTGGATGTGGATTTTCTAATTCACGGTCAGTCCGAGTTAAAGTACCCTATTAATATATCGCCCAGTCCTACATTCAGGTGTGGCATAGGCCTATTTTGGAGTTTAATGTTAATCACAGTATTTAGAATGGAATACATTATTACACCAAGTATCCAGTCTCCATAACACATTATTTCCACATGCATTCAAGGAAACATTAACGCTTAAATGTAAACGCGCATTTATAAAATTGCAAGTCCCACCCTTCCCTCCCGGCATGTTAACAGTCCTGCCTTTTACGAAGTTCATTGACATCAGATTTTTCGGACGATTGCATAGTGCACTTTTATCTTACGTTTCGAAAGTAACATCATCATGTGAAGGTATTGATACTTACTTGGCAGTTGCCCATTGTTTTCGTGTCCGTTTGAGCTGAGCAAGCTGGTGATATTCAGGACTTTCTCGTTGTTTCGGTGGCCTGGCTACTAGTGGCTAGTGGCTAGAAAAAACAATATTCGACGTCATCGCGCAGCAAGATAACGGTGTGGAAACCGTCTCTCACAAAGTCCCAGACAGAGTGGAACCTTACGTCGTGCGTCACACCGAGAGCAGTGCGCGTGATGCATGCGCGTTCCAGGCATCAGCACCGACATTATTATAGCTTAATGACACCAAAAGGGAAATAGTTATTGTACATAAACATTAAAAAAAATAACACTGGCGTACATTTTCTTTTTTAATTACGCAAAAATACTTTCATTCAAATGAGTCCCAGACTGAGTGCTGTCTTACGTTAGCGAATGCTTTATGAAACCAAATCAGTTGTCTTATATAGACCTATAACATTACATTCTTGCTCAGAATAAGAACCAATAAGCGCACTAGTAACATTTTACAGAAATGTATCAATTATTTCTGAGATTTACTTCAATAATGTAAACAATGTATATCTGATGGATTAACAATAATTGATTGGTTCAACTTTTAATAAGGATAAATAAATGACCAAGACTTTGGCAAGCTGGAGCCCAACTCGTTAGTAAATTTACAGTAAGTAAATTAGAATGTATTATTCAGTAAATCCAGAAATGCACAATATAATTGTTGCATATCCTTATGTTATTCATAAAACTCAGAGTCACAGGAAAAACGTATTATATATATAATACGTATATATAATACGTTTTTCCTGACTCTGAGTGATATATATATATATATATGGTAAATTATCTATCAAAACTTGATAACATAATCCCTCTTCTGTGTGTATGCACTGGGTGTCATCATAAATCTGCCTCACTCCACCCATCATGTGAGATTAAAGAAATACTTTTTTTCAAGCAGTCATTGAATGCAACTGGTATGCAACCTAATGTTAACAATGATGACTATATTCTACGTCATGTTCAAATGTCCATTTTTTTTTGGTTCTGGAAAATGGGGGGACTGTGTACAAAAGGTGCTGTCATTTCCAAACATGTTATCTAATATGTATGAACTCTGAGATTAAAGCGTTTTTTGTTCTTAAAAACTCAAATTGCTAGACAACAAAACCAAAATAAAATAGAATGGTCACTGTCCATTGAATTATGGTAGTCACTGTACACGGTTAAAAGTAAACATTATTTTACATTAAATAATCAGTTTGTTGATGAATTTGTCACTTTTTCCATAAAACAATGACTTGCTTGTGGAGTTTTAGAAATGTGTAGTAATCTAAAGTGTTATCCTTAAGGTTTACGTAGAATGTATCTTATATACGATACTTATTACTATATTATTATTATAAGCTGAAACAATTGCTATTGGCAATTGGCTATTGGTCTCAGCATGTTTCTTTCAACATGATTGTTTTATTTGACTAATGTCTAATGTGACATACATCAAACTGCAAATTTACACAACAAAATTCATGGTCAGTAGATCAGGTGTATTCTAATTTTCAAATACTTTAACCACCAAACTCTGTGAAAAAAGTTGCTATTCTGTTATCTTATCAGCTAGGCTATCTAACACTATACGTGTTAGATAGCCTACCTGTTGAGTTATATGGTCTCATTAACTCATATATTTTAAATACCTTACTATTATTTTGTTTCTATACTATGTTACTGACTGTTGTATGTCAAGATGTGCCAGAGTTCATTGTGCGCATGTGTAAACAAAAACGGGACTTTTATTTTGACTTAAGTGGGGTGAAGGGTTAGATCCAATGAAGCTTTGTAGAATGCGCACGTGTGTGAGCGCTGATGTTTTTTTTTCTTCGTATAATGATGTAAAACCAGTACGTTGAGATGTGAATCAACAAATAAACAACACGAAGAAGTTATATCGGAATTACTCCTTAATGAAAGGACGACAACAACATATTGCACATCGACATGACAGATAGAAATGAAACTCCAACACTACCAGTGCTAGGTATCTAACATGTATCTAGTGCAATATAAAGCAGTAAATAGCATTGTTTTGACAAGCTGGTAAGAGTATATGTTATAGTTAAGCAATGAAAAATGAAAAAGTAGGGTTGCCTAACAAACTTTTTTTATTTATTAAATCAAATTTCCCAAAACAATGGTAAACAAAATGAACGCTTTTTACCATTTGTGACTCATATTAGTGAACATTTTCAGTCACATTCAAACAAACACATTTTGAGTTTCATTTACTGTTGGAAAAAGGTTCTTAGCATTCTAAAGACATCACAATATTATCTTTGTACTCCAAATATTAAGCAAGAGTCATCATATTGAACTGTCACTTAACATCCCTGAACTGTGACTTTTAGAAAAATGCTTCCAAAGAAAGTGTACCAGTTCACTGCTAGTTGGTGTCTTTACATGCCAACATTTGTAGTCTAATCACCTCATTTAGTGCTTTTAAGTTCTCTTTTCTTGTTCAGTGAGAGAAATCTAGTCTCTGCTGGGCTTTAACGAGTGCATCGAAGTCAGGTTAAATGTCTGAGGTGGAGATGCGAAGCACAGCTGACAGATGGTCATCAGTGAGAGATCTATACCTGGATTTCGTAAACTTCATCATTGAAAATGTTTGTTCACATATGTACGTAGAGCCAAAGAGAACCAACATCTTCTGAGCATGTCTCTTCATTTTTGGAAAGTCTGATCTAGTGGGTCACATTTAGGATGTTAAGCTAGCTAATTTAATAATTTGTTGCAGTACATGCATGTTTGAAATACATATCTAATCATTTGTAAATACAGCTGTAACATTGGTTACCCTTTTCCATTGATAGCTAGTATATCTTACGTTATGGAAGTGTAGGTAAGTTCACTGTATGACCAAGCCTTCTGGTAGCTTCTGGTGCACTTGCTCACATTATCACAGAAGACACCTAGCCATTAAAAAAACAGGGACAATGTGATCTTTACATCTTACTCACTCATGAATTCTAAAGGCCTGCTCGTCAAGGCAAGGTGATGATTGTCAGAGGAAAAAGTACAAAAATAATACTCAAGAGGATCAATATATCAATCAATCAATGACATTTATTTATAAAGCCCTTTTTACAAAAAAGTTGTCACAAAGTGCTTTTACAAAACACCCAACCTGAATCCGACAGAGCACACATCAATAAGTGAATACAAGTTGATATGTAGCTGGTTCAAATCATCTCTGCGTTGTGTTTTTCGGCATAAAGATGACTCAAGGATTGAGGATGGTTTTTTGAGTTTTTATTCTCTCTCTGATAAAACAAGTGACAACATCCATACATAAAATCTGTGTCCTGTCCTAATACTGTTTGCTTTCTCTCTTCGACATGCAGATTAGAATGGGCTGAGGTAAGGTGATGTGCGCTTACAAACAGTCACATAGCATCACAAAAACACATAATATACCTGATAAAACATTGATCCATACATAAAAACTGTGTCCTGTCCCAAAACTGTTAGCTTTCTCTGTAAAATATGAAGTTACAACACAAAACAAAAGAGACATGAATAAGAAAGCTAGCCCAACGATGACTCGTAGTGTGTTTTTTATAGTTGCTCGTTAGCTCATACAGTACTTCCAAATCACAAAATGTGAAAGACATAAATACCTAAAATAAATACATTTGTGAATTTCTAACCCAGATTGGCAGCTCATTCAATAATAGAGGAGCTCTATAGGATAAAAGCTCTACCTCCAGCTGTTTGATATGTTTCAATATGCGCTAAATGCAGAACGCAGGACACGCAGCTCCTCCCACACGCAGCTCCTCCCACTTACTGCTTATTGCGCGTTGGTATTGACTGAACCGGGATTAGCATTGTTATGAAAGACGATAGAATTTGTCTAAAAATAAAACCCTGGAAGTAAATGAGATGTTGTAGCCTACTGTTATCTGATATTACTAGTGTAGTGGTTCATTTTTAGAAAATCAACAACTGCCCGAATGTTATGAAATGAGTGAGAATGTGTACATTGCTTACAGTTGCTTACAATAAGGTAATGTTATTTATACACTTTTGCTTAAAAACCTATTGCTTATTTTATGCGTTGTATTGTCTTTGACGTGTAGATACGTTAGTGTTTTATTGGATGGCAACAATTACATGAGACATGCAGCAGCTGTCAACTTTATCACTGTCCCTTTTGGACTGTCCCTTATGCTATTGTAACAAACAATAGAAAACTAATAAACATGCTACTATTATTAACAACCACATCAATGGTCATTCTTTAGTGAAGCACAAGGTACTAGGCCTATTTAATAGTGTTTACATTATATATGGCTTACACAATTAGTTTTTTTCAGTTACCTTAAAATAGTTTATATTTTAGAAGTTACTTTACTGTTAATACTGTCTTTCAGAGTTTACAAAGACTGGCTTGTGTGTTGGAAAGTTATGCCCTAAGATTTAATAATAAAGGAATCACCGTCAGTCTGAGGTTAACTAATAGTTGATACTATGTTAAAAGTATTATTGCAGATTGCATTCCTGTCTATGGTAAACAATCTCTAGGTCGTAAAACTAGGGAGGGGATCTAACTCACCCCGGGATAGCAGAGTCGCAACGTAGGAGGGGAACCAATTCCTGCTTATCCCTCACCTTGGGGGGACCCTCCTGAGAGGGGCCTGAAAAACACTGATCTTTGTGTCTTAAGGCCTCATTATGCTTCTGTGTCAACTCCACGGCGTAGCTACGCCGTCACTCCTACGGCGTCGTGGCCGTTTTATGGTTCTGCGTCGGGTTGCGTTGCATTTCACATCCAGATGTATAATCTGACCAATCACAGCCCTTGTGGTCTGCGTCGTCTCGATGTTACAATTTTTTGGAGGTGCACGTCGAGCTACGGCGTAGGGGTCGGAGAGGGGTTCGCGTCGACGCAGAGGGGTCGGAGAGGGTACGCCGTCGATTCGATGCAGAAGCATAAAACAGGCTTTACTCTGTTCCTTGTGTCCAAACTCTGTTTTTATGTGTGTGGAACTTTTTCACAGTGTAATGCAGCTGGGTAGGATAAGATGTCAAGAAGTAATTGAAAAGGGAAATATAAAAAATGTTTTATAAACATTTGTACAGACAGGCCAATTGTCACTATTTGCACGGTGTAAGTATAAAATAAATGAATGTTTCCCAATACTCCTTAATAAATCCCAATAAACAAACCCAATTAATAAGTAAATCGTGAAAAAAAAATCTGAAACAAATGCTATCACTTTCCTTTTTTCATTATTTCTCAAACGAGGCAGAGATGGACAGTTGTTGTCTGTCCATTGCCTCCATACAGAACATATCATAGTCCTGTTTATGTTCAAACCAGAACAGAAAGGGTTCCATCACTGTCACTGGCATCGCAGAGCCGAAGCTCTTCGATGGCCTTTTTGCGTTCCATCTCGTCCATGTTTAGGCTACTACGGAAGGAAGGGAGATGGCACCTTGAAACAATATAATATATATGCTACACCATGCTTCAGGGCCTTTTCGTTTGCTTAGATATTTTAGGTACAATTAGAAGGCCAGCAGGTATGGCTGAAGCAATTCAGCGCAGTAGATAGGAGCAAGTTCATGTAAAGCTTTATAAGTTAACAGTAGAACTTTATAGTCTGCCCTAGCCTTAACAGACAGCCAATGTGGCTAATACCAGTCCCTCCAGAAAAACGTGATTATGCGATCACTGAATTCAATGCATAATCAGCCAAAGTCCACATATTTATGATGAAGCTGGCAAATAAATCTCATTTGCAAACAAACATAAACGCAAAAGACCGCGCAAAGCAGTTTCCTGGTGTGTTACATGACAGTGGGGGCAAATTATTTAGCAATTTTTAAGTTGTAGCATATTGCTTTTGTAAAGCTACAGAACTTGTTTGACTCATCAATGTTTTGTAAGTTTGCCATGTGTTTATTAAGGTCTGAAATGAAATAAGATGAGAACTTAAATATTCCAAGCACTTTCTGTGATGTAGTATGCATGCTTATCATAGGAAGTAATAACAAATGACTCTTTACATTAAGCTAGTAGCCTAGTGAGAACAGGGTTTTGGAGGAATCACTTTTTTTCTTTTTTTCATCAAACTGGTTTATGCAAGTTCCCGCAATTTTATTGCATAAAATTGCATAAATATCCCGCTTATTCCATCGCATTTTTTAAGAAAACGTGTCGCATAATCAAGGATTTTTGCCCGCAACAATCACAAAAAAACTCTGTAATACCAGGGTAATGTGGTTACATTTCTTTGTTCTAGTCAAGATTCTAGCAGCCGTATTAAGTACTAATTGAAATTTGTTTGTTGATTTATCTGTATAACCAATATAATCTTGAGGTAACAAAAGCTGCATCATTATTTGATAAATAGTTTCTGATCTTTGCAATATTCTGAAGATGGGAAAATGCTGTCCTTGAAACATCTTTTTTATGTTCGTCAAACGAGAGATCCGGATCGAGGGTCACGCCAAGGTTTCTCACAGTTTATTGTGATAACATCATAAATCCATTTAGGTTTAACGTGAGATCTGTCAACAAGTCATTTTGTTTCTTAGATCCTAAAACGAGCATTTCTGTTTTATCTTCATTTTTAGAGCAGAAAGTCCACTAAGTTTCTTAGGTCCACTTTCGTGTGTCTGTAACATATGCTTCCCTAAAAGCTAGGCTAGGTGTTTCTTCATGTTTCATTGAAATATACAGGTGCGTGTCATCAGCATAACAGTGAAAATTGACATTATGGTTTCGGATGACATCACCCAGAGACAGCATATATAGTAAGAACAAAGGTGGTTCTAAAACCGAGCTTTGATGAACACCAAAGCATATACCTTTAATTTGTCAGAGGATAGGCCATCCACACAAACAAACTGAAGTCTATCTGATAAATAAGATCTAAACCAGTCGAGAAGGGAGTAATCAATAGTTTTCAAGAGAAGGGAGTGATCAATAGTGTCAAAGGCAGCACTAAGATCAAGAAGCCATAGAACAGATGCAGAACCTTTATCCAAAGCCAATAAAAGGTAATTTATCACCTTAACTAGTGCAGTCTCAGTGCTATGATGGGGTCTGAGTATTTCATAAATATTATTTGTCTTCAGGAAGGCAGTGAGTTGTTGTGAGAGAATGAATGTGATTGTGAAGAAGTAATTTTCGAGAAAAGGAAAGATGTATTTTAGATGTTTAATGTTGTATAAATTACACATTTTGCCCCTATTTTTAAGTCCAACAGATTGATTAATGTAGCAGTGGATGTTTTAAAAGATAGGAAAGTAGTAGCTACTCCTGATTGTTGGGAATTCACAGAAAACTAAGGAAAAACAAAACATAACAGAATTATTACTTGCAGCTTACTTGTTTAGTTCAGTCATAAGTTCCTTGGTATTTCTAGGATGCAGTATTGTCAGCAGATGGCGCACTATGGGTAACATTAAGGCATCAGTAGCTGATGCCAGCAGTGTAGTAGAAGTCATCAGCCCATGTACATACTTGATTGAGAGCGCATCTACCGTAATTTCTGGACTATAAGCCAACGCTTTTTCCCACGCTTTGAACATTGAGGCTCAAACAACGACGCGGCTAATATATGGATTTTTCCAGCTTTCAATTCTTTAAAAAAAAATAAAAACACATTCTGTGAGGTGCTAATTTTTTTGGAGGCATGAAGCTTTCATTACTGTTTAGATTAAATTGAGCGCGCTCAAACTTCCCCTCATTCGGTTTACGTTAATCATTTAGTCACCTTAATCATGTGATGACTGCCCTCTGCTGGTCGCAGAACAGTATATACTCTCTAAAATGAGTACAGAAAACAGGACGTAGAAAGTTGGCTGGAAGAAAGACATGCTAGCATGTAAGTGCATTGATTTCTGAAGAAAGCGCATAACACGACTTTAAAAAGCAATGCATGTAAGTGCTCTGTTTATATATTTTCGTTATGTTATAGTCACATTATGTCTATTTCTAGGTTTGAACAAAAAACAAATTATTAGAAGTATTGTAGCTATGCAGATAACCATAGTTGCACGTTTGCTTGTTGCTAATAGTAATTCATTAAGTCCATTGTGTATTCTCTCTCTTTTAGTTTCACTCCGTTTCAGTGATGTCAAGTTGATTATGTGGAAGTAATTAAAGGAGCAAGTGCGCTCGCTCACCTGGCTCGTTGAAAAGAGTTTGGCTGTTTATTTATGAGGAGCTGTTTATTTAAGAGGATTAAAACACATTGAGAGGACAGTACAACACGTCTTTCGTTTAAGCCTAATTATTTTTGTTGCAACCCGTGTTTCGTTAGAGCCTGTGTAAAGTTTGTTTGTTTCAATGTACCGGTAGGCACCTGTGGCTTATAGACCTGGGGTCCGTTTCAAGAAGCAGGTTTAGTAAAAACTCGAAGTAAGTTAACCCGGAGATAAGGGAAACTCTGGGTTTTCTGTTTCAGAAAGGGAGGTAACTAAACCTCAGAGTCTGTTACTATGGTAATTGACCTAACCTGGTCGGGAGCAGGTTTTCTTCAATAAACCTCGAGTTTCTCTCAGTCTCCTACCTTTGACACAGCGCTCTTTCATTTTTAATTAATTCAGTCTGTATCAGGCACATTTTAGCACAGTGTTGTCATCTGCATAAATAAAATAGGATTGTTTTATTAACTCAGGTGACGTTGTAGATTAAAAGTTTTTTCTCAAGCTTTTGTTACACGATCCTGCAGATGAAGAAGCTGTATTACTTCACAGGGAGTTAAACATACGTCCGGAGATGATATTGAGGAAACCCGGCTAGATGTATTTTAATTTCCAGATCTATCTGATATTGAGGAAACCCGACTAGATGTAATTTAATTTCCATATAACCACCTATTTTAGCGGTATCGTTTTTCTTCACAGTCTATCAGATATGCACATAACCTTATCCATCCCCATATCACTAATGTAACCCATCGTGGACATGCTCTTACATCCGAGCAGTTTATTTGTGTCGAATTATGTTTTTTGCAGTTTTAGGGCAGTATTAGTAAAGCCACAGTATGCAGAACCGTTAGAAACATATTAAACGTGTTTGTAGTGTACCCTGGACAAGAAACCAGTGAGAGACATTAAAGAGGTCCACATGATTGTAGGTGAATAACGTAAAACCCTTTACAATGAATAGTTAATAATTATAATTTGGTTGATGACATGGTGCTGTAAGATCAGAATGGTATAAATTATTATTATTATGTCTTTTAGGATTTCCCAATGCGATTGCTGCATTGATGGCACACAAATGTGTTTTTCACTCGCAGGATTGCACCTAAATGAAATAGATTATAGCTTCAATACCATTCCACCAGTTTTTACCAGTAATATAATACTTGTGATTAAATATGAGCATGGGTGTGTATTGCAGGCCTGTGTGTAGTTTGTTCTAACAGAGTGTAAAGAATGCAATTTCCCAGCTGGGAATTAATATTAAGTATAAATTTAAATTATTGTGTAAATTTAAAATCAAATGAAAACACTATATTGGAACTTTGCGTTGACCCGAGAAGCATTTTTTTTCTAAATATGTGTTCATAGTCGCTGTAAGCCTGCATCAGTATTTCAAGCTTGGGGTGACGTATGCGGTAGTAATGCTGGTTGCCATGGTGAATCGTAGTATCGTGGCTCCATTCATGCTGCCTTTTTATAGCGGCGGTGCACGCGCGTAACTCTGAGTGAACCTACACTGGGTTGATTGATCCATCTCAATTCAACTGTTCTGAAACCGAAAACTCAGAGTTTTCCATTTTAGGGTAAATCAACTTCAAGGTCAGGGTTAGATTTAGAGTTTGCTAAACCTCCTTCTTGAAACGGACCCCAGTGTGGCTTATTTATGTTCAAAATAATATTTTCTTTTTTTCAGTGGGTGCTTATATTCAGGTGCGCTCAATAGTCTGGAAATTACGGTAATTGGTACTGTGATTTCCAACAGGTAAACCGATTTTAAATTGAAGGCTGGTAATTGACGACATTGGTATATTGGAGTAAAGCCTTCGTTCAAAAGGGGGGAAATGCAGAGCCATTATATTGGTTCTACTTAGCTTCTGTGTGAAAAGTGGTGGGCTCTAATTAGGGAGGTGGGCCAGCTAAAATGTACGGCAGTTCGGTACCTTTTCTAAAATAACTGAAAGTTTGTTGAATGAATGTATGATTATAAGGTTGAGAGAGGTGTATTGGTAATAAAATGTAGGACAGTCAATCAATCAATTAAATTTATTTATACAGCCCTTTTTACAACAAAGTTGTCACAAAGTGCTTTTACAATCACCCAGCCTGAATCCGACAGAGCACACATCAACAAGTTGAGCAAAAAACAAGTTGATACACGGCGGCTAGGAAAAACTCCCTGAAGGTCAGATTTAGGAAGAAACCTAGAGAGGAACCAGGCTCTGAGGGATCAACCAGTCCTCCTCTGGCGGTGCTGGGCGAGTTTATGACAGTTAATATTATACAGCGCAAGCAGGCAATGAGCATCTTAAAAATCAAAATAGTCCAGGACGATCGGGAGGGTTGATGGGTATGATCGATCTGTATCCATAGCTGATTGGTCCCACAGCGTGGCCAGCAGGCACGGGTCCCCCTTAAAAGAAGTGGACACAAACACAGGCAGAGATTGGACACTAGTTTCCGGTAGTGATGGGGACAAGACCGCCTATCCGGAGTCTGAGTCAAGACCGAGTCTTTGAAGGGTCGAGTCCGAGTCGAGACCGAGTTCGTTGTTTTTTCAAATACAGTCGAGTCCGAGTCAAGGTAGAGTCTTTGTGGAACCAAGTATGAGTCGAGATTTTGTACCAACATGCCAGTTTTGATATTCATAATTTAATATCAACCCAGTTAATAATCAACAGTTAGGCCTACAGACTATGCTATAGGGAATTGTTTAGAGGAGCAGTCTTAACATCTTTATATGGACTATGCTTTTACTGTCATTAAAAAATAGTAGGGCCAGGATTTTATTACATTTTTTTTACTAATTAATCGCACAATGAAACACTGAATAAAATCAATTTAAATACATTTTAATTACCTGAAGGTTATCAAAAATACTGGATCTGCTTAGAACTTCAGGCAATAGTTCAAATGAAAGACAATTTTTTCAAAAACAAAATGACAAAGTGCGAGGTGAAACCATCAATGTCAAAGATATATTATTTCAGATTAATTTTAAAGAAGTGTATAACAGCCTTTGTAATATGAATGACAAACAGAATGAAGTGAAATTAAGTCTGCTAATGTCGGGTTAGTTAGGGTCTCCAGGGAAATTGACATCCTCTTCTTTCACATTCACCCATTCATTCACTGACGACCGCATCTACCATGCAAGGCGACTGCAGGTTCGCCAGGAGCAGCTGGGGTTAGGTGTCTTGCTCATGGACACCTCGACAATATCCCAGGAGGAACCGGGGATCAAACTACCAACGTTCCAATTGATAGACAACCTACTCAACCCACTGAGACACTGCCGCTGAGCCGCTGTCGTGTTGTGTACAGCTCCTCACAGAATCGCAAGTTCGGCTTGATGTTGGCATAGATTGCAGCATTATGATGGGAATGAGCCAAGAGGCAAAGAAGGTCGTGGAAGAATGTCAGCGGCGAGCAGCTGAACGAGACCTGTTCTCCATGTATAAAGAGGCCAAGATTGTATGTGCTGAGGAGTCACACATAGGTAATATGAATACCTATCAATAACACATACCTGCAAACGTGATTCAGTGAGAGAATGCCTCCACCCCACCTGATTCTAGTCTCGTATCCTGTTACCTATTTTAATACCCAAGAGTTTGAAGGGCTGATAATTATAGAAGTAACTTAATCTGCAATTTCTGGCTACGATTTCTGTAATTGTGTTTTGTTAAATGTACATTTTGTGTTATTTTTGTTGGTATGTCATTTTTTTGTACCTTTTTATTTATCTATCCAAATCAAGGTTTGCAATTGATTCTGGCTAGATTACTCCTCCCACATTTATTCAAAGAGGATCCTGATGCCCTCTACGTGATCAAGAAGAAGGTATGTGTTATTGACAGTTGTTCAAAACACTGTCTGGTTAATTCTCAGCATGTCATATGACATTAATGAAATGTAATATAATTTTTTTGTCCCAACATCTGTCCTTGTAATTACAGGAAACCCCCTCTTCGACACTAGTGTTGGCGTGTATCGCTTAATGCTCAATTCCGATTTTTTGAGAAAAAAAGCGATTTTTTGCTAGGCCGTTCACATTTCCAATTGTGTGAACGTGAAATGACCCAGAAGTGACCCGCATGCGCAGAAGACTACTCAACGGTCAACGACGTCACTTGTTGTTTGCGGAAGTAACGTTAGCTAAAAATGGATGTCAACAGTGGAGCTCGTTTAGGGATATTAAAGTTATTTTCCCAACGGAGCCAGCTCAATTACAATCTTCTAACTAAACTAGTTGTTTATCTTCTCATTCCCGCCTACTTCAACGCAGAATTATGACGTTTGTCGAGTATCAATGACGTGCGGGTCGGATACATGCGACCTGGCCGTTCAGATTGAAGTCGCATTTGAAAAGATCGGATACGTGTCTGATTTGGACCACATACCCAAGTGGCCTGGGTCGCATTTGAAAAGATCGGACCTGGGTCGTTCAGACTGTCATGAAAAGAGCAGATACAAGTCGCATAGGGGCAAAAAAATCGGAATTGGGTCGTTTCAGCCTGCCGTGTGAACGTAGCCTAATGGCGCTTTTCCACTACAAAGAACCAGCTCGACTCGACTTGGCCCGACTCTGCTCCGCTCGCTTTCGCTCGGTTCTCCATTGCAGATAGTACCTGCGCAATAGTACCCAGTCGTCATAGCGACACGGCAAGAAACTCCTGTGACGTAGTCTTATACGCTACGCGGCGACTCACAGGCTGCGTCCGAAATCGCGTACTATGTTGAGTATACTATGTACTACATTTAAATAAGAACGTACTTTGCGACCGTTAAAAAGTATGTTCTATATAGTATGAATCCGGGTAGTATGAATGGAGTCTGGACGTACTACATGCGCCGTGTTAGAATGCTCTACTTGTATAATCTACCGGGCAAGAGAAGCGTGTTTCATTCAGGTCCGCGTCCTCCTACCAACACTCGCTACCCACACACGCATAAGAAAATGGAGGAAATCGAGTGTATGCTGTGTTTGATCCGCGAGATGTGGCTGTTTCTCACGGCGCATTCTTTCGGTTTGCCATAGCATTCGTAATGGATAATATGTACAGCTCTCACGCAATCTCTGGCCAAACTATTTATATATATAAATGGTGGGATTACTCAGGATACTACATCTGGCGCGTGCAATGATGATGCAGTGAATAGGGACGATTCTCTGACCAATCAGCAGTCTGCCTTGTTTTCACGTCACATTTTAGTATCGCCTCAGCTCGCTCAGAACCTCGCCTGAGGTGGTACGAAATAAGTACCTGGAAGCAGGTACAGGTACAACTTTTACCCAGTGGAAAAACAAAAAAGCCGAGTCGAGTCCAGCTGAGGCGAGCTGGTTCTGTGTAGTGGAAAAGCGCCATAAGTCTCTTTTAAGACACAGGTAAATGCATGTGTTTGTCTGTTCATATCAGCAATCAAGAATCCGAAATCAGAATCAAAAAAGTGTTTAATCACCATGAATGTGTTAACAGACAAGGAATTTACTTTGGCAGTAAGGTGCGTACATAAAACATATGAATATAACAATATATATTATACTAAGGAGCTGAGGGGGTATATGGATAAGTAATATACAAAATACTGTACCAAAATACAGTATTTTGTCATTTGTTGCTGCATTAAATGAAGTAGACCTATAATCCAAATGACTGGTACAGTCATTTCAGCTGTTAAACATTGAGTAATGATAAATTGCTTTCACTTGTGAAAATCAAAAATGTGTAGGAATGTAAAAATATGACCACACTTTTCCCCCACGTTTTTCGCATCTACAATAAAGGAACGATCCACTCACAAATAATATTAAGGTTAAGCAAACGGTATAACGGTATATCCGACGAGTCGAACATCTAATGTGTGGATCCAACAAATTAATCATGTATTTGACACCCTAACGGGAAAACCGATACATCTCAATAGAGTTTCGCTCTGCATTAAAGGGTCTTGTCTATCTCACAATACGGAATTATTTAATAAGCTCTGACTGCGAATTGTTCTTCTCTTAACGTACAGGACATGGCTGTGAATGACTTCCCACGTCACATCCGCCTATAAAGCCGCTATCTATTCGTGTTTACATGAAATAAGCCTGCTCCGGAGCAGGTTCAAGCTTATGCACCCGTTGCTATGACAACATGTACAGGATGAGCTTCGGAGAACCGAACTATCCAGGATTATGCCAAATCGACGACAAACAAATCCGGCTAACTGAGTTAGCGACGTACGGAGAACGGAGCCCTGGTTGAACATGTCTGGCTAAAGTAAGCTATAAAGAGATGTAAGACCTTCAATCTACAATGTCAGTCAATTCAAACCCATACACATCAAACACATAGCTGGATTTCTAATGAATATTTATTGCAGAGGTATTTTAATGTACATGCTATCACAGTATGTTTTCTACCAAATTCCCATATACGGATGCTATAAGATTCTCAAAGAGCAATAAGTATAGCACAGTGGGTTAGGTACAGGATCAGGTACTATGCAACTTGTAACAGTCCTTAAAGTCCATTCCTTTTGTTCTATCAAGGACAGTGAAACTCGGTACTACTAATTTCTTGATTTCATGCAGAAGCCACAAGAACAATAGTTACAACGTTACAGCATTGACTGGTATTTTCCATTTAGTGACTTGGTTTGGTGAGCAAGTTGGCGAATTGAATTTATCGATTATTAATGTTGACAATGTTATAGTAGACAATAGGTCTTTAATCTTATGTTCATTAACTAAATAATACATTGTAAGAACACTGCATTACAATAACAATTTCCACCGACACTGACAAAATAGATTGAAAGACATTTTTACAGAACGTTGAGGTTATTAAACATTCCCATGATATTGATCAGACCTCAGTTCAAATATCTTTTCAGGGATTTCGATCACTAGAAAAATCTCAGTTATTTAGATTACTTCTATTTAAGTATTAGAATTTTGGATTACATGCAAAAATATGTGAATGTGAGACTGTGTAAGTAGTGTGTATGGTCAAAGCGATGAGGTCATTCTTAGGGGTGGCAGGAAGGCTAGTGGATAAGAGTGATGGGCTAAAATGTTGCAGGATTTACTGTCAGAGCCAACAAGGTAAAAATCATATAATCTCTTGACAATGGCAATTAATCGTTGCTTCTGGTTTGCCATCAAAAACATCTGGTTTTCTGTCTGTGACACAGCACTCTCTTTGAGTGTGTCAAAGGGAGAGTGGGATGTGCCACACTTTTCCACTTCACACATGTACATACACCTTATTCAAAGTATGTCAAAGCCATTTATTTGGGTACTAAATCTTTATTTGTCAATTCATGGCTATTGTTTGAATGTCAGGTGCATACTGTTTGTTCATTGAATTGCATTTAACAATTTGCCATTGTTCCACTTCGAAAATGTGTAAGTTTAAATATGTATTGTAAAGAATACAACGATATTTGAAAAAACATAATTAATATTCACCAAATATAATTTGGTAGTACATGTGAAATATGTGTATGTTTGTAATATTTAATTTTTTTTCTACAATTATCCATTGAACAACTCAATTAGAATTTATTGTTTTGGGCTTTGTATAAAAAACAATTAACAGCAATTAACAGCATTTTAATAGCTATGAATAGTCTTTATATTATGATAAAATCTGTGAAAGGTTTTAGCTCTGGAAAAAATGTCCACTAACATGGAAAAAACAAATGTCCTACAGTTGGTAAGCTGAAAGGTTCATCTCGGTGTAGGGGCGGTCATCTCAGCTAGAATCATGAAAAATGTCATGGATCATTAAGAGCAATTGTTGCAATGTAGATAAACGATTATAAGTCAAGTTCCAAAATATCATAGAGGTACGTAAAAACAAGAAAATCAATCTAGGCAGGGTGAAATATATAACATGTGACAAAAATGTACTAAGTCTGAAAGTCTGTGAGATATTTCTGTCCCAGAACTCACTGATAGAGATTAATTATCTCATGACACAACATCAAAATCATATTTTAAAGCATAGCTTTGAAGTTGAGGTATTATAATATATCTCTTTGGTTTGTTAAGGGAAATTAAAACCAAGTAAAAAAACTAACAAATAAAACCATACAGAAATATAGTTTGTGAATTATTTTGAAAAAGGTATAATCATTTTTAAAATGTTATGTTACAGAGACAAACACCAAAATGTAATAATTGTAATGAACTATACATACAATTAAATACATACATTATCTTTACATACATAGTTTATGAATAATCATTGTATTGCTTCAACGAAAATATAACTTTAAAGCCTCATAGAGAAGCATCGTACCCGACAACAATCCAAGCCAACTGTTACAAACAATGGTGATAGCTGTACATAAATATTTACTAATGAAAGCATTCAAACCATTCCACAATACTATCTAATTTAAATGTATAAGTACACTGTTACAATAATTTTAGATTACCATGTAATTTCCATTACCGTCATTTTCAAGTTACTATGAACAAGATGGTTTACAAGATGACAATACATTATTTCTGCAATGTAACTACTTTGTAACTATGATATTCCTACAAACTTTTATATATGATAAAAAAATTTTTTATTTGTTTGCATAAACAGTAGTGTTTTTGAAACATTTGACAGTGTAGATATCAGTAAAGCTTGTGAATATGTTTAACGAAATAAATATGTAAATTAATTTTAACAATGTTTTATTTAACCCTAGAAAGGTGTTGTCAGTCAATTTAAATAACCCAGCACTCCAGCATTAATAAGTTAATTTAATACACATGTTGTTAGAATATTAATTATCACAAACATAATCTGTGTTATCCATTATTAGACAATGTTAAATAAATATACTGATGGACTTTTTATTATGTGGATGTATATTGCATCAGATTTTTTTTGTTGAACATTTGTTATTGACCAATAAAGAGATCTCTATTTGAAAACAGTAAAAATCACAAATTCAACCAAGCAAGATGACCAAAGGAACAGTATCATAGTTATAAATAGTAAATCGTTTTTTTGTAATTGTAAAATATCCAAGACCATATTAAAAAAATAAACTCAGGCTACAGTCAACTCAAGATGTATCGCCACACTTCATGAATTTAAGCAAAAGTAAATGCAAAATAATAGACAACACATGGTTTTGGTATCCCTAAACAATTTTAAATATAAAACCAGCGTCTGATCGCTGAATGGAGACAAATGGTTGTTGACATACAGTGGATATGAAAAGTCTACACACCAAGTTTTTGTGATGTGAAAAATGTAGACATAATGATAAATAATGTCAGGACTTTTTCCACTTTTAAAGTGACCTATAAGGTTAAAACCTTGCCATTTTTGAATAATACAAGGGAGGGTGAAGTCGTTTTATAATCAATTACATTTTATTATCTGTCATTATTATTATCTGACTGTTGGAATGCATTTATTGACTCTCTGAACAAAATATTTTATAACGCTTTACTTTTATAATGTATTAGTCATATTCTCTCTGTCTTGTACTGCACTCTCTTGGTCTTGTGTAATATTGTTTGTATTTTGTCCCACTACTTTCCAGGTGTAATCAGTTCACATTGTTTACCTGTGTCTTGTTTAGTTTCCATATATGTCAGTTGTGTTTGTGCACCCAGTGTGAGAGCAATTATTTTTAGTAGCATGAATTAGTTAAATTTTTTCAATAATATTATGAATATATTAATATTTCATTAAAATGATAAAGAAAGAGAATATACACATGTTCTGCAAGGCAGCAAGGTGAGTACGCACTGGGTATAAGCTTGGGTGCCAAACAAGTAATCGATAAAATGGTTTCTGACTGTTTGAAACATTCAACGAAGTCAGGCAAATTATATAAATGCATTTAGCGCCATGCCATAAAAAGAGGTGTGTTGTGAGACAAGCAACACATGTCAGGTGAACATAGCTTGCTAAAATGTGAAATTACGTGGTTAGGCAAAGGGCCTACAAACAAATGTATTATTAACAGTTTAGTTGTGTAAAACAGTGGAATACATGTTTTAGGATTAGTATCCATATCAACAGATATGCAAGGTTGCAGTATCGTTATCCTACATAAAAGTGATAACAAGCTATCAAGTATAAGTAAATTTAATTTAACCATTACTAAACACACTTTTTTTTAAATTGAGACTAACATTTTGGTACGCATGTTATTCAGCAGTATTGTGCAGTCTTGTGACAATGAAAAAATACACTACTCCCAATAGACTAACGCCACCGTCCTCGTGATTTAGAAGTTAGATGATAGAATTATTCTATATTGCTTCCCGTTTATTAAACAAAAACTATATATATAATGCCATCTAATCTGTGGCTCACAGACTAACGCAGAATTTTTAATACATAGTAGAGTCTGCTTTTTAGATTCTCAACTGAACAACATTTTGCTTTTAAAAAATATGGCTGTTATAGTGAAAAAGTATAGCGCCCTCGAAAGTAACAGTCCATTTTGTGCTGGTGGACTTGTCATGGCCTTGGTGCCCTCGTGGTGTACTTGGCCAGATCACTGTCAGCAGTCCACTGACAATTTAACTAACTAGGAAAATGAAAATTCCTCATTACTAATATAATTGTTAAATAATTGTTGTTCATATAGCAGGCTTACAATAATTAGATAAAACAGAGCTGTATGAATCGTTGTGAATATAAGTCTGTGTAGCCTACCAGCAGAGGCCGTAGTTATGTGACAGTATTGCAGATTTGAAAACAGCCCTGTAATATGAATATGATGAAGCCCAGAGGTGTACGCTAGAATGTAGGCTAGAATTTTCAGGCATGATGACAACTCTATTTAGAATACATTTTTCCTTTTAAATCAATAGCTCACCTTGCAAGTTTAAATATATTGATTTTTAATTGGGTTAGCTGTTCTGTACATTAGGCCCTATATATTTTAAAATGGCCATTTCATCTCTCCGGGCAAACCACAATGGCAAATCTAAGACAATTGTGGACCTTGAAATGTTCTGCTTGGAGTGGTCCAAGATCCATCTACAAGTGAACGGCAATTTTGTCAGACTACACAGAAAAGGGCACTGTGTCGTTAAAACATTTAGGGAAAACTTGATTTTGATTGAACTGAATCTTATGTTTTTCCCCCAAAAAAATATTCTACTAATTGAAATGTTTTGTTTGAAACATATGCTCTTTTGAAATAATGTTTGAGCCTAACATGACTCAATGTTTGTGTTGTTTATTGTTTGAATTCACTTAGAATTCACAATTGTATGAGTGCATAAACTTCATGAGTTGACCGTATATTAAATATATTTTTTCTACTTTTAGTATAGTTGAAGGAAATTTATGAAAGGATTGTGTGTATAAAAAGGCCATGCTAGTGTAAACTTCTAATGCTAGTGTAAAAATAAGACAATAAAACAAGCATTATATTTGAAACACTAAAAATACAAATGAATATTTCATAACCTATAACAATACGTCTTATACAGAAATAGGAACAGATTGACACATAAGAATTCCATAATCACTCTCCCCATTGTATTCTTTTAAATCTCAATGTGCTTTTGGGGAATGATGAGATAATGCCTATCTTGAAGAGAAAATATTATTTAACCTCACCCTTCTTGTTACCTTGCTCCTCATGCTCTATTTTACTTTAACACAATGCTGAAATACTCAATGCTCCACTCAATGCTTACACAAGACAGTTCTAGCTGGTTAGGCACATACAGTAATACATTTCTGCAAACTTGGAAGCATTTGACATCGCTGAGGACTAAAGGAATCTATATACTCAAAATGTGGGTATTAATGTTCACGTGGTAACCTGGTGAAATTATGAGGCTGAATAAAGAGACTGTTAAAAACTAGTCTCTGCTAAAGTGCTATAAGCAGTTTCCATCACAACCAGTACCTTCTGTTGGAATCGGTCATAATGTGATTGTTGAAACTTTTTTCAGCTGTTTATATTTTGTTAAATATGTTCCTGTATCGTTGGCTTTCTTTTATTTATTCCAACAAGCCACTTTGACTTACATAGACATGATGGTTGTCTACATTAAAGTACATCCTCAAGCATTTCATGTCTGTTAATCAAATTACCGTTCTAAATGTCTGCCAAGTTAGTGTTACCATTTGAAAAAATATTTGTAAAAAAATGAGCACCAAACATATTTCACAGATAAAAAATATGACAAAAAATATTAATAAACAACAGACTCAAAGTGATTTTGAAGTTGCATAATTGTATCACTAACCTATCTTATTCTAAATACTCTGGAGACTGGAATTCGTATTATTATTTTTAGTTGTTTTGCTTATTTTATGTCTCCTACACCCACAAAAAATATATATATAAATGGGCAACAATATTGAAAAGGAAGGCAACATGTGCAACTAGATTTCTTACATCAAAGTCAAGATATTCATAGATAGAATCTATATTTGAGGACTCTAAACTGGAAAAGAATGTATAAAACAACAATATTTTCAGTTGTCCATAAATGTTGGTTAATGTCATGCCTTTTTCCCTGCATGACATAAATCTGCCTTCCCCCCTGCACTTCCAGACACTCTTTTTGGATTTGGATTACTCTGTTTTGCAACCATGTCTGTTGATTTTTTCTCAGATACATCCTCATAATCCCAAGGACATACATCAAGGCGCTTCTCTTTGATTGCTACAACATTGGCACTTTTCAGTTTGACTTCTTCTGGGATTTCCTGACTATGCTCCTCCTCCAAGGGGCACACATCTATCATTTTGGATTGGCTTGTAGGTTTCTCTGTGGGTTTACTTTTGTCCTTGGCTTTTGCTTTACCTTTATCATCATCAGTGTTTTTTGCCTTTTGTTTCTCCTTCTCAAAAGTTTTTGTGAAAGATATATCCTTTCTTTTTGGGGGTGATTCCTTAGTTTTGGAAACTTGAGTGACACTATCGGTTTTTTCAGAATTGGGAGATATTGCTGAATGTTCATAATCCCAGGGACATACTTCAAACTTTGGAACTGACTGAAGAGAGCTGCATTGCAACTTGAATGGTTCTGGAGTAGTTTCAGTCCCCTCTTCCCAAGGGCAAATATTAACATTCTTTTTAGAGCTCACTGCTGCAACTGGAAGTTGGTTACACAGGTTACTTTTAGCAGGTTGAAGAATATGATTAGAGGAATGTGACTTGGATCCCTCGTTCAGGCATTTGCTCTCACATTTATGGCAATGGCAACTTTCTGCATGCTTGGTGTCTTTGGAATGCAATGAGCTTGCAGGGGAATGATCAATGCTTTTCTGGTTTTGCTGTTGGGACTTAACTCCTTTGAATCCATTTCCATGGACTGTGGTGGTTTCTTCAGGTGCTATAGAGACATGTTTTTGAACCCTATTCTCAGAAGATGTTGGCAAGTCGTCTATTTCCCAAGGACACACCTCTTTAAGGTCTTGAATTTCCTTGGCCTTAATTATATTAGAGCAGAGTAATGGCTGGCTGCCACTTACCTGGTGCTTCATGATGCCAGATGTTGCTGCGGTCTGCTTGTACTCTACAGACTGGCTACCAATCATGTGGGGATAGCAATCGCCCTCTGACCCGGGTCTGTTCTTGGCCTTTTGTTCGACCTTCTTGCTGTTTTCAACAGTCAGTATTTTCCCTCCTGTCAAACCTAAGGTCTTCCCTTTGGTGCTGGCAATGACACTCAGTGACTTCTGTAGCATAGATGTTCTTGGGTGGATTGGCTTCTTGTCTTGTGTCAGGTTATGGGCACTGGCTGACTTGCAAACTAAAGGAACATTCTCAGTGGATTCACTCACAGCATCTATTTTTTCATTAGACTTCTTCTTGACTAGCTTTTTGTTCATCAGTGTGTCCATTAGGGATCCTTCAGTGGTCACAACCTCCATCTTGTCAGTAGCAGAGCTGCTGGAATCCTCGCTATGGACGTGATTATAGCTACTGTGTGACTTTTTCAGGGAAAATACTTTGCTCTTTAAAGACTCCTCCTTCACAGTCTTCCCTGGATGAGATGGATCAAATGGGTTTTTTCTTAAGATGCAGATACTGTTGTGATTGCTCCCATGATCTGCTACTTCCCTTTCTTCGCGGCTGCATTGCCGGTGTACTGTCTCTGGTATCTCTGTGATGCGTCTCATCAAGGAGCGACCTAGTCCCTTCCTGGAGCTTCGCTTCTTCTGTAGATGAGGGTTGTTGGCCAACATCTTCTTCCGCTTATAGATCTCCAACTGGGAGTAGAGTTTCTTCAGCTCCTCCTGGTCATTTGTTTAAAAAAACATGTACAAGATGACAAAAACAATTAATTGACAGACAATTATGCGTTCAGTTGAAAATTACTATGGTATGTTATTGTTCAAAGGTTTTTGGTTAAGTAATGCAATTTTTGGTGCAATTACAGCAGGTTTTTTTTATAAATACCGTGTTAACTCTGTAAATATTTTTTTTAGCTTTCTTTAATGGAATATCTACATTGGAATGCCAAAGGTCTGCAAATCAGTAATTGCCTCAAAGGGAGGATTCTTTGAAAACGACACATTTTGAAAGACATTTATTTCCATATATTTTCATTCTAGTATATTTTCTATTCAAACTATATTTATATTCATGTTTTTAAATGACCTCAAACATTTGAACGGCATTGTATGTTACAACATGTTGTCTTACATAAATAGCAAACATTCAATTGCACAGAGAACACAGCTGTTTTGGGTTTAGCTGAGCACCAGGCATAGGTTGTTAATCAGTGGGCTATTTAAGGTCCCTGGTTAGGTTTACGGGTATGTGTTATTAAGATCATGTTATGTTTCATGTTGGTAAAGTCGCAATCGCGCAGTTTAATTTCATGTATATTTTTTATGTTTATTGTTCTGTGGTTGTTGTCATTGTAATTAAAACACCAACCAAACGTGATTCTCTGGCTATGCATCTCGCTCCCTTTTACACTTCCCATTGCAAGCCGTGACACCTCTCTAAACATTGGTCTTTGATGTATTGTATAGTTGTGTTAGTGTTCCCATTAAATTCCATGACTGCTCTCAAGCAGCATATCACTACATCTCTCACTCTAATTAATAGACCTAGACATATCTTTTGAAAGAGACTTCTTCTGTGCTAACAATATACAGAACCCTCTGCTCACGTTGGGACGTTTTTCCTAAAGAATGTTGCTAGACCTTACGTCACAACCATTACTAGAATTGAGCGAGACAATTTCATCTGGCCTCTGCAAAAAGCATTATTTTTGCCACAGTCAGAGGACAAGAATTTAAGATGTCCGCAACTGGATGAAATAATCAAAAAATGGAATGGGAAGGCGACTTACACGGATGTCCTCCGGATCCAGACTGTGTTCACTCCAGGCTGAAGTAAGGCTGCTGTTGAGGTAAGATCCTGAGCGACCCATGTCCATTTCATCCTCATATGCCTCAGAGGCAATATCATCTCTCATGTGGGTACCATTGAAGAGGAACTGCAGTAAACAAAAGACAGTAAAAAAAAAAATTATATCGTAACTATGTAAACTGCTACTAAATACAATGCTTGAATAATATGTTTACCTTTGGGACAGTCATTAACCCCAGCGTGACAGTTACAGTCAGGTGGGTGTGGGCAAACCAAAGTAAAAGCATCCTGTCTGGGTATAGCTCAGGGCCCAGAGTAAACCTGTACAAAGAGATGAGATAAAATAAAAAAAAACAAAAGAGTTGGATAAAAGCACAAATAAATAATACATTTCATTGAATGTAAAGATTACAAATAAATAAGTTGATTCTTAAATAAAGATGTAACAATAAACTGCATTAAAAAATAATGATCCTGTCATGTATATGGTGAGTTGTGTTCTACATGGTGGCTTTAGGGTGATGCACTTCCTGTTTTAGTTCCTGTTTTGGTCTTTTTTTGCTAATGCTCACAGCTGGGGTGAATTAGCAATTAGGTGGCTATTTAATGTTCAATCTAGGCAGTGTCACTTGGGTTGCCAGTTATTGTTTCCAGTTTGCGTTTGTCTATGGTGAGTGTTTGATTGTTTGTCATTGCGGTTTACTGTATTTGAATGTCTGTTTTAAGTCGCTTTGTGTAAGCGCATTTTATTTCATTACAGTATATGTTTTCCGTTCGTGTGTGTTGGTGATGTTAATTTTGTGTAAATTAAACACCATTCCCAACGTGATTCCGTGGCTCCGCGTATGGCTCTATGCACTTCACCCCAAAGGATTCGTGACAGATCCTCCTATCCAAATGTTGTATCAGAATTGGTCCAATACTGGACAAAAACACTGGATCAGATATGGCTCAAAAAAGCATAATAATCCAATACGATCCATTAGCCATCGATGTACATGCATTGAGTGACATGCCATAATACTAGGTGTGTCGTAAGACAAGCCACACGTACCAGGTGAACATAGCAAGCTATTATGTGAAATTAGATGGCTACGTTAAGCAAAGGGCATCCAAGCAAATGTATTATTAACAGTTTAATTTTATGGGAAAATATGGTATCGGATTAGTACCGATAGCGGAAGATACTTATGGTTGCAGTATCGTTATCGACATTGGACATAAAAAAGTGGTATCGCGCTATCCCTATTAAACCTGAAACTCCCTATCGTTAGGAGAGGTTTTGTTAGTATTGGGGTTTTGTTATTGTTGGTGTACTGTTCCATCCAAGTCTTCTTTCATTTAATTTATCTACAACACAGTTTTTTACAATCGCTATGACATTATTTCCCCCTACACAGTTAGCAGAATATCTGTATATGGAGGCTATACAATTAACACATTTCTTGTAGCTTTCACACAATGCATACAGTTAACATAAAATGAAAAAAAAAATTACTGTCAAATTTCCAAAGCCATATGTCAGAACGGATAACATATTGTTCTAAACCCAACCTATAGGCTAAAGTCAAAGTAAATAGCTGTTTATATTGTGAATTGGAACACAATCATATCCTCTGTAATGAATTCCATTGACTGAGAAACAGCTGATTGTACAGTGTCTGAATGGAAAAAAATGTACAAAGTTCCTTTTGAACAAATAACTCTGTTGCAATACCATACCTGTACTTACATCACTATACTATACATGGTGTAATCTATAAACCTGGATTACAGTAGGACATACAGTAGGTATTCAGCAAAGCATTAACAAACAATATGTCTGAACTTTCAGAGACTCATGGAGTTGGAGGCAAATCAAGTCCTACATAAAATAATCTACATTGAAGAGGCTGGCTTCAATCTAGCGAAAAGGTGTTGGCGAGGAAGAAACTTGGCAAAAAGTGAAGATGTACCGTCCCCGGGCTCCTTTTCTTACATTGACATGATTGGTTAAGCTTGTCAACTCTTGTTGTTTTTATCATTATTGTTGTTGTTTCTGCACATTCAAACTCAGTGCTTCTTTGCTTGACATAATGGAAATCACCCAAGATCTCAGAAAAATAATTGTAGACCTCCACAAGTCTGTTTCATCTTTGGGAGCAATTTCCAAATGCCCGAAGGTACCATGTTCATCACTACAAAAATAGTATGAGAATATAAAACCGCCGTCATAATACTCAGGAAATTGAAGTCTTCGGTCTTCTAGAGGCATCCTAGAAAACGTGCTTGGTTGTGAAAAGTGCAAATCAATCGCAGAAAAAATGCAAAATACCTCATGAAGATGCAGCAAGACCGGTACAAAAATATCTGACTTTACGGTAAAAAAGGTCATATATCAGCAAGGTAGAAGCCACTGCACCCCAACCGCCATAAAATGCCATACTACGGTTTACAACTGCACATGGGGATAAAGATCATATAGTGTGGGCAGAACTTAAAGCATGTGTGCACATCAGAGTTGGACTCGAGTCGCACTTAAGTCTTGCAATCTGTTCAAAAGTCTTGAGACTCGGCTTGGACTTGTACGCATTGGATTGATTGACTCGTGCCCTGCAAAACAAAATAGCTAGCGGGAAAAAAGCTGTCACGTGCTTTTCTGAGCAGGTGCGAGACTGACAGCTCAAGTGATTACAGTTAGAATTACGTGGGTAACGTTAGGTAGGCTACAAATCTCCTCAGAGAAGGGTGCAGTGCAGGAAACAAAAATGGCTAGTGCAAGTGGTCAAGTTTCATTTGTTGTGTCATTTGGCTACAAAGACTTTAAAATTGATGGAAACAAAAGAAGTGCTCGTTGCAAAACCTGTGGCACAACTACCAGAGATGCAGCTAGCACAACTTCAAACTTCTTGCGCCATTTGAAGGGACACAGAGAGAGAGGTTAGTCAGACGTCAGATAGTAATTAACACAACGTTACATTAGCTAACTAATGTAGTCAATTATCTAGTAGAATGAGATTGTGTTAGCTAACTAATGTTAGCTGTCTGTCAATTCGGCCAATTCGAATAATATTTGTTAACTAGTTACAGTAATATCTTGCTCAGTGCTTGACAATACCTTTTTGAGGCACTTGTCAAGGACAAGTACATTTGCGTTTCACTTGTCCATGAACAAAAGTCACGAATACATATTTTTTGTTTATTATTTCATTAGGCACTTGTCCCTTTGTACGACCAACGAAGATGAACTGTACTATTATACAAATGCCGCTTTCGGTTGCTAGGTAGCTGCACAGCACTTACAAATAAAATGTATTAGTTTTACATTTGGTAAAATTGACATAATGAGTGGCACGGGCACATAACTTTAGGTAACATGGCATTTTATTTATTTTTAACTTCTCTTCCACTTGGCATACAAAAAATCAAAATGTCCTGGACAAGCAAACAAGCCTTAATGTCGAGCCCTGTCTAGCTAACACATCCAACAATATCCTCCCCATACAGAACATAAAGAGTTGTTGGTTAACAATGAGCTATGTAAAATAGCCAGCCAATTTAAATAGAATACATCAGAACATGAAAGATCCTTAAAATGTTTTGAAGCAACCTTAATTACATTATTCTCAAATCGTTCATACTTCAATTATACTTAAAATGCATGTTTAAAATGACCTTGGCCATGATAGTTTACATTACCATCTAGCTAATAATTCTGTGTTGTTAATCAAGAGATTTGTAGATTATGGAGAGGCTAAGGAAGCGAAAGATGTGACTCAGGGCCAGAACCACATTGACATGTACTTCAAGGCACTACAACTTTATAGCCACGCCAACCCTCGTCAACTAGCAATAACTGAAGCAATCATAAAGGACCTCATCATTGAATGCAGCCTCCAGCATTTCTTGTCTGTCATTGATCCAAGATATGTCCCTGTCAGCAGGGGTAAGGTGATGACACAACTGACTCACCTAGTCTCTGAAAAAGAAGCCACCATCAAAAGCCAGCTGGCTGAAGCAAAGTATGTGTCAGTGACAGTCAATATCTGGTCTGATAGGACTATGAGGGGGTTTCTGGGTGTCACAACTCACTACATGGAGTAAGGAGGTAATGGTCCATTTCTAAAGTCCATTCTTCTAAGCTGTGAACAATTCACAGGCTCCCACACAGGTGAGTGAGAAATTTGAACAAATCTGTGACAATTATAACATTAAGCAGAAATTAGATTATATTCTGTGCGACAACGCTGAAAATATGAAGAAAGCATTTACAGTGTGTTTTCCTACAACAACAGCAAATGAGGCTGAGGATTTGGATGACCCCACCATATGGGAAGACATTGGGAAGGAGGCCATTGCGGACATGGAAAGCAGCCACCAACAACACCTGCAGTGCTTTGCACATACTCTTCAGCTAGTTGTACGAGATGGACTGAAGGAGACAAATACCCTCACCAGTCAAATATCTAAGGTGACAAGGTTTTGCAGTTTATTGCATTCTACAGATGGCCTGAAGGAGAGATTTTGGGATCAGTTTAGGGCCAATAGGAGTGTTCCTTCTGCTGAATCAACAAGATGGTTCAACTCTTAGATTAGTGGAGTTTCTCACCAGCCTCGACCAACAATCCCTCAACTCTCAACTTGAAGCTCAAAGACACAAAGTGCTGTTTTTTACTTCAAGAGAATGGAGCTAGTTGAAGGAGCTTGTAGAGGTGTTGGATCCCTTCCTCCAGGCCACAGATCTCACCCAGGTAGACAAAGGAGTCACCATTAGTGCAGCCCTCCCCTGTGTTCTTGCTCTAAGCACTCACATACATGTAATGAGAAGAGCACGCCACTTACTAAGCCTGGTAAGAGAAATATCTGAAACGCAGATTCAAGCCAGCTGCACATCCTATAATAATGATGATATTCTTCGCAATTTTTGTGTGTGTTTTATGTATCTGTTGTCACTGTGAATCCAAACATTATAATGATAATTTTATTTTAGCCACTATTTATAGGTGGTTGTTAATAAATGTAATGATAGTAACTAAGCATTGTTTTTTTGTATCTTCTTTAGACCTTGTCGAGTCCGATGCAGAAGGATTAAAGATCCCCATGAGTGCAGCTACTGAAAACCAAGACATCGAAAAGAGGAGCCTCCAGCCAAAACCCCCAGACTGTTCTTGAATTATAAGACAATGAAGAGGGCTGAAACATCTACAGCAAGAGCAGAGATCCTCCGCTACCTCAATGCAGCCTTTGACACAGACCAGGACTGCTTGGAATATTGGAGGAGCCACAAGAAACATTTTCCCAGGCTCCTTCAGCTGGCAATTCGTCAGTTGTCGGTACCAGCCACCAGCGCACCAGTACAACAGGTTTTCAGCCATAGAGTAATCATCATGCGTCCTCATCGTGCTAGGCTCATTGCCAAGACACTGGCAAACCTGGTGTTTTTGAAGTGCAACAGTGCAAGTAGGCCTAAATCCAGCCGAGTCCAGCCTCTATGGTTGTATATTCAATAGAGTAGACTAGAGCAGACTAGAGGATGTTTTAATATAAGATGTGGCCAGTCTTTTTTCGTCCAAATCACATTCCATTCTGTGCCAAGTTAAAGATGGCAAGTTCTTCTTTTGTTGTCTTTATACTGCTCGGACAAAAAATACGATTATATGTGTTATTCTCGTTTCAGGAAAATTGAATTGTCCCAATATGTTGACAGCAAACAAACACCTATATGAATTCCGAAAATAAATCAATCTGAAGAAAAAATGAACATTGCTATTCAGTATTATTGTACAAGATTTTCAACTGATTATAATAATAGCCCATAAAAGAATAGTATTTTACAAGAAATGCAACTTAAGTTAAAAGTACTTTAGACTATGACTGTATAAAATAAAATACTTGAGACTCAACTTGGACTTGCATGCCGTGACTTTGAACTCGACTTGGACTTGCATGCAGTGACTTGAGACTTGACTAAGACTTGTATACAATGACTTAAAGCCAACTCTGTTGCACATGGAGGTCATGAAATCTAACTCCGTTACACTAGTTTTGTCAGGAGAAATGGGTTAAAATTCTGCAAATCTATTAAAAACAATTAAAAGGCAATGCTACCAAATACGTATTGAATGTATGTAAACGTCTGACCCACTGGGAAATTAATTTAATTTTGACATGAGTTGGAATCCATGCTAACCTAAGCCAGGGAATATTTACTAGGACAATATATTAATTTACAGCTTGTTGGGCCCTGTCTGGGTTTTACACCGTTTAGCCCCCCCGTCTCTGACCCAAGATTTTATATATTAGTATTGTGCCGGGGGAGAAGGGAACTAAGGTTTCTAACTTGTGTGTTGGGCCGTTTACAATAAGGAGGACATGTGCCCATGGACCTCACCGTGGGACCTATCAAGCCCTAGGAACATGTAGCTATTCCTTCCTAAGGTCCTCTGTGTTGTGTTGCAGGCCAAGAAGCTGATGATACCTGATGGTTCAAATGGTTTAATAATTATTAAGTTCACCCAGCACAGCCAGAAGAGGACTGGCCACCCCTCAAAGCCTGGTTCCTCTCTAGGTTTTTTCCTAAATTTGACCTTTCCTTGCCGCTGTGTATCAACTTGTTCAACTTGTCGATGCGTGCTCTATTGGATTCAGGCTGGGTGTTTGTAAACACACAAGTTGTGATAACTTTGTTGTAAAAAGGGCTTTATAAAATAAATGTTATTGATTGATGTTGGGTCTATGTGGTCATAACCTCTGCAGCTGGTTTTGCAATTGTTACTACTGTTACTACTGTGACAATTTCAGTCATGTATTGCCTTCTCCTGGTCTATGTTTTCCTCACAGTCTCAGTTAGTCCTTGTCGGCCCTCAGTCAATTATGTATCTATGTATCAATCATGTATAAAGACCTGTTTCCCCTCAACTGTGTATTGTTAACCCTCATATATTCCTGTATTTAGTTAGTCCTTTTGCGTCAGTCCTTGTGGTTCATTGTGGATGTTAGCTCTTGTTAGTGATGCATGTCATGTCGATGAGTTCTTGCATTTCTTTCATGTTTCTAGTTCATGTTAGGTCTTAGAATAAAGATATTTTATGTTCCTGAACATCTGCGCCTGTGTCCTGCCTCCTGCTACCAAGAGAAAGCTGACAACTACAAAGTCACAGCCCATTTCCATGTAGTGTTTCTGTTATTTTGTCCACCCCTCGTAAATATATACCATAAATATTAGGGCTGGGATAGTTAACGCGTTAATCTGTGCCGTTAATTTGAAACGTTTAACGCGTTAAAATCATTTAACGTAATTAACGCACCACTTTATACGTTTTGATTTAACCACATCCTGTTGTGGCGGCTGGTGTGAGGAGCCAAGTCACCCTGGCATAATGGAGAAACATAGACATAAGGAGAAAGACAACTGTGGAGTTTTAAGAAGATTACATTTAAAAAGGACCTGCATGGCAATTTGTAAAAACGAAAGTGACGAGTACAATTTGCAAAGCCGAATTCAAATACCATAGAAGCAATTCTTTATTTTTTCATAGAAAAGCAAACCACCCTGGCATTATTGACGTTACTAGTGAGTCTACAGGACAGCCCTGCCAATCCGCCTCACCAATCCACGTTACTGCAGTACAATGCGCCTAATAGTGACGGTCCATTGACCAAACAATTAACTGAGGAGTTAACCAATGATTTAGTTAAATAGATAGCTAGAAACTGCCGCCCAATAAACACAGTAGAAGACGAGGGACTGAAATCATTCAAATTGCATCGGAATACCGATCTTACAATCTACCCTCTACAAAAACGATTATTTTGAGAATACACAATCTGTATGACAGCGAGAGGAGGATGGACATGCTGGAGAAATCAGAGAATATCGCTTTAACTGGAGATCACCTGACATCAGCAAACTTCATTCTGTTTGTCATTCATATTACAAAGGCTGTTATAGACTTCTTTAACCCTCCTGTTATCCTTGGGGTCAATTTGACCCCATTCAATGTTTAACATCTTTAAAAAAGTGCTTGAAATTTGTTTTGCTTTAATTAATGACTTTTCCTAATTTAATGGGGACAACTGGGTAAACATAAAATTAACATGATGATATATTTTCATGTATGCACTTTGTACACATCGCTGTTCCTTGGGGTCAATTTGACCCCAGGCTGTTTTAGCTGTAGAAAATGTAGAAAATATGGACATTTTACACACATTTGCTGAGATTGTTTTGGCTGATAAGGTCACTTTCACATGCAGGTTAGTGCAACTTCACAATCTTCAATTCCCCTCCCCCAACCCCGCAGACGAAACACACACCACAGAATAATCTAGCTTTGACATTGATGGTTGCACCTCGCACTGTCATTTTGTTTTTGAAAAAATTGTCTTTCATTTGGACTATTGCCTGGAGTTCTAAGCAGATCCAGTATTTATTTAAATTGATTTAAATTGAATTAAGTTGATTGAATTCAGTGTTTTACATGATGATAACAAGCTTGGGGAAAATGCGATTAATTGCATATTGTGCGATTAATTGGTTACTTTTTTTTAATCGATTCCCGGCCCTAATAAATATATTATATGTAAAACATAGTCAATGCTGTCACATTCCTACAGTTTGTCTTTACCTAATAATATGGAAGATGACCGACAGGATTAGCTCATTGTGGATGGCGATGGCCATGTAACGGGGCTCATGGAAGGCAGATGGCACCGTCCTCACTGCACAACACAGGTACACTCCCCACAGCAGGAACAGGAACTCCGCTGATGGGGAAAAACAGGAAGAAGGATGTTGATAAGAATAAGAATGTAGATGTTATAGTATGGACTAGGCCAGGGGTTCCCAAACTTTTTCATGACAAGGCCCCCCAAATACCACCAGGTTTTGGCCAAGGTCCCCATTTTGCAGGATGTGTTATTAAACCCATCGATAGACAATAATACAGTGTTTGATACCGGCCAATCAGAAATATTAGCATTACAAGTGTAATTTTCATCACCGTCCTGTTATAGTGGCAACCCTGTTGTACTCTCCACACTTAAGATCTGGTATCAATTTCGACAGCACTTTAAATTCTCCTCTGTATCTACCTTGGCCCCTATCGTCAGAAACCATGCATTTCTCCCTTCCACAGTGGACACCGCCTTCTCTCTCTGGTCAAGAAAGGGGATTACGACTTTGCAGGACATGTATGGGGACAGAGGTTTTTCTAAGTGGTCTCTGCCCCAATCACATTTCTTTCGCTACCTTCAGGTACTTCTCTAAGGCCAGACTGGCTTCTATTTACCCTGACGTACTCGATGAGTGTGATAGATGCCATGCCTCCCCCTGTGATCTCACTCATATGTTTGCAAAATGCCCTGCCTTGAATAACTATTGGGACTCTATATTTAAGGTGCTGTCTGAGGTGTTGGGTGTACCCCTGCAGTCGTGCCCCCCTGTTGGCTGTGTTTGGCATCCCTGCTGACTTGTCCTCCTTGAACCGCGTACAGACGTGGTTGCATTTACTACACTACTGGCCAGGCGCAGAATACTTTTGAATTGGAAGTCTGTCCATCCCCCAGCTGTTTCTATATGGCTCAGCGATGTTATATATTTCAACGGCCAAATTCACCAAGAAATGGCAGTCGTTATTGGAGAGGCTACCCGCTGATTAGTTTATTTTTCCTTCTTTCCCCCAGTATTTATTTTAATTAATTATCTTCCCCCAGTGTTGTGTTTTTTCTCTTGTATTCGTCATGTATTTTTTTTTTAGGTCCTTGTTTTTGGTTGTGTACTCTTGTCTGGTTTTGTTTGAGTGCGTGGGTTTGTGAAACTGTTTAGGGATTGGGTGAAAAAAAAAGTCAGTGGTTTACTGTGTGCTTACATTTACTGTAACCAATGTCCCCCTGCTCAATAAAAAAAAAAAGTGTATTATAAAGCTATTTCATAACAATACTCATAATAATATAAACATATTTACTGTTTAAAACTCTTCCAACTTGCTGCGCCCCCACTTTGAAAACCACTGGACTAGGCCACACTGATGATCTTAACGCTTTGGATTAAACAATTGATCTGAAATAGCTAGCTTCTAGACCCAAGTAATTAATAGTGCTGTCACGAGTGGTGAGTTAGGGTACTGCACTGTCTAGTTTCGGGTGCACCACTTGGTTTTGTTGGTTACAGCTGTTGGGGATTGGTAATCACTGGGCTATAAAGGGATTGATAGGAAGTCACTGGTTGCTGTTCATTGTTTCCACGTCACAGTATTATAGAGGTGAGTGTTTGTCTGTTGTTTGTGCTATTTGGGTTTTGGAACTTATTATTATAAGACGCTATAGGCGCACCTTTTGTTTCAGTTTAGCCCGTAGCCTTTTGCGCCGTTAGCGGTTTGTTTTATGTTGCCGTTGTGCCATAATAAACCTGATTGAACAGATTACCCGGCTCTGCACATGGCTTTTACCTGCACTACACCCTACGGCCGGGAGAGAATGAACAGCCACCGAAGCCAGCAGAGTTGGACGGTGAGTAGATTCTGCGGGGGGGCAAGCTATAGCACCCCGTCGGATGAAGCTCACCGTCACCCCACGGAGCGGTGGGAGTGGAATCGGCCGGAGACACCACAGGAGCGGTGGCTACGTCTCCGGCCGTATGCTGTCTATGAACCATCTATGCAGCATTCAGGGTTAGTGACAATGGGTCCGCGGGCCTTCTATGAAGGCAAAAGGACATCCCGGAGGCGCCCCAAAGTAATTTTTTGGGGGGAGCTAACTGGGTGTTCAAGGAGGTCCACGGAGAGAACACCCACGACCCTGGTGCTGCAACAGCAGCCCCCCACTGCTCCGGTGCTGCAGCAAGGGCCAGCAAAAGCCCTGGAGCTGCAGCAACAACCATAGCTCCAGCTGGGTGATGACCCTTTCCGGCCACCAACCTCCAGGGCCCAGAGACCACCTAAGGGCCTGGAGTGCCAGCCTCCAGGGGTGGCTAGGAGATGGTGGAAAGTGTGGTTAGCGCTACAGGGGTTCCCAGAGGAGAAGCTCCTTCCACCACAGCGTGAGTGCCAGGACCAGCCTCTCCCACTCCAGCATGAGTGCCCTGAGCGGCCCCTCCCACCACAGCGTGAGTGCCAGGACCAGCCTCTTCCACTCCAGCGTGAGTGCCCTGAGCGGCCCCTCCCACCACAGCGTGAGTGCCAGGACCAGCCTCTCTCACTCCAGCGTGAGTGCCCTGAGTGGCCCCTCCCACCACAGCATGAGTGCCAGGAGTGGCTCCTCCCTCCTCCGGCAGAGTTTCAGGATTGGCCACTCCCACCTCCGCCTGAGCTCCCGGAGCGTCATCTCCCTCCTCCGCCAGAGCTCCCAGAGCGTCCCTGCCTGCCAGAGCTCCCGGAGTGTCATCTCCCTTCCTCCGCCAGAGCTCCCAGAGCGTCCCTGCCTGCCAGAGCTCCCGGAGTGTCATCTCCCACCTCCGCCAGAGCTCCCAGAGCGTCCCTGCCTGCCAGAGCTCCCGGAGTGTCATCTCCCTCCTCCGCCAGAGCTCCCAGAGCGTCCCTGCCTGCCAGAGCTCCCGGAGTGTCATCTCCCTCCTCCGCCAGAGCTCCCAGAGCGTCCCTGCCTGCCAGAGCTCCCGGAGTGTCATTTCCCTCCTCCGCCAGAGCTCCCAGAGCGTCCCTGCCTACCAGAGCTCCCGGAGTGTCATCTCCCTACCTCCGCCAGAGCTCCCAGAGCGTCCCTGCCTGCCAGAGCTCCCGGAGTGTCATCTCCCTCCTCCGCCAGAGCTCCCAGAGCGTCCCTGCCTGCCATAGCTCCCGGAGTGTCATTTCCCTCCTCCGCCAGAGCTCCCAGAGCGTCCCTGCCTGCCAGAGCTCACGGAGTGTCATCTCCCTCCTCCGCCAGAGCTCCCAGAGCGTCCCTGCCTGCCAGAGCTCCCGGAGTGTCATCTCCCTCCTCCGCCTGAGCTCCCAGAGCGTCACCGCCTGCCAGAGCTCCCAGGGTGTCACCGTCTGCCAGAGCTCCCAGAGCGTCACCGTCTGCCCTTGTCGATGGCCGCCGCCACGCCCACGTCGATGGCCGCCGCCACGCCCACGTCGATGGCCGCCGCCACGCCCACGTCGATGGCCGCCGCCACGCCCACGTTGATGGCCAAGATGGTGGACGCTTTGCCGCCCAAGATGGCGGTCGGGCCACCTGCTGTGGACTAACCCTTTGGGTTTTGACTTTGGGTCCTTTTTTTTGGTCCCCTGTTTCATTTGGCTATCTGGGAGCTAGCCTTAAGTGAGGGGTACTGTCACGAGTGGTGAGTTAGGGTACTGCAGTGTCTGGTTTCGGCTGCACCACTTCCTGGTTTTGTTGGTTACAGCTGTTGGGGATTGGTAATCACTGGGCTATAAAGGGATTGACAGGAAGTCACTGGTTGCTTTTCATTGTTTCAATGTCACAGTATTATAGAGGTGAGTGTTTGTCTGTTGTTTGTGCTGTTTGGGTTTTGGAACTTATTATTATAAGACGCTATATGCGCACCTTTTGTTGCAGTTTAGCCCGTAGCCTTTTGCGCCGTTAGCGGTTTGTTTTATGTTGCCGTTGTGCCATAATAAACCTGATTGAACAGATTACCTGGCTCTGCACATGGCTTTTACCTGCACTACACCCTACGGCCTTGACAAGTGCCATTAAAAAGCACTAAGTCCCTTCCACCTTCTTTGCATTAAAATCGACTAAAAATGTAATTAATCTACACAGAATATCCCAAGATGTGGGAGCGAAAAAAACGTGTCCAAATAACTTGAATTTCTTTTTACTAAATATTGCTCTTCAGACCATTTCAATTACACTCATGTTTGAAAGACACACACCTGTCTTATTTTTGGTAGTTTGGAACCACCAAGACTTCCTAGAGTCGGCCATCTGGCCAAACTAGCAACTTGGCAAAAAAAAATCCTTCAGAGATCAGACAAAGTTATCATGAACCCATTGGCCACTGACAATGCTTCTGAGAGTCTGCCAGAAAGTCAACTATCAGAAAGGGGTAAAACAAATCTTCACGGTATGGTGGCTAGATGGAAGACACTCTTAACAAAATTCCATTTAACTGAGAGCATGAAGAAAAATATGATATGGTTTGAGGACACACGATACATATCATCACCTGATGAATACCACCCCTACAGTGAAGCATGGTGATGCGAGCATCAAGCTCGGGAATGCTTCTCATTGACAGGGACTGTGAGACTGGTCAGGAGAAAAGTCTGTGTATTTCCTGCCTAATTTTAGGATTACAATTACGAGAATGTATTGTAGGTATTATCATTAGAACATGAAAAAAAATCTAAGACTCCAGGCAATAGAATTGTCAATTGTTATTTAGGCTCTACAAATGTATAGAATTAAAAGTAAATCACACTTTAATTTCATCACAATACATTCATTATAATGATGTATTTATCTTGATCTTATTTGATACTGTAAAAAGGAAAATAATTGACATATATTATCCACCCCTTTGCGAAGATTCATGCATGATTAGCCATATAGGCTTAAAGCAGGTTAAATAAAAATTCAAATTGCAAAGAAAGTATTACCCAAACAAATAGCCACAATATTTTGCTTGTCAAAGAATAATGTCCTACTGAAACAATAGGCAATTAATAATAGTTTATACATAAACAATATTAGGGTACATAAAGGAAATAGTGTGTATACGATGTACGTTGTGTGAAAAGAACCATAACTTACATAGACCATTATAGATTTCAAATGAATAGCGTTCACCAAAATGTAACGTGATATTATCATATTGATTATCAAAAATAAAACCAAATTAATTTAATATTGAGTTAACTTAAGTCAATAGGAGCAATTTCCTGACTTGAATATCGTCCTGTCGCTTCTGTGAAATGTATGGGATAAACGTATTTACCCTTTACTGTCAAAGCGTCAAGTTATATCAATAATAACCACTTTTTATATAATAGTGAAAATTACTTTATGCGTTTATTCAAATTATATTCAGTTAGAATGCTTGATTTCATTTATAAAATTAAACCAAAATAATTTTTATGTAGCCAATGCAATACTGTGTTTTTATAGGCTACTTGTGTTTAATTTAAAATAATTAGTGTGTTCAAAGTAACACGTTCACATTGACCGTAATTTGCGGACTATTGAGCGCACCTGAATATAAGCCGCACACACTGAATTAAAAAAAAATATTATTTTGAACATAATTAAGCCGCACTTGTCTGTAAGCCACAGGTGCCTACCGGTACATTGAAACAAATGAACTTTACACAGGCTTTAACAAAACACGGGTTGCAACAAAAATAATTACGCTTTAACGGAACACAAGTTGTACTGTTCTCTCAATGTGTTTTACTCCTCTTGAGTGTTAACATAATAAACATGGGTTGTACTGTTCTCTCAATGTGTTTTACTCCTCTTGAGTGTTAACATAAATAAACAGCCAAACTCTTTTCAACGAGTCAGGTGAGCGAGTGCACTTGCTCCTTGAATTACTTCCACAGAGTAATCAACGTGACATCACTGAAAACTAAAAAAGATAATACACAATGGACTTAATGAATTACTATTAGCAACAAGCAAACGTGATACTATCGTTATCTGCATAGCTACAATACTTCAAAAAATCATTTTTTTGTACAAACCTAGAAATAGGCATAATGTGACTATAACATAACAAAAATATATAAACAGAGCACTTACATTCATTGCTTTCTGAAGGAAGCGCATAACACGACTTTAAGAAACCAACAAGCTAGCATGTCGTCTTTCTTTCAACCAACTTCTACGTCCTGTTTCCTGTACTCATTTTAGAGAGTGTATACTGTTCTGCGACCAGCAGAGGGCAGTTATCACATGAGGGTGACAAAATGACTACCGTAATCAGAATGAGGGGAAGTTTGAGCTCGATTTAATCTAAACGGTAATGAAAGCTTCATGCCTCCAAAAAATGAGCACGTCACAGAATGTGTGGGAAAAATCTATATATTAGCCCCATCGTTGTTTAAGCCGCAAGGTTCAAAGCGTGGGAAAAAAAGTTGCGGCTTATAGTCCGGATTTTACGGTACATGTAAAGAGGCGATCAAGGGAAACACTAGAAATATTTAGGGTTCCTCCGTTAGGAGGAAACCTATTGTTAGTATTTTTATTATTATTAGGGTTCCTCCGTCAGGAGGAAACCTATTGTTATTGTTAGTATTCTTATTATTATACTTATCTCCTTAAATGGTTCAATAACTCGGTTGCCCTTGGATAACCTTTTCTAAAAATGTGCACATTGATAAAACAGGTGTCGAGTAACTCACACAAATGAATTGACCTATATACGCCCATAGGTGGCGCTATAAATTACGGCTAAAGTCTACGGGATAGCCCCGCCACACCGTACGTCCGATATGGCTGAAACTTGGTGTCTATGTCTTAATTGACCTGATGAACAAAAAAGCCTCTTGGACCCATAAAGTCCGCCATGATGGATTTTTCTGTACAGTCCAAATTTGGGACAATGTACAAAACGCTACTCCTCTTGAATCGCTGCACTGATTCACTTGGTTGTTGGCTTGACATGTGTTGAATTTCTGTCATTCAATTTGATATTTAAGGGAATGAAATTAAATACAAAATGGCGGAAAGGGGCGTGCCTATGTACATTTTCATATTTCCTTAATTTCTGTGTGTTCGGGATCAGCCCTGCTGCCCAATATGTTAAAAATGGATGCCCTTTGGCATACTTGCCTTACTATTCATGATGAACAAAAAAGCCTCTGGGACGCATAAGGTTTGTAATGATGGAATGTCTTGTACAGTCCAGATTTGGGAAAACCTTCATAAATTGTTTTCTCTTGAACCGCTGCTCCAAATGACTTGAATCTTGCTTTAGTCATGTGTGGAAGTAATGTCTTTCATTATTAAATTTAGCAAAAAACAATATAATATATATTGTGGTGCGTGATTATGTAACTTTCTATATTGCCATCACCTCTTTTTGTCAGAGAATATCCCCGCTGCCCCATATGTTCAAAATGGATGCATATTGTTGTACATGACTTTTTTCTCATGGTGAACAAAAAAGCCTCAAGGACCATGAGGTTTGCCATGATGGATTGTCTTGTACAGTGAAATTTATGGAAAATCTTTATGAATTGTTTTCTCTTGTATTGCTGCTCCCAATGACTTCAAACTTGCGTTTATATGTGTGGAATTCATGTGATATGATGTTACATTTAGCACAAAGCAATAGAATGATTAATGGCTGAATAGGGCGTACCTATTAAAAATTTCACACTGATCAAATGTTTTTTTTAGTTGATATGACACATTATTTTTCACACATGCGCCACAAGGGGCACGCAGCGTCTGCGTGCCTGTGATCTCCTAGGACGTCGACTCCATTATTAGAGATTTTTTTTTCCTCCATTATAAGAGATCGGTAGAGGTACATTTAAAGAGTATGCATAGTTTAGTTACCAAATGTTCTGCCGATAAACTTTATTATATAATGTGCCGTATTTTACATGTGATGGATACGTTTTTTACTTTCCCCCACGGACTGAAAACGAAAACAACACATTGTTTTCCCAGAGATGTAAGGACATAGTCGTTCATTTGAACCGTAAGTTAAACTTTCAAAACATTTATTAATGTGTTATTGTTGTTATGATATCTTGAGTTTAGTAGTTTTATGCGTACTAAGTGTATTTGCGTCCAGATAATAGCAGTTGAACTAATGGTATCTCTGTGATACAATTAACCAGTTTCAGGATTGTAACCAACTAGTTTGATAAGTTTACTTGACTGTATGAATGATCTGCAATTAAATAGTTTGTGTGCAACAAGCTGCACATATCTGTGGTAATTACAAATCATCTGATGGTTTATATGTATCACAAGTTAATAATCTGCATTCGTGCTGCGGCGTCAACTAACACCTCAGACTAGGCTGAATTAACCAGAGGTGGAAGTAACGAATTACAAATACTCACGTTACTGTAATTAAGTCGTTTTTTCGTGTACTTGTACTTTTATGAGTACATTTTTAAGCCTGTAATTTTACTTGTACTTAAGTACAAATTAGTTAAGTAATCTACTTTCGCTACTTTAATAATCACATTCGTTACAGAGTACTTGTACAATGTGAATTAAATGAATATTAAATTCTTTGACAAGCAATTGGGTATCCAATAGAAATAACTGATTGGCCAATAAAACCCCTTGTATTCGGACCGGGAAAACCGGGGGTCTCGTTTACACACATTTTGTTTTCTGGTTGAATCTCCAGGTGGCATTAGCGGTAACATCAGCGTATAAGTTTCGTATGTTGCAGACTAGAACGCCATAAAACCTTGTCACTTACCAATTGTACTTATGCTTCACTCTGTATTGTGCCGTAATGTAGCGTTTAGGTTCGACACTAGGCTGTATAGTTTAGGTTTGACACTAGGCTATATAGTTTAGGTTCACTAGGCTATATTGTTTAGGTTCACTAGGCTATATAGTATAGGTTCGACACCAGGCTATATAGTTTTGGTTCACTAGGCTATATAGTTTAGGTTCGACACTAGGCTATATAGTTCAGGTTCGACACTAGGCTATATCGTTTAGGTTCGACACTAGGCCATATAGTTTAGGTTCGACACCAGGCTATATAGTTTAGGTTCGACACCAGGCTATATAGTTTAGGTTCGACACCAGGCTATATAGTTTAGGTTCGGCACCAGGCTATATAGTTTAGGTTCGACACTAGGCTATATAGTTTAGGTTCGGCACCAGGCTATATAGTTTAGGTTCGGCACCTGGCTATATAGTTTAGGTTCGGCACCAGGCTATATAGTTTAGGTTTGGCACTAGGCTATATAGGTTTGCTTAAGGTAGAATGATAAGGCTTATTATATATACATGCCACTTTCTGAAACCAATAAATGAATATGGGAGGTTATGTCTAAATTATATCTGACAGCAGTAACTTTTTAGCTGTGTTGGTCTACTTCTCACATCCTAACCAAGCCGGATAGACTCTGTGAACTTTGAAAATTTGCTTCTGCTGAAACTGAACAAAAGGTTCAGAAAGTAAAATGTCCTAGAGTTTAAGGCCTTTGCCCAGTTGTTGGTTTGCAGTGAAACGTTTATACTGTTTATTCATGTTTAAAAATAATTTAACATTCCTTTAACAGACAAAATACCTGTACTATGTGTTTATTTGTATAAAACACAAATTGCCAACATATCCATTCATATTTCTGATTTGATTCTATGGATTTGATGTTTATACATTAAAAATCACAGGCTAAAAAGTATATGTACTTGAGTAGTTTTTGAGAGGTGTACTTTTACTTAAGTACATTTTTTACACCAGTACTTTTACTTTGTAATTGAGTATTATTTTAGCAACTACTTGTACTTGAGTACAATTTTTCAGTACTCTATCCACCTCTGGAATTAACTGAATTACAAACACATTAAACAAGATTATGATTAAATTACAAACATTAGAACGATTTATTGAAGTTTGTATTATTTTGAACATGCATCGATACAATCAACTACATTTACCTTCTTATAACACGCCTACGTCGTATCTGGAATATCACCAGTTAACATGAAAACCAGTTGAAATGTAAGACCGGCATTACTCTTCTTACCATAGGAAATCAATGTGCAGAGTGGCCTAGTGTGTTTTGGCAGCAATGCCCACTGGCTTGTCATATCTTTTTTTTAAAGTAGATTCGCATGATTAAAATAGTGCCCATTATTTAACAATCAGAAAATATGCATTTGAGAGATCTGAAGTGAACAGCGCTGTTTCTAATGTGTATTTAGTGCTGTCTAGTATTTTCTATTATCGTTGATGTATTGTTGTGGCTTAAGTGTTTGAAGGCTTCATTAATTGCCAATTTAAACTATGTTTGTAATCTCGTTTGATAAGTTTACTTGACTGTATCTGCAGTAAAATAGTTTGTGTGCAAAAAGCTACACATATTTTGTGGCAATTACAAATCAGCTGACATTTTTGGGTAACCGAACTCGGAACATTAATAGTATTGACTGAATTACGTTGGTGCTATCTAGTATAATTATTCCCGTAACATCAATTGGTGGGAATAATGTATTACTCCAAACTAATCATTAGATATTACCAAGTAAATAGCTCTGGAATATACACATAAGCTTCAGCACAGCATATTGTAACTTTGAGTTTATTGTAATTGTGGTGTACTTGTTTTCTTGTTTTTATTTCACAATACAGCCACTACCGTTTTTGTTGTACATTAGTTTCCTTGCATTTTTTACAAGGTAGTGGTACTTTACACCAGGCTACACTTAACTCTTCTTGTCATTGAGTTGCAATGGATGATGCAGGGTCCACTGAATGGCTGATGTGCAACTAGACCATTAGACGATACATATACAAGAACACATGTTTTCAATAACTTCACTCCTTAGTGACCACTTTGTATTCAATTGATTTAACAATTTTCTATATTTCTAATATTCATTTTGAAATTGTGAAGTTTTGACTTGTTCTTTTTAAAACTAAATTACACAACTAGCAAAAAAGGTTCCATTTGAAATGACAACTGTACTCAACCCTTAACAGGAGATACAAAAACTGTAATTTGGCTGGTCACAAAGAATTTAAAACATGAATCTGTTTCAGACAAAGATTTAATGTGTGACCATATATAGCTGCGCTATAGAAAACACTTGATTCCTTAAACTCTTAGGTGACTAAGTGTTTTAGAGCAGATTGATGCTGAACCTTTTTAAATGTTCCATGGCTACAATCACTGTCTCAGTCATGATTTCCTGCTAATCAAACAAAACTATTCTATAATGCTGGACTTGCATGCATCATTAAGGTGTGTGCCACAACCACACTGTTCTTATGGTGATTCTTACCATGTGGCAAACTCTGTGGCATACCTTGAACAAAACCTTGAAAAAACAAATACTGCAATCGTAACTTCTGCTGTCATATTTAACACTAGGTTGTACACACATAGACAATCATTATATGGGTTCAGAAAGGGCAATTACATATAGGGCCCATTTGGGTTTATGAAACAACTCAGTTAACATTAGTTACTGTATAGTAAACACTGGAAAGTCAAAACTAGACAATTTGTTGTATACTTGGCCACTGGATTGACATGTTTAAATTGATGTCTACTTTGGAGGAACCCGCCATTGCTGCTGGCAGCTATATTTTAATATTGCTATTCAATAGGGCATAATATCAACATAATGACAAGTTTTGCCAAATTGCAAATTGCGAGTGGTGAGGTTGTGTTGCTACACAGGTCTATTTTGGTGGTGCACAGCTCATTGTTTACGTTCTAGTCACAGCTGTTTTTGGTTTCTCATTAGTGGGGCTATAAAGGGCGGTTAAACAGTATTCACATTGCTTAGCATTGTTCCAAGGCACGTATTGTATAGAGGTGAGTGTGGGTTTATATTGCTGTGGCGTTAACGAGGCGCTATACGCGCACTTTTATTTCATTAGCCCAGTTAGCATTTTATAGTATGTTTTATGTTGTATTTAAAATAAATGTGTGTCGAACGGATACTGGCTCTGCAATTGGCTTCACTGCACTACGCCTCGGACCGAATCGTGACAGAATGCTAAGACAACTAAACAGCCAGCAGAGCCGGACGGTGAGTGGATTCCTCAGCGTGAGTGCCATGAGCGTCCCCTCCCACCTCAGCGTGAGTGCCATGAGCGTCCCCTCCCACCTCAGCGTGAGTGCCATGAGCGGCCCCTCCCACCTCAGCGTGAGTGCTAAGAGCGGCCCATCCCACCTCAGCATGAGCGCCAAGAGCGGCCCATCCCACCTCAGCATGAGCGCCAAGAGCGGCCCATCCCACCTCAGCGTGAGCGCCAAGTGTGGCCCATCCCACCTCAGTGTGAGCGCCAAGAGCGGCCCATCCCACCTCAGTGTGAGCGCCAAGAGCGGCCCATCCCACCTCAGCGTGAGCGCCAAGAGCGGCCCATCCAACTTCAGCGTGAGTGCCAGGACCAGCCACTCCCACCTCAGCTTAAGTGCCATGAGCGGCCCCTCCCACCTCAGCGTGAAATTGATAAAAGAAATTGTCTAATTTATGCTAATTATAACTGCTTTTACATCCATACTGCACTACATTCCTGTGCATCAAAGTAAAATAGGTCCTCTTATTCACCAAAATGCAGTGAATGTCTCATCTCATCTCTCTCATCTTCAACCGCTTATCCGGGGTCGGGTCGTGGGGGTAGCAGCTCTAGCAGGGGACCCCAAACTTCCCTTTCCCGGGCAACATTAGCCAGCTCTGACTGGGGAATCCCGAGGCGTTCCCAGGCCAGTGTGGAGATATAATCTCTCCACCTAGTCCTGGGTCTTCCCCGAGGTCTCCTCCCAGCTGGATGTGCCTGGAACACCTCTCTAGGGTGTACAAGATGCCCGAACCACCTCAACTGGCTCCTTTCTACGCAAAGGAGCAGCGGCTCTACTCAGAGTTCCTCTCGGATGACTGAGCTTCTCACCCTATCTCTAAGGGAGAGGCCAGCCACCTTTCTGAGAAAACCCATTTCGGCCGGTTGTACCCGCGATCTCGTTCAGTGAATGTCCTTAAAGAATAAAAAAAATAAAGAAAACAATAAAGAAAATGTGGCAAAGCTCTAACAGGGCACTATTTGCCATTTAACATTGTGTAAATATTAGGGATGCACCGAATATTCGGCCACCGAAAATTTTCGGCCGAAAATAGCCCCAAAGGGCATTTTCGGTTTTCGGCCGAAATACTTTTATCACCGAAACAATACGGCCGAAATATGTTGTGATCTATTCGGATCCTGTGCACTTCATCGCGACTGTACTTGATCCGCGTTATAAAGACCGTTACTTGGATGCAGAAATAAAGCAGCGCGCACGAGAAATGATCCAGTCGGCGATGGATGCGGAGAACCCGCGTGGAGACGGAGCAGTAGGGCACGGAGCAGTAGGGCACGGAGCAGCAGGGCACGGAGCAGCAGCGCACGGAGCAGCAGCGCACGGAGATCAGAGCGCAGAAAAAAAGACTCGTCTCTCTGTACTAGATGAGGGGCATGCACCCTCGTTGTCTGATATGTTCAGTGAAATCCTGCAAGAAAGTGCCTCACATGGGCGTAGGTTTAGGGGGGGACGCTGGGGACATGTCCCCAACAACATTTTAACATGACTAAATTGTCCCCACTAATATTTTAGCGAACTCCGTTATGAGTTTGTGAAGCGATTTGGGTAAATTCCGACCGCAGAGCCAGGGGGACGGTACTAGAAACGCCGTAATTTGATTGGCTAAAAAACCTAGGGGAGGGGAGTTATCTGACATGCTATAAGTACACAGGAGAGTGACTGAAGACAACGGTAAAGTTACCAGTGCTTTCTGTTAATACATACCCCATATGTTAGAATCTTACAGTCACAATAAACAGTGGAAATGTTTCCTATGTATATTTTGATCATGTAATGTGGCCTATTTGGGATATCCCATTAGTAGGGGCGGAGTAGTGGCACCACCAGTGTCGCTACAATATATTGAATCTGACGAACAGAATTACCATCTAAAAGTTGATTACTACATAATGATTTTTGTCTGCACATGGATAGGCCTATGCTAGTTAAACTTTAGAGTAGTATAAAAGCAACAGGCTATTGTCTCAACTAAACGCAAAAATAATCACATTATTCTCAGTAAAAGTTCACTTGCCGGAGGGGGGGGGAGAGATGTCCCCACCGAAGCTGAGACTAAACCTACGCCCTTGGTGCCTCATATCCATAAATGCAATGGTACTAATAATTGGCATAATTTATTTCAATGTTTCGGTTTTCGGTCTTGGTTTCCTCTTTTTCGGTTTTCGGTTTCGGCCAAGAATTTTCATTTCGGTGCATCCCTAGTAAATATATTTTAGGAAGAAAAGACACAGATGGATTTTCCAACAGAAAAGTTTGTAATATTTTCTCATGGGAAAAAATTTGGTTTGCAAGCATTGACTCTGCATTGCAAAATCATCATCGATGTAATGACTTGTCAAACTCATGTATGGATTCATTGTCCTGCTTGACCATAGATCCGTTGTAGTTGAAAAGTATTTTAAATTGGCAAGATCAGTTTGTTTTTTGCCTCTTTTTGGTACATCACAGGTAGTCCCACCTTTAAAAAATAATTGCGCAAGGGGATCACGTATCGTTTATCCAAAGCAAAAATTTGAAGCTTTCTTTTGACACCGTGTTTGCTGTGCACATGTCTTTGTCCTAGGGCTGTCACGATAACTACTTTTGGTTGTGCGATATATTGCAACAAAATTATTTGCGATAAATGATATTATTGCAATTTTTCAGAATGTCGTCTTTGACTTTAATGTTGGAATGGCAGTTTGAGAGATGTACGTTTACTTATGCAATTCGTACTGTTTGTCAAGGGTTTGCAGCATATTTTTAAATGCTGTTTTTTCGACCGTGTTTAATGGCTGCATCTCTTTGGCTATATAGCGAGTTACACATATATATATATATATATCTGAGTGTGCCCCATTTATCTATCGCGTTTATATTTACACTGAAACAGATAACTGTCTGGAAGACCCCATTCCAGCGGCAGTTCTTGTTCCCAGGTTCCACAACTGGGTGTGATGGTCGTGTTTTAGGTGAGATTGGAGGTTAGTTGTGTTGCCTCTTTTCGTTCCTACGTTTTTAAACCAAGTCGACATACCGGCTTGTTAATTGTCTCTCCTTTCTCATTCGGCTTAAAGCCTAAATGTTCCCACACCGGCTTTGAAACCAACTCCATTTGGACTTATTATTCCTAACTGGCTGTATGTCACTATGAAACAGTGCACTTCATAACACAGTGGGTTTACGTGTGTGTGTGTCCGCTCTGTGTGCGTGTGTCCGATGCTCCGCTCTGTGTTTGCGCGAAGCTCTGCCTTGAGCCCCGCCTCCTCTTTCGACACAGAAGACCAGATAACAGGCAGCTCGATCGACTAAAATGTTGTTGATAACATTCATTTTTAAAAATTAATGTAATATATCGCAGCACCAAAAATTATCGCGCTCATGTCCATATATCGCGCGATAAGTCAATATATATATTATGGTGACAAAGTCAGGAGTGGCCCAAAACCACAGGAGTCTGCAGAGATGTAGGAACTGAATCATTTTTGTAAGATTTCCTGAAATCAGCATGGTGCAGAAATCGACCGGGTAGTGAGCCACACTACGTCTTCCCTGCCGTAACTGTAATAGCCCCTGAGCAGCAATCCAGTCAATAGCAGGGGGAACCAAAATTATGCTTCACCTCAGACGTATAAGAAGCCAGGATATCACACACCTGGGAGTGTTGTTCCCATATGGCAGTAGCCCAGGCTAACGCTCTGCCTGTCATGAGCGTCATGAGGTAGGCTACCATGGACCATTCTTTGGGGAAAGATGAGGGCTGTAGCACACATCAGTTAGCATTGCATCAGGAAAAGACGACATGTATTTTCCTCACCAGAGAAACTTTCCAGTGGAGGCTATCAGGGTTCTTTGGATGGCGTGGCAGACCCTGAGTAGACGTACATCTAGCCAGCTGAGCAGGTGGTGTATCTGGACGGGGGAGTGTCCCAACCAGCTGTCTAAGCTGAGCGGAGATGGCATCGCTGGCGAATCTCCCTCTGGCTGGTTAATTCCTCCGTAATGGTTCAGAGGACTTCCTTGTGCTGTTAAACCGTAGCCCCTTGAAATGCTATGGTGTTCAGGATACATTCCATGCCTGCTGGTCCATCATGGCCAGATCGTTCTATCACGACCAAAACAATGGACCCAAGCGCAGACACAGAGGCAGGGACCAAACCATATTTTATAGGATAATCCAGAGACGTAGTGAAGGGCAGGCAGAGTTCGGTACACGAGCAGGCAGGTTCTTAGTCGGGGACAGGCAATGTTCGATAACAGGAGTAGGCTGGTTTGTGGTCGGGGACAGGCAGGGTTCGATAACAGGAGTAGGCTGGTTTGTGGTCGGGGACAGGCAGGGTTCGATAACAGAGGTAGGTTGGTTCGTGGTCGGGTACAGGCAGGGTTCGATAACAGGAGTAGGCTGGTTCGTGGTCGGGGACAGGCAGGGTTCGATAACAGAAGTAGGCTGGTTTGTGGTCGGTGGCAGGCAATGTTAGGATAGTTAAGGAGTCAGGAAAATAAAACGGTCAAAACACTTGAGAACAGAAAACAGAACAGGTAGCACGGAACAGCGTAACGCTGGAAATGAGTGTAACAAGACAAACGATCTGGCAACAGGTAACAGGAAACACAGACATATAAAGCACAGGGAACAAACAATCAAGGGAACACCTGGTGATTGAAAGGGGTGGAGACAATGGCAAGCCAGGTGAGACAGATCCGATTTTGACAACGGGCATCTCCCCCCACACATAAAGCTGGCAGTTTGTCAGTGAGGGCTGATCAGCACAGCAAATATAAGGTTACTCAAAAGTATTTATATTAAATTCCTTTAACCTTTTCACGTGTATGTTCAAAAGACACCTTCCAGGCCCCTCAGCGTGAGTTATTTTGCACGTGATTTCTGAATTTGCAGCGACTTCGTAATGCGACTAACAAGAGGGACAACTTTTACGTAATTGTGAAGATTATTTGAGACTGGAGAATTAGCTGAACACCATCGGGACTGAGTGCTCATTCCTGACTATCATTAGTTTTTGTGTCGGGTGTATTTTTATCCTGGACAATAGAAAACAACTAATATTATGTTTAGCAGTCTATTTAAATTTTAGCAAAATATGACCGTTTGTGTTGGTACGTCAGTATTCATTCACTTTCCGATTTAAATATTTGCTACCGCTGTAATTGTTTAAAAATATACTCTATAAAAATGTACATTTGACATTGAGGAAATAAGTTATAAACACTGTTTGAGCTAATGGCAGCTAAATAAGTATGGTCTGGCCAGTCATTGTTCCGTCACTTTTTCTAACGAAAACGTTCCAAACACCTGGGTGTGATCGTACGCATCAGGGACCACTCAAGCCAGAACACACTGCGCAAAAAGGTTAAAACAAAACTATGCCTGTATTTCTGTGTTAATTGCAACATGTAAATTGTGTAGTCAAGCGGAAAATAAAATCTTATTAGTCCCATTACGGGCAAACAGCCACACAGCAAATATTCACAAACGACAAGCAAATATATTTAGGCCTTTATGGTGCCATATTAACACACTAATTATTTCAAATTAAAGGAAATACATTTTCATGTATTGTAGACATGATTGAGTTAACATAAATGACAAAAATTATATGAATATGCTCCTGTCGCTTCAGTCTAATGGGTGTGTCTGGGACGAACCGTGGAAGTTCTAAACAACAGTTAATGCCAAGCCAAAGAATCAAGAAAAAAATATATTAACCCCATTTTATACAAAGTTGAAAATTGCTTTCATTCATATTGTGTTCATTCAAATTATACACAGTTAAAATGCTTTCAACACACTGTGTAGTAATATTGTGCTATAAAAAACTCCAGAGAAATCATTTTTTTCACTGTGTGAATAAGTTATGTTTGCGGGAGAAAATTATTATTATCATTATTAAATCTCCCCGTCTGTTTTGCGAAGCAAGTATAACATTTGCCACTTGAGGAGGAGCTGCATCAAATGACACAAACGTTAACGTTACATAATCAAAAGATAATAGAAAATATTGACAGAAAAAAATATTACACTGATGTAATGGATTTTTTAATATAGCCAAAAAGCAAAAGACACACATTTCAATCGCCTCTTCACATGAATATTGGAAAGACACTGCCACATAAAAAATTGCCAAAAGTTAGTCCCCGGCTTTTGCATATAGCTATGATTGTATTATATTGCGAGACTTTGGAACTGACGGAGGAGTTCGGAGGGCATTTGAGAACATAACTATTTGGCTTTGTGCAAATCGGTCTAGTTTTTCTTATGGTTGAGTGATTTCGCGGACCCTGTGTTAAGATCTGGTAGACTGTGGTGGAGGGGATTTGAGGGCTGGTGTCAGAGCTCTTTTCGGAGCCAGTCTACCGCCACCTGCTGGCAAGCTGCCATCGTTCCACCCTCCTTCACATTATTGTCTGGTCTCGTCATCACAAACACCTGGTGTTCATTCCCTCATTAGTATAGTATTTAGGTCCCCTGTGTTTGGTCATGTCTTTGTGTTGTATTGCTGCATGTTACATGCTTGTACTCTGAGTGTATTTTCTTGTGGATGTGCCATCCTCCCAACCGGTCAAAAAACATTGCAGCCAAACGAGAGCCTGCCCTAATGGAAATTAGCCATTCACCTTTAATTTTGATGTCAGTTCTTCCCGGAAGCTGCCATTTTCAGTGAAACAGACCGTCTTAAATGTAAATGGAAACTTCGATTCTCGACCGAATATGGATTATTATGGATTACTATGGGTCATCAACAATGCTAATAATATGCCTGGGACTATAGGAAAAGAAAAAAGATCAACTTTGGCTGATGTAAGTATAATATTATTATTTGTTATCGCTATGGTTTAAAAATGTTTGCAACGATGATGATGTCATCGTCCGCCATTAGCAGTCCTTTCAATTGCAAATAAAATGGTGTGTGTTTTAGCTTTTTTTAAATGGAAAACATTGTTAGACAAGGGAGATTCTAACCTTTATGCACAATAAAAGCATGTAGTATATTTTAAAACAGCCATTTTTGAATTTCGCGATAGAGAAAAGAAATGTGGAATTTAGATACTGAAGGCGCTAAATGTCGCAAACTAACTGAAATATTTAGCAGCACAGCCAGCAGCTCAGTAGTTAACACTAGAAACGCCGGAAGTGGTTCATTTGACCCAGAGGCACGTAAAAAAATTTTTTGCGGCCCTCTATTAACTTACAGAAATCTTTCTTACTGTGGCCCTCTATTAACCTACAGAAAACACTTTATATCCCCCTGTTTTCCTGTTACAAAAATAATCACTGGAAACGCAAATTTAAAGCTATTTTGGGGAAGTTATATGCTAAATGGATATCCGCCATTGTGCGTGTATTTTTTTTCACCAGTATATCTTGTTGTCTGTCACCAGGTAGAGCTTGGAACACAGGAACCAAGTCGCATTTTCTGCAAGTGAATAATTTGTAACGTGCTATTATAAAAACACAATGATTATTTTAAATTAAACCATATAAATGTTTACTTATTGTGGACAATTTTGAGTTAACATGAATGACATGAAATTAATATCATCCTATTGCTTCTGTGTAACAGGAGGCTACGCTTCACAGCCAACCACATTTTGCTTTTCAAAGATGATTTTCAAATAATCGTGGCCTACTGAAACAATAGGCAATTAATAATAATTGATACATAAACAATATTAGACTATGTAAAGGAAATATAATAATACATTTTGAGTGCATACAATGTACGTTGTGTGAAAAGAGCCATAACTTACATAGACAAATATAGAAGTAAAAAATAATATTGTTCGCCGAAATGTAACGTGATATTATCACACTGATTATTTTAAATTAAACGTTTTGCAGACTATAATATTGAGGTAACTGCGCAATTTCCTGACTTGAATATCGTCCTGTCGCTTCGCCGTCGAAGCATCTAAGTAAATCAAAAATAAATCATTTTAAATTGCTCTATGCGTTTATTAAAGTCATATTCGTTTAAAATGCATTATGTAGCCGAAGCACTGTCCTACTGTTGAAATACGGAAATCTAAGTTGGACACCGTAACTTTTCAAGAAATGAAAATAGTAATTGACCACGACCTCCACCACATGGTCAAAGTTCGTATATTGTCTTATGTTCAGCTACGTTTGTGTCATTATATTCATCATTTGCTAAAATAAAGTTATCAAACTTACAACAAGGCATTTAGTATTGAATGTGAGTTGTACGTTTTGCTCATTGATTTGAACGGGCATTGCAATCTTATATATACATATTTTAAGTTTATAGTAGCTTAATGGTATATAATCTCATTTTAGACAATAATCAAATGTACAACGTGAACTGACTATTTAGATAACCAGGAAAGCAGGTGAGCGGCTGTCGAAGACTGTGGTTTTGAGACTCACTGAGCCATTCACCAGCAAAAGCAGAAATATACTCGCTATATCGCTAAAAAACTGGCAGAAATGAACAATGTGGTGCAGCCGTTTTGTTTGCGTGTCCTGCTCACACAAACAACTGAAGTTGCTGTGTGCCGACTGTGGACGGGAAGAATAAATAGAAAACGATTTGTTTATCGCACGGGTAACAGCAGAAACAGCAGAATAGCCGACCGTGGCCAATACAAATTTTTCTAAAAATACGTGTTTCATTGTCTACATTGCCTCAGTAACTGGACTGTAATTACTGTAATTCATTTTACAAATACAAATGATTGAATTACACTAATGGTTTTATTTCAAGAGTCTTATTATAATAATGTGTGTGGTTCAAGTAGAACGTTCGCATTTACATGTAAAGAGGCGAAAGAAAAACTTAATGCTTAATATTGCTATTCGACCTAATGAAAAGTTGTGCCACAATTGTGGTTTTGTTTGCAAAAAGACTGCGAAATTGTCAGTCGTAACATTCGTTTCTTTGCCCAAGTAAGGTTCCATCAGACGCATAACGATAAACGCTGCCTCTCTGTCTCTATTCTTGGTGTGGATGAAGCCAGCTGTTTTTGCTGTAAGAAACAGGAGCTACAAACGACACCCCTTCCGAGATAAGACCATTATTGAGTAGGGGGGACTTAAATATATTGGAGCTTGTTACCATAGAGTTTAATGTAGCATTGGTATCACAACACATACTGCGCCACTGGACCAGTTCTAGTTTCTAAGGAGTGGGGAGCAAAAAATAATTACACCAGAGACTGTTGCTTTAAATACAAAAGGCCGGCACTATACTGAATGCAAAACACACATAGAATATACAGTATGCAAACAAAAGGATACTCTGCAGGTTCTTAGTATTGAGGTAATAAATGCAAAGGTATTTCACTCTCCTTTTGTTCTTTAGTTCACCTAAGTTATTTTAGTCATGCTAATCTAATTTAGACCAGTATTTTCCTAGGTTGCACCTATTTTAGAATTCCTATTTTTCTTCCTGAGTTAACTCTTTTTTCTTTCTTTTACGGGTAAGAAAATACCTTCAATTTACACAACCAAATCAAATTGGACCACAAGCATTTCAAATCACATTCAAACATATGAAGTTAATATGAAAATAAAAGTATAACGCCTTAAATTCAAGATCAGGTCCAAGGCTACGTTCACACTGCAGGCTGAAACAACCCAATTCCGATTTTTTTGCCCCTATGCGACCTGTATCTGGGCCCGTATTCATAACGAATCTTAATGGTAAAAGTAGCTCCTGGTGGCCAAATTCTAAGAAAATTCTAAGAATTCTGGGCGTTTACTCTTAAAATTTAAGAAAAATCCTAGTAAAGATAAAAGTAATTCATAAAGCATCTTAACCCTTAAAAGAGGTCTTAAGTTCAAAATTGTTAGAAGCACGGACGAGGACTTTTAAGAGGCTTAAGAGTTTCTTTAGCAGAGGAGAAAATGTCCGAAAGACGAAGAGGGAGAAGAAATGTGTTGCAGACAATTGATGACATTGAGTAAATAAGACACTATATATTATATCGTGCAGGGATCATGTTTGTGACTGATCTTATTAGAGACGTGCTAACATCTCAGACACAGCGCAGAAATGCCATAGCGCCAGAAATGAAAGTAATCACTATGTAGAGTTTAGTTTAGCCTTAGTTTGGCGCTCAACTATTAACCTTAATAAATCCACAGGACAATTCGATCAAGTTTTTTTGTTTTTAATTTTACTTCGTAACAAATAATAATCGGCACAAAGTATCAATGTATCAAAATACTGAACAACATTGAAGTGAAAATACGACTTAATAGTAAACAAAAAATAGTTAGATGTCTATAAACTGTATGGCTCCATTCTTACCCATGTCTAACTCCAACTAACACAATATAGAGTTAGATGTCTATAAACTGTATGGCTCCATTCTTTTCCATGTCTAACTCCAACTAACACAATATAGAGTTAGATGTCTATAAACTGTATGGCTCCATTCTTTTCCATGTCTAACTCCAACTAACACAAAAGAACCTTCTAATTATTCCCGCAAATATCAAACCCCAAAACCAATTAAAGGTGCGCACAGTTATTAGAAAACAACACTAATAGCCACCTCATCACAATTCTTACGTGGCATTCATATATATTTATATATATATTTGGATTAATCAATAAAACTGCATTTATGAATATAGCAGGTTTCCCTGGTGTTTTCGGAGTAATTGATGGAACCCACATCCGAATTATTGCACTGTCGGAAGATGTGGACGTTTATGTTAATAAAAATAGGTACCACAGCATAAACGTTCAAGTTTGAAAGAGTAGAACTATTTTCTCATTCTAAGCCAATCAAATATCGAATAGGAAGTTATATACACATATATAGTGTGTGTGTGTGTGTATGAGAACAGTCAAATAGGAAAGATCACGGATGTAATTTCAGAGTGAAGACGTAGAACAGACCCTATACTTAAAATCACAATTTTTTTCCTTCTTGGACAACCAACCAATCACAGTTTTCAAAACATTGTGACAAACATAGCAACGGGGTCAGCCCCGCCTCCTCACTAACATAAAAGTTTTTGTCTTTTCCTTGCTCAGAGTTGCTCTCAGATCGGTCCCGAATCGCTCTTAAGCTAAGACTCCTACGTAAAAGTTTTTAAGCTAAGATAAGAGTTTTCTTAGAGGATTCTTAGATTCTTTATAAATACGGGCCCTGATCTTTTAATGACAGTCTGAACGACCCAGGTCCGATCTTTTCAAATGCGACCCAGGCCACTTGGGCATGTGGTCCAAATCCGACACGAATCCGATCTTTTCAAATGCGACTTCAATCTGAACGGCCAGGTCACATGTATCTGACGTCATTGATACTAGACAAACGTCATAATTCTGTGTTGAAGTAGGCGGGAATGAGAAGATAAACAACTAGTTTAGTTTTCTTCTAAAAACGAGAAGATTGTAATTGAGCTGGCTCCGTTGGGAAAATAACTTTAATATCCCTAAACGAGCTCCACTGTTGACATCCATTTTTAGCTAACGTTACTTCCGCAAACAACAAGTGACGTCGTTGACCGTTGAGTACTCTTCTGCGCATGCCAGTCACTTCTGGATAATTTCACGTTCACACAGGAGATCACAAAAGGTCGCATTTAATTGGAAATGTGAACGGCCTTGCAAAAAATATTTTTTTTTTTTTTCAAATAATCGGAATTGAGCATTAAGCCCTGCAGTATGAACGTAGCCCAAGTGTGACTTCAATTATTCAGGTCAATGAAAAGATTCAGTTCGATTCAGTCCAAAAATAATAGCTCAATCAGTTTTCAGTTCCAAATCAATTCCTAATACTCCTACTACTCTGGCAGCGAGTCACCATACGCAGGAGGTTTCCTCACGCCCAATTTCCACTGGATGCGGAACGGCTGCGGAACTGCTCCGAAACGTCAGTGGAGTCATTTGGTTTCCATGTGTCGATTTCCACCAACTGTGTAACGGCTGCGGAACAACTGCGTCCCAGTTCCGCCAGGCGCATCCCTTCGGATCTGATCCCCACAGCTTCTATTTTTGCCGGAGGATGCAGAACTCCGCAGCAATCCATCCTGTTATATCGCGCGAACATACGTTAATTCGCGAGATCTCGTTCTCTGCAGGTCATATTTACCTGCACTACACCTTGAAAATGTCATAATGAGCGGAGACATGCCAACAAGTACAATAGTTAACTTTATTTACACAGCCTACTAATTTCCAAATACAAAAAAAGAAACCCTAAATAAACAGGTGTAATTTGAAGTTGAATAGGCTATTTAATTATAAGCAGAGTTGTTTCCCCTCTACTCCTCTGGATCTAAACTGTTATTGGTTTTGCGGTTCTTTTCATTGAAACCACATCCTGTTATATCGCGCGAACATCTGTTAATTCGCGAGATATCATGGTCGGCTGGTCGCAGGCGTTCCACAACAAATCCGGACCTGGTGGGTATTGACGGACGGCTCAGCACGCAACCGTTCCGTAGCTGAGCAGTTCCGCAGCCGTTCCGCATCCAGTGGAAATCCAGGGTCACTGATGCGATGGAGAAGATGAGTTGAAAGTCTGGGTCTGGCTCGCCATCTTGAATCCCGCCTGTGCATGTCCACACCTGCACACAGCAGACCAATCCTCGCTCCGACCGAGCTTCAAACCAAGCAAAAAAATGGACCATAAACGGTGTGGCTTAGTTCTCATAAAATCCCTGTCCGTTCTCGACTAGGTAAGTTGTGTTTTTCAACTGCAAAATCTACTTTTTCACTCTTCTCTGCTTATTAAACACAGCTCCTTCTCTCCCTCGGGTCTCTGCAGCATCGTCCTCCAGGTGCTGCGTCTAGCGTCACTAGTCCCTTAAAGGGGCAGTGACATGAATTTTCTGTCGGCATACTTTTAATTGTAAACATCAAATTGTTCTATTAACATTTTTAATTACCTCCGATGAACTAACTTACATTAAATGAGTCACTTAATTTCCAAACTTATTTATGCAGCTTTTTAAACTATTCTTATTTATGTCATATTTTAACATGGGTTACATTAACAACGTAATTAGAAGGAATACATTACCGTTCTATACAATTGACCCTTCGCTAAGCCACGCCCGAAAACCGCCACAGGCCAACCGTAACTAGGCGCAGGAGGTCTGTCGAGCTTTCGAGCGAGGGAAACATTCCATAGCATTGTGTTTATGGATTGTGTAAATCTGATACCCGTTATCCTAAAAGTTTGGACAGGGAGGTGGAATTTTTTCCTTTCCCAAAACCCAAGGGGAGAAATGCCGGGCATGGACAGGGGCTCACTGACATACTTTAAAATACCCCTGAGTACCCCAATCCGATCGCGGCTCTCCCGGTATTAGGTCTAAGGACGGAACATCAGGGGGCTTGCCGGAGATCTCCAAGGAAAAGGTTGGTATGCGAACTTAATCAGTTCATTAACAGTAGTCATCATGTGCTCAATATACACAAGGGCGGGCGCCTTCAAATCACCTGGACACGGATGTGGTTACAAGAGGTAAAAACGATATAAATACTGTTCTTTTTCTAACTCAAACCGCTCGTTTAGTGTCTTAGGCCATCAATGTGTACTTACATTTATGAGTAATTAAATCATGTTTAATTTTGACTTCTCTGTGCATGGTCTTTGAGGAGGGGACTCCGTGACCATAGACCTGCATTATATGACTGGCAGACAAGAACGGTTTTACCTAAAAATATAAAAATTTAAACTACTGCGGAAACAAAGGTAAGCTAAAACATATTAAAACTTTTTTTCAAAGTGAACTATTCCTTTAAGATGAAAACAGACACCGATTGGAGAAAACATCTACTGAATTAAATAAAATTATGCTATCAAGCGACTTACTAAAGATATTCAAAACAGCCATAGAACATAAACACGACTGACGAAAGGTAACAAAAAATAATTAAAAGCAAACTAATGAACCAAAAAAAAGTAAGTGTCATAGTGTTGCGCACGACTGAAGCCCGTCAACACTATGTGCAGCTTTAATATCTGTTGTATTTATTAAAAACATGCAATGAAAGACAAATGCCAAGTTGCATTTAGTATATTAGTCTTTCAAGAGGTTTACAAACATGTGTTTTATAGGATAAACGGATGGGGGGAAAGTAAATCACTTACCAACAGCCATCATGTAGTCCCAGCGATCTAATAAGCATGTGCTGAACTGAAGGACCTCTGGGTGACGGGTGTAGCCTACTTCAATAAGAGTCAGGTTCCGATCCAAGTTCTGGAAGACAGCAGAGGTCCAGGCTACCAGGAACCAGCAGACGATGAGCAAAATGATGCATAGCAGACGGAGAACACGCCAGCTGGTCAAATATGGGATTCGCTGGGCTGTGCGTGACAAAAAAACCTTCAGGACCCTGGTGAAATAGGGCAGCTCAATTTCAGTACACACATCTTTAACTCTAAATATCATAACAGAAATGTATTGATCTATGTTTTCATCCTCTTCATCATCATGTAATGATTCCAATACAATGATGTAACAGCATTGCTACTTGTTTTCTTCACGTTTCTTTAAAACAGCCATGGAGACCAAGGGGCTCTATAACACATGTAATGCTTTTTATATGAATACAAATGTTTATTTAGTTCTAAAGAAGTTTGCAAAATGTTTTTTAAACACTTCATCTTTTTGCCAGCCTAGGGGGGTCTCAAATGTTTAAATTTTTCTTTATCGGCTACGTAAATACTTTAAGAAATGAAATATGAACATAGCATAACTAATCAAATGTCTCTATATTTTCTATAAAAGACAAGAATACATAAAAAGTGCTTACAATGAGCCAAAACATTTCTAATCTGCCCTCATTTGCCGCCAAACCAGCGCCGACCTGCTGAGACATGAACCCCCCAAAGGTTTTCTGGCACGAAGACATTAGCAGCAGATCCTTCATGTCCTCTAAGTTGTGAAATGGAGCCAAAATGAATCTGACTTATTGGTCATGCACATCCCACACATGTTCAATAGGATTGAGGTCTGGGGAATATGTAATCCTGCTCCTAAGCATCTCTGTGGTGTCAGATTATGTATGTGTTGTGTAATGTCAATGTTGCTGTCGAAAGTGTTTGTTTGCTTCTCAATGTTCAAACTCAATGTTGAATTATTGTTGTCAAAACCCCAACTGTATCATATTTTCTACATGAGTTCCTGCTTTCCTGCTGAGTTTTTGCAGGGAACTCTGCTCATTTAAAAAAAGTTACGATAAGAAAAACATGCATAGATTTTTCACGGTATATGTTTCTTTTGAAATTGCTGCATGCAACGTGTTCTAGAAAAGCGGTGACAAGTTGAAATACACAGGTTATTTTGTTTCCCTGCGAGCGTGACTGTGCTCGAGTAAACAGATAACTAAACATTGAGGATGGGCAACGAGTTGACTGAATGGAGACCCAGGCGCTGAAATTTAGTTCTTGGCTTTATTTTGAAATCCCTGCATAGTAACATCAGTCGGTCATAAAAAGTGTAAACTAAAATTATAAATGCAAACAACACTTGATTCCATTCCAGTCTTGGTGCACAATATTGGTTATAGTTTCTATGCCATTGGTTATTGTTTTCTATGCCAAAGTTATATATATGGTGAGTGTTGATGCATGTTGCTGTGTTTTTATTCCAGTACATGTTTTTTTGCCATTTTTGCTTTGTTTTAATTTAAATAAACCTGTTTTAAACGGAGATAACTGCTCGGCGTCTGGCTTTCAAGTGCACAACACCTGGTTTCGTGACAGAATAACCAAATAGATAGCCAGCAGAGCTTGGTGGGAGGTGGATGTCGTGTTTTATTTGAATAAAAGAACCTCTAAAGTTTATCAAGCTCTGCAGTTGGCTCCTTTCTACACGATCACCAAAAGTTGTGACAGAATAAAAAAATGTTAAAATGACGAGCCAGCAGAGCTCCCACCGTCGCCTCCCAGAGTAATGGGAATGGCTGAAGCTGGAGACGCCTGATGAGGAGTACAGGTGTCTCTGTGCTTAGTTTGGCTAAAAACCCCAATGCGATTTCCAGCCACTAACATCTAGGACTCAGAGGCCACCTAAGTGACCAGCCTCCGGAGGTGGCTGGGAGGTGGTGGATGGTGTGGCTGAAGCTGACAGAGCCGGCCCTCGTCACCCATATTCCTGAGTGGGCCCCAATATCCTGTTCTCCGGAGCTGATAACCATCTGCAGCGTGCCTGTGCTGGCTCCAGGAAGCAGCATGCCGGAGTTAGTCCCTGCGGCCTGGAAGAGTGGTGCCTTCCTTCCCATGCGTGCCGCCTCGAGGAGTTTTGATGCTCACAGCTGGTTTGATTTAGCTAGTCACGAGGGTTATATAGGGTGATAGGTTGGGTTTCCACTTATTATTCCACTCATTATTTCAAGTTGTGTCGGTGAGTTCTGTGTTCCTTTGAACCTTATTAAGACGCTTGTAGCGCACATTCTTTTGTATCAGTTAAGTTAAGTTAAGTTAGAAGTCAACTGTTAATGATTTTGTTAAATGACATTGTCACAGTAGAATGGTGATTATGTTTGTTATTTAAGTCATTGGGTCTTGGTGCACTGTGTTGGTTATTGTTTATGTCACGCTACTTTGTCCAATGTTATAGTGAGTGTTGAAATATGATTGTGTCTGTTTCTGATGTATTTTACAAGTCGCTGTGTAGCACATTTTCATTTAAACTCAGTATAATCGTTTTCGGCATATACGGTTAGTTTTCACTTAAAATTATTGTGTATTTTAAAAGGAATATCTTGCCGGTTGCACTTGGACTATGACAGACTAAAAAAATTGATATTTTATTGTTAGTAGTATAATAAAACTAAAAGAAAAAAGGCCTCTATGATAAAATGTACCTGTAGAGCTTTAGGGTCACTGTTCCATAGACTGTGGCGAATCCCAACAGCCGAACCCATCTCAGCAGGATACAACGGAATACACTGGGTTGGAAGTACAGAATGACCACCTGCAATCAGTTGATGGAAAACACAAGAGTATATCAATAAATGTGTATGTAATTTGACTACCATGCTGTCCATATAAGGGCTGTCACATTTACTATCTGCCGCCAACAGTATTGCGACAGCCTAGTCAAAAGCGCTGGGCCAATGACACAAAAGTTGATGTTTCGAATCCAAGAGCTTACCTCATTGTATCCTTGAGCAAGGCAACAAAAATGTATTTATCCAGAAAGTTGCTCTAAATATAAATGGATATTTACAAGTACTGTAAAATCAAACAAAATCATTGAATAATTGGAAAAAGATGATTGGATCTTGTTTCTTGTTTCTTTTAATGTTGAGCATTTAATGAGTGAAACTCTGTAATACTGTCTTATTATATTGATAATTAAATCATTTTATAATTTGTTTGATAAAGTTACACGCTTCGCCGGAAGTTAGTCTACAGCGGAAGGTCAGAGTTGAGAGAGAGGAGAAAGTGACGAACATTTGAGTTATTGTTTATTTTTTCTAACGCTGGTGTTCCATGGTGTTTTTATAGAGAAGTTTGTAAAAAAATAAACGTACAAATTGACATCAGTATGAGACGTGGGGCCTGTACCATGAAGCTGGTTTTGGTGGCTAGCCAGCTATGTTTCAGTTAAGTTTCCCCAAACCCTGGTTTTTAGGTACCATGTAAGTAGCTCGGCTTCAATCGGTATTCGTTGCCATGGTATCTGACGCTGCACGGCTAACCTGCTCCGGGGCAGGTTATGTTCTGCATTCGAGATCTAAGTCAGAAGTTGGACCAATCAGCGGTGACCAAAGACACATATAGGTGACGTAACTAATTCCTAGCTTCTGTTCTCTGTTGCAATGGCTTCACATTTTACACACACACACACACACACACACATACATATATATATATAAATACATACATACATACATACATATATATATGAATACACACATTTTCATTTATTTTCAATATGATTAGTCCGAAATCATTATTTTACATTAATCGCCTATAACAATCAGCAATGATCCTCCAAGATTGTTCTCTTGCTTTGGCAGCAGAGACGGTGTTACTGCGTGCTTGAAAAACATTATCGCCCTATCCATATCGAACGTGCATGGTTGTTCGGTGCCGACGTTACTCTTTTATGTGCACGCGCGCGCGGAGTAATCAGAGTTTAAGGATCAAAGCCTGGGTTGACAAAGTAAGTTGATGAGCTGCTTCATGGTACCAATAAAGCCTGATTGCGTCGGTTTGATTTTGTCAATTCTGAACCAATCCTGGAACCCTGAGTTTGTTCAACTACCATCATGGTACAGGCCCGTGGACTATTTTTTAACCAGAGTAGCTACAGTTGTGTTTACAGTTGGTGTTCTAGCCATAGGAAGTGGATGTTGCAGTGGAGTTAAAAGTTGAACGTGAAGTAAGCAAATTTTAAATATGTAAAATATGTAAAATTTCCATAATTTAAACAGGGCAACAAACACAACTTAAAGAAAGAACAAGGCTCTGTGTTAGACTATTTGAAGTGCGGTATGGCTCTGTTTATCTGCTAGTCAATGGCGAATTCACCAAGGACATTTTCATAAACAAACTAATGAATGAACTAAGACTTAAACTATTGGTCAAAAAATATTTTCGTAAACGCAAATAAATGTAAAAATTCATAATAAATGAAAAACTAAACAAACAACAGTTACAGAAATTAAATAATAATTAGCAAAAATAAATAAATGTTTTCGTTATTAATAAGTTCTTTACTGTGGGGGAAAATCAGACCTAGGCCTATGGCTGAAATCACAATAACACAAGCTAAGAGCTCAACTAAAAATCCAAAAGGTGTCAGCACTGATGTTCATTTATTTGGTCGGGCCTCATGTGAATCAGTGGAATCCACAGAAATATGTAAAGAAATGGGTGCTCACAAGAAGAGCAGCTGATCACACAGCCTGTCCACAAAGGAAACCAGTGCAAATCAAGTCCCAGTACCAGTCAATATGGGGGAATAACCACAATATTCGGACCATCATACATTGTTGTTTTGTTGTTGTTTCTTATGTTTTATAATACAGCAAAATGTTTGATTCTGCATTTTGACTTTGTTATTGTCTCTGTAATGGGTCTATCTAGGTTGTGATTTATTTCTGTTATAGTTGTCTTCAGCCATTTTGGTGTGTTAAATTTGAGTCAGTGTTGGACTTCCCATTTTTTATTTTATTTTTAGTTTTGTGTTCCATATTGTGGAGTTCAGAAATTTTACCATAGTATCCAGTCCTTCCAGAAAAATGCTTTTTTTGTGATTGTTGCAAAAATTCTTGATTATGCAGCACGTTTTCTTAAAAAATGTGATGGAACATGCAGGATATTTATGCAATTTTCTGCGATAAAATTGCGGGAACTTGCAAAAACTGCGGTTTGATGAAAAATAGAAAAGTGATTCCCCAAACACCCTGTTCTCACTAGGCTACCACCTTAATGTAAAGAGTAATTTATTATTACTTCCTATGATAAGCAAGCATACTACATCACAGAAAGTGTTGGGAGTATTTAAGTTCTCATCTTGTTTGTTGTCCAGCGCCGACTTCCGCCTGTGGTCCAGCACAAAGTTGCACGAAATGCAAAATAATTTGCCCCCACTGTCATATAACACACCGGGCAGCGCCGGCCCGAGGCATTAGCGAACTAAGCGGCTGCTTGGGGCCCCTTAGTGGCCAGAGGGCCCCGAGCAGCCCCAATCAGTTTATTTTTTATTTTTATACATATTAAATAACTTAAACAAGTGACATGAATGAATGCATACATGAATGAATGAATAATTCCAGACAAGAAAAGTGTGATTCCATGATCAATCTACCTGCCTACAACTGCTGCTGTGTCAGCCAGCCTTTGAGTCTGGCACTTAAACTAGACACCTCGCGTCGCGTGCATAGACAGTTCGTGCCGTGCGCATAGTGATAGACACTGCATCAAGATCAAGTCGGAAGAGATGGATCATGGTAATGTTAAGACATGTCACAAAAAAGGATGTATCCCTCTGGTGCCGAAAAGCGAAAGAAGAAAAGGACAGAGGAGAAAAAAGAGCAAGATAAAGGTATGTTTGTGTGATTATTTACAGTATGTTTTCGCTGGGCCGGCGATGCTATGCTAAAGAACGAAAGCCGGTAAAGTTTCGTTCGGAAGACAGTGTTTTCACCGTTGACAGGCTTAAAACTCTCCAGGGTGTCACGAGTGGTTAGGGGGCGTTGCTGCACTGTTTGTATTTCATTGAAGCACTTCCTGGGTTTTGGTTTATTAGTCACGGCTGTTTTCATTCAGTCATTAGTCCGGGCTATAAAGGGGATCTAGGATTATTCACAGTTGCTTAGCATTGTTTGTTACTACGTCACGTTATTTTATGGTGAGTGTTATGTTTGTAAAGCACTGTGTGGAATGTTTGTTATAAGTCGCGATTGCGCAATTTCATTTCATTTACAGTTAGTTACGTTTTCCGTTCGTTGTTAAGTGTTTGGTTTGTTTTAAATAAACACCACGAACGAGTATCACGACTCTGCAAATGGCTTTCACCACATTACGCCGGTCAATTCGTGACAGAATGCTAAGCCACCCAAGAAGCACGCAGAGCCGGACGGTGAGTGGATTCCTCGGAGGGGCAAGCTATAGCGCTCCGAGGTATGAAGCTCACCGTCAACCCACGGAGCAGCAGGAGCAGCGCTACACCTGGCAGGGTGATTGGGGGTCCGACTCCCTCTCCTCGGATGATGAGGAGGCAGTCTACGAGCGAGTGGAGGAGGACTCCCTGGAAGACGCCCTGCTATGGGATCCCGTCCTCAGTCGACTAGTCCCCGCAACATCGGACGTCGGCTGGGGCGGGCAGAAGACACCGCCCACTGTTCCGGGGCTGCAGCCAGGGCCAGCAAGAGCCCTGGAGCTACAGCCACTACCCCCGCCGTGGGAAGACCCTTTCCGACCACCGACCTCCGGGACAGAGAAATCCCCGGAGGGGTTACATAAGCAGCCCCCGGCTGTCATTAGGGCGTGGTGGAAGGCATGGCTGGACTTTCAAGATCTGACGCCAGAGATCGCCTCCGCCACGCCTGCGCCCGAGATGGCTTCAGCTACGCCTGTGCCCGAGATGGCTTCAGCTACGCCTGTGCCCGAGATGGCCTCAGCTACGCCTGTGCCCGAGATGGCCTCAGCTACGCCTGCGCCTGAGATGGCCTCAGCTACGCCTGTGCCCGAGATGGCCTCAGCTACGCCTGTGCCCGAGATGGCCTCAGCTACGCCTGTGCCCGAGATGGCCTCAGCTACGCCTGCGCCCGAGATGGCCTCAGCTACGCCTGTGCCCGAGATGGCCTCAGCTACGCCGGCGCCCGAGATGGCCTCCGCTACGCCTGCGCCCGAGATGGCTGTTGCCGTCGTCACGCCAGCGCTCAAGATGGCTGCCGTCGCCCCGCCAGCGCCCTAGATGGCTGCCGCCGTCTCGCCAGCGTCCACGATGGCTGCCGCCATCACGCCAGCGTCCACGATGGCTGTTGCCGTCACGCCAGCGCCCAAGATGGCTGTTGCCGTCACGCCAGCGCCCAAGATGGCTGTTGCCGTCACGCCAGCGCCCAAGATGGCTGTTGCCGTCACGCCAGCGCCCAAGATGGCTGTTGCCGTCACGCCAGCGCCCAAGATGGCTGTTGCCGTCACGCCAGCGCCCAAGATGGCTGTTGCCGTCTTCACGCCAGCGCCCAAGATGGCTGTTGCCGTCTTCACGCCAGCGCCCAAGATGGCTGCCGCCGTCACGCCAGCGTCCACGATGGCCGCCGTCCCGCCAGCGCCCACAATGGCTGCCGCATCGCCGCCCACAATGGCTGCCGCAGCGCCGCCCACAATGGCTGCCGCATCGCCGCCCACAATGGCTGCCGCATCGCCGCCCACAATGGCTGCCGCATCGCCGCCCACAATGGCTGCCGCATCGCCGCCCACAATGGCTGCCGCATCGCCGCCCACAATGGCTGCCGCATCGCCGCCCACAATGGCTGCCGCATCGCCGCCCACGAGGGCCGCCGCCACGACGACGCTCACGATGGCCGCCGCCACGACGACGCTCACGATGGCCGCCGCCACGACGACGCTCACGATGGCCGCCGCCACGACGACGCTCACGATGGCCGCCGCCACGACTACGCTCACGATGGCCGCCGCCACGACTACGCTCACGATGGCCGCCGCCACGACTACGCTCACGATGGCCGCCGCCACGACTACGCTCACGATGGCCGCCGCCACGACTACGCTCACGATGGCCGCCGCCACGACTACGCTCACGATGGCCGCCGCCACGACTACGCTCACGATGGCCGCCGCCACGACTACGCTCACGATGGCCGCCGCCACGACTACGCTCACGATGGCCGCCGCCACGACTACGCTCACGATGGCCGCCGCCACGACTACGCTCACGATGGCCGCCGCCACGACTACGCTCACGATGGCCGCCGCCACGGCATCGCTCACGATGGCCGCCGCCACGGCATCGCTCACGATGGCCGCCGCCACGGCATCGCTCAAGATGGGGGTCGCCACGCCGCTCAAGATGGCGGTCGCCACGCCGCTCAAGATGGCGGTTTCTATGCCGCTCAAGCTGGCAGTCGGCCACCAAGGCCCATTAAGGGCCAGACCCGCGGACATTCCCCCTGTTGGGACTGACCCTTTGGGGTGGACTGTTGGTTCTCTCCTGTTGCTCCCTTGTTGTTTTTTTTGTTATCTTTCGGCTATCTGGGGAGCTAGCCTTTTGGTGGGGGATACTGTCACGAGTGGTTAGGGGGCGTTGCTGCACTGTTTGTATTTCATTGAAGCACTTCCTGGGTTTTGGTTTATTAGTCACGGCTGTTTTCATTCAGTCATTAGTCCGGGCTATAAAGGGGATCTAGGATTATTCACAGTTGCTTAGCATTGTTTGTTACTACGTCACGTTATTTTATGGTGAGTGTTATGTTTGTAAAGCACTGTGTGGAATGTTTGTTATAAGTCGCGATTGCGCAATTTCATTTCATTTACAGTTAGTTACGTTTTCCGTTCGTTGTTAAGTGTTTGGTTTGTTTTAAATAAACACCACGAACGAGTATCACGACTCTGCAAATGGCTTTCACCACATTACGCCGGTCAATTCGTGACACAGGGGCCTGTACCATGATGGTAGTTGAACAAAGTCAGGGTTCCAGGATTGGGTCAGGATTGACAAAATCAAACAAACGCAATCAGGCTTTATTGGTACCATGAAGCAGCTCATCAACTTACTTTGTCAACCCAGGCTTTGATCCTTAAACTCTGATTACTCCGCGCGCGCGTGCACATAAAAGAGTAACGTCGGCACCGAACAACCATGCACGTTCGATATGGATAGGGCGATAATGTTTTTCAAGCACGCAGTAACACCGTCTCTGCTGCCAAAGCAAGAGAACAATCTTGGAGGATCATTGCTGATTGTTATAGGCGATTAATGTAAAATAATGATTTCGGACTAATCATATTGAAAATAAATGAAAATGTGTGTATTCATATATATATGTATGTATGTATGTATGTATGTATTTATATATATATATGTATGTGTGTGTGTGTGTGTGTGTGTGTGTGTAAAATGTGAAGCCATTGCAACAGAGAACAGAAGCTAGGAATTAGTTACGTCACCTATATGTGTCTTTGGTCACCGCTGATTGGTCCAACTTCTGACTTAGATCTCGAATGCAGAACATAACCTGCCCCGGAGCAGGTTAGCCGTGCAGCGTCAGATACCATGGCAACGAATACCGATTGAAGCCGAGCTACTTACATGGTACCTAAAACCCAGGGTTAGGGAAAACTTAACTGAAACATAGCTGGCTAGCCACCAAAACCAGCTTCATGGTACAGGCCCCAGATCATGTACCCAACAACCATTGGTAAACTGAACGTGGGCTTCCAGAGATTTTTATTCAAGTGAGTGTCAAAGTATTAGGGACATAAAGTGAGTAATGTTAATGTATTTCTACGTAAAACTGCTTTGTTTACTTTTGCTACCGGGGGCGCTTATAGAAGAAGCAACCGCTCAAACTTCGCTAACGTTATACTTTGTCTGTTGTTTAAGGCTTTATTTATTTATTTTTATCGTTATACAAGCTTGTGCTATACAATGAGAAATAAACAACCTTTTTGCCGATGTCGTAGTCTACAACTATGCAAAATATGGTTGGTGGGTCATTTGCAAGTAATGATTCTGCTCGATCAACTATGCACTTACTTATGCAATGTTATTATTTTTTTCAGGAACACTGTTGAAGTACTTTGGAGCACAACCAACTCTACGTGCCCCTGATGTTTCATCAAGTGCCTCCACAGCTGATGATACAGCAGGTGAGGTATTTGTTGATGGCACATGGTTACATTGCCTCTTAATATGACATGACACATCTAACATAGCTTTTTATTTATCTACTTATTTGTTTATTTATTTATTTTATCATTGCAGGTTCATCCACTGCAAAGTTACCAGCACCTACAAGTGAGGAGCAGTTACCAGCACCTACAAGTGAAGAGCAGTTACCAGCGCCTACAAGTGAGGAGCAGTTACCAGCGCCTACAAGTGAGGAGCAGTTACCAGCGCCTACAAGTGAGGAGCAGTTACCAGCGCCTACAAGTGAGGGGCAGTTACCAGCGCCTACACGTGAGGAGCAGTTACCAGCGCCTACAAGTGAGGAGCAGTTACAGGCGCCTAAAAGTGAGGAGCAGTTACCAGCGCCTACAAGTGAGGAGCAGTTACCAGCGCCTACAAGTGAGGAGCAGTTACATTCACTGATACATCGGTTTCAACCTCGGCCAGCATGACAGGTCAGTTAATCTAACAGTTTTTGTTTTGTGTTGGTTTTACTGTAAAATATCCTGTGTTATGTTATAATTCTATTTTTTTTATCCAATGACACTACAGGTCCTTCTACATCTGCAGCTACTGCTATGGATTTCCCATCCACCCCCTCAACAAGCTCCAGCTATCAATATAGATCAACAGCTCCTCCAAATGACCCAGTTGAATGGTCAGCATTCCTGTCCAACTCAGAAAGGACTGATCTGGTAAGAAGAGGGCCAGTGCCAATAAGTGACACCTTTACCTTCCCCAAAAAATCAGATGGACGAAGCTTTCACTACCACTATACATACAGACAATTAGTTAATGGGGAAAAAATCAGGCGAAGCTGGTTAATTTATTCAAAGAAAAATGATGCGGTTTACTGCTTCTGTTGCAAATTATTCTCGAGAAAGTCCACAAAACTGTCAACAGAGGGACAGCGTGATTGGGTAAATGTAGGTGCTTTGCTGAAACAGCAAACGTTTTTAAAAACAAAAGTGGAACACTGATTTACTTAAATTATTTAAGTATCTATTTTTTGGAACATTTTATTTTTGATTATATTTATATTTTTGATTATATTTTGTGGTTGAAGATTGGTCATTTAATGTACATTCTCAGATTTGTTCAAAGATCTGTTGAAAAACAAGTCATTAAACTGATTTACTTGTTTACAACAAATACAAATGCTGTTGTATTTAGTTATTTTTCAATTCAACTTAAGTAAACCACACTCAGTGCTTCACTTTGAATATGAACGTTTAAAATAAATCTGTGATCTTTTTGGTGTAAATAACAACTATATAAAACATTTTTGGCATGTGAGCAAGGATGGATTACTGATTGAGCTTACCAGGCCCAAGACGTCAAGGGGCCCTGAAGCCCAAGTATTTGTGTGAATACTTGCACTCACTTTTGCACAAATAGGGTAGGGGTGGAGGGTCTTTATGCATCTGTGCCAAGGGGGACAGATGTTATTAATCCATCACTGTATTAATACATAACCTCCCCGTACTCATTTATAGTGTAGCTTAACATTATAGCGTGACATTTGTGTCAATCGTCAAGAACAGGTGACTCTGCGTGGTGGGAGGGGGGCACCCACATCAAATTCTGCTTAGGGCCCCCAAAAGGCTCGGGCCGGCACTGACACCGGGAAACTGCTTTGTGAGGTCTTTTGCATTTATGTTTGTTGGCAAATGAGATTTATTTGCGGGCTTCATCATCGCTTATTCACGCCGTTCACGTCACGTAATTATGTCACTTCATAACGTTCCCATGACAACAGGGGGGGTGGCTGCTCTTGTGTGAAGTAAACGCAACATTTTCCAACTTTCTGCTAATATACATGTGACTTTTTTGCGACGAAAATGCGGGGATTATGAAATCATGCAAGCCCTGCATATTTTGCGCGGAAATCAGCAATTTATGTGTCGAGATTGCGGAGTATTTGAAAAAATGCGACCCCCGCATAAATATGCGGACTTTGGCTGATTATGCATTGAATTCAGCGATCGCATAATCGCGTTTTTCTGGTGGGAATGAGTATCATCATCATAGCAGTGTAAATGTACATAGACAAAACTAAAACCATTAAAATATCTAATAAATCAATTGGTGCCACTGTCACACTCTTGTCCCAAAAAGTATTGCTATACCACAATACTCATTATGTTGTCCCACTGTGAGTCATTTTTCCATGTCGCACCTACACAAAATGTGAGGGTTCCCCCACCTGCCAAATCACACTCTAATCACTGGGTTTACACCTACGAGGAAATTGCTTTTAAATGTTGGAGCATTACTTTGCAGAAGTAAAAGTAAAACATAAATAACCATACAAGTAGCAGTGAAATGGAATGATAGTGCTTGTCAGAAATGTGCAACACAGTGAAGCAATGTGCAATCTGCAAGTCAGTAGTCAAGAGTAGTGGGAGTTGGGGGGAGTCTGTGTGTGCGGGGGGCGGGGTCACTTGGCCTTGTGTTTGAGGCAACCTGCACGCTTGAGGGTCCTGACTGCTTACAAGTCTTTGAGGGATGGCAGATTGCAGCAAATAACCTTGTCAGCAGATCTAATGACATGCCACAGCCTGCCCTTGTCCTTGGCAGAGGCTGCAGTAAACCAGAGGGCGATGTAAGATTAGAGTATGGACTCAATGATGGCTGTGTAGAAGTGCACCATCATTGTCTTTGGCAGATTCAACTTTTTCAGCTGCCGCAGAAAGTACATCCTCTGCTGTGCTTTTTTGGTGATGGAGCACGTGTTTTGCTCCCACTGGAGGTCCTGGGTGATGATGATGCCCATGAAGTGAAAGGACTCTGCACTGCAGAGTCCCACATGGTAATGGGGATGGGTGGGGCTCGGGTCTTCCTAAAATCCACAACCCTCCCCACAATCTTTAGGGCATTAAGCTCCAGATCGTTCTGGCTGCACTAATACAACAGAAGACCAATCTCCCCCCTGTAGGCAAACTCATTCCAATCAGAGATGGGCCCGATGAGGGTATTGTCAGGGAATGATGGTATTAAAATCAGAGCTGAAATCCACAAACAGGATCCTGGCATAGGTTCCTGAAAGGTCCAGGTGCTGGAGGATGAAATGGGGGGCCATGTTAAATGCATCTTCAACAGACCTGTCTGGTCTGTAGGGAAACTGCAGGGGGTCCAGGAGAGTATGAGTACTGGATTTGAGGTGGGACAGCTCAAGGCGCTCAAATGACTTCATTACTACAGAGGTCAGGGCAACGGGTCTGTAGTCATTTAGTCCTGTGATCCTTGGTTTCTTGGAGATGGGAATGATGGTGGAGGTCTTAAAGCATGCTGGCAGGTTTCCAGTGAGGTATTAAAGATATCTGTGAACACTGAAGACCGCTGATCAGCACAGTGCCTTAAGGTGGATGGAGAGACAGAGCTGCTGTGTACTTGTCCAGACTGGCGGTAGCCATCTTGAAAACATCCCAGTCAGTGCAGTATAGACATGCCTGAATATTCTCCACAGCTTTACTGGTTCACTGCCAACTAAGTAGTTACAAAAGGTGTCTGTAATACAATACATTTCTGAGATCTCGTATTGAATCCAGACAATATATGTGTGATGTTAAGTATACCAGAAGCCTATGGAGTAGGGCTTTGTTTAAAAAAATAGAGACATGAAGGGATCTATGCACTTTTAACACTAGAAGCGCGGAGGCTCAGATACCCACCCCTTTCGCGATTTGGGTCAAAAGACCCAATGCGTTGGTTTGAATGGGAGAATGTTTTCTGACACACAATGACATACAATGACCAGTAGATTGTGCATCTTGTTCATCTTTGCGTCAGAAGGACCCGGGCTGGCTGTTGTAAAATCACGGTGGCGAATGAAGTAAAACCAAAATTTAAAATGAATATAGATGACCTAAAAGTGTCCACAATTATTTAATAAGTGCACATAGATTTAGGCTTTAATGGTACCACATTACCACTCTAGTTATTTTAAATTGAACCAAATGAATCTCGAAAAAAAATCTAAAATATTGACAGAAATAACAATTGTACATTATAAAAACACTGAAGTAATGGATTCTATAATAAACTTTAAAAGTAATTGTAACCACAGAGACCAGCATTCCAAGTGATTTTTGTTGCGCCACTGTTAACTCCAACTGTCTGATTTATTGTGCTCATTGCATTCAGACTAAATTATTTAATTCCTATGTTGCCCATACCCACATAAAATAAGTCAATTAATTTGGTTTAATTTAAAGTAACTAGTGTGGGTTTGTGGGAAACAATTTTCTATGGTCTTATACATTTGAATTCTAATATCTGTTTGAGCTATCAATAGTTTGTTCACGTCACATCGGGAAGGAAAGTAAATTCACCCACAGTTTGTCAGTGTCAATACACAAATTTAAGGTTACTTAAAAACATATTTTTTTATCTATTAAATTCCTCTAATACAAAAATATGCCCGTATTCATATGTAAATTGCGATGACACTTTATCCATTCAAAGTATATGCGTATAGTTCTGTGGGATCCCCCACCCGGCTGGAACCCTGGAACTTTGATGTTCATGTTTCCAGGGCAGCAATTCAAAGCATGGGTGATTCCAACCGTACCAACATGACTCCGTGGGTGCGCAGTCTTTGTGCAGTAAAAAAACATTACCATAACACTCTGGGACCCGTTTCTCCCGCGGGCAGTTTCCGATTTACTCCTTTCCAATGCATAATTCTGTGTAAACTCACCTTTCCAATGATATACACCACGCCGCTGTGCGACGCACTAATCTGTAGAACATCAGCTGTTCAGAAAAGTTGTCCACATTGGAAATTAGAGTTGCCACACTAAATTATTTTTAGTCCCATCACGGGCAAACAGTCACAAAACGACAAGCACATATATTTAGGTCTTTATGGTGCCATAATACCACACAAATAATTTTAAATTAACGAAAATTTACTTGACGTATTGTAGACATGATTGAGTTAACATGAATGATATGAAGTATTTAATTCATGTGACGCACACATGAGAAATGTATGGTATACCCACACAAAGACACAACCTAAAAGTATTTATCATCTGTAATGCCCGTTCAAATTAATAATGAGCAAAACGTACATCTCGCATTCAATACTAAATACCTTGTTGTAATAATATATAACTTTGGTTTAGGAAATTATGATGATAAAATTTATTATAATATAACATGAATATACAGACTCGCGAATTGTTTCATTTGACGGGAAGCTCAGCCTGAAAACAACATGCTTTGTTTGGGGACATGTAATCCTAAGAGCCGCATTCATGTAACTCTCTCATTTTGGCCCAGATAACACTAACTATATCATATGAAGCCATTAAGCCACATAATCAAGCTTGTGAACGTTTTCACTGTATTTTATTAATGTGATGCACACATGGTGAGAAATGTATGTTATGTAAATACATTTGCTTTAAACCAACACCATACGTGGAAATAGAACAGAAAACGACACAACGCAGTTGTGTTATATAGCGTTCTAACATACATGGTCTAAATGTATTTATCATCTCCCTTTCTTGAAGAACATTCAGGTCCCTGGCCAGTTCCATTGTTTCCCTCTATTGCGCATTCACATGTACATAATAAAGACACTGCCCCCACATAAAATAGCCTGAAGTTAGTACCCGGCAGCTGGGGAGTGTGGGGCAAACAGATTGCATTGTAAATGGAGGGGATTTGCATGTGAATGAAGCCTAAAGACAGAAGACCAACGTTTCTAAACTTGCTGAATTAGTTTAGATTTAGAAACAATGTCTAGCAGCACTATAGGAGAGCCAACAAACTGTCCGCGCCCGCTGGCGTTGCGGTTATTAATTAAAATAAGTACTGACTATAATTCAGTTTTTTCACGTCGGGTGGGGAAGTATGGAGGACCAAGTCTGCCAGAATTACAAATAAATGAATAAATAAATGCACCAGTACAAGTATTTTACATCAAAATATACATAAAAACATAAAATTATAGAATTGAAAATGTATTAATCTGACGTTTCTCCTATTTATTTATTTCCACAATCATTTATTTCTGTAATTATTTATTTCTGTTTAAATTTATTTCTGTTAATATTTATTTTCACAATCATTTATTTCTGTAATTATTTATTTCTGTAAGTATTTATTTCCGTTGACATTTATTTCCGTTGACATTTATTTCCGTTTGTATTTATTTCTGTATATATTTATTTCTGTATTTCCTCAACCTTAGGCAAATGAGGAGGGTGTCAACCATAGTACGCCACAGTGGTATCAGTAATCCTATTGGTTAACCGGTGTAGGAGTTCCAAGATCGACTTTATGAGTCTAGACTGCTATAACTATGGAAGTAATGCACAGGCTATGGCCTTTAAATTTCTTAAAATCGAATAAATGAAAATCCATCAAACTTTATGTCCTATTTTGATGTAGTGCTAAAACATTTTAGATCACAAGCGACGTGCACAATCAAATGATTTGCGCATGATTGGCCGATAAACGAATCTATTTATATGTATCTCTCAGTCCACAGTCGGCTCACAGCTTCAGTTGTTTGTGTCCTCAGCAGGACACGCAAACTAAACCGGTTACATTGTGCAGTGTTCATATCGGACCAAAACGGGTCCATAGATTGGACCAAAACCAGCCCAGTTTCATATAGATCAGACCAAAACGGGTCCGGTTTCATATAGAACGGACCAAAACCAGCCCAGTTTCGTATAGAACGGACCAAAACGGGTCGAGTTTCATATAGATTGACCAAAACCACGTATTTAGGAAAAGTCATGGAAGGACGAGGCTGTAGCTTTTCGACATTACATATTTATTTTAATTACTAACTGCAACGCCCGCGGGGAATCTAGTTTAACCGCAGTTGGTATCAATTTTTGAAGTGCATTGCAGCCCCCTGCTGTCCTGAACGTTTACATCTGTTTCTCCCTCTCTGCGCTTGATTGCTTTGGTTGAACGATTTAGTCCCGCCCCCTCATTTGCCTACGGTTGTGGAAATACAGAAATAAATATATACGGAAATAAATATGAACGGAAATAAATGTAAACGGAAATAAATATAAACGGATTACAGAAATAAATATGAAGGAAATAAATATGAACAAAAATACATTTTAACAGAAATAAATATAAACTGAAATAAATAATTACAGAAATAAATGATTGTGGAAATAAATAAATAGGAGAAAACGACAGATTAATTTAATTTTCTTACGTATATTTTGATGTAAAATACTTGTACTGATGCTTTTATTTATTTATTAATTTATTTCTAATTCTGGCAGACTTGGTCCTCCATAGGGAAGGAAGTAAATCCGCATCAGCAGTTTTGTAAATGTCAGCTCACAAATATAAGGTTACTTTTAAATTAAATTATTTAATACAAAACTAAGCTTGTATTCCTATGTGAATTTCAATGACACTTTATATCCGATTCACTCCATTCAAAGTACGCGTAATTCTGTGGGATTCCCCATATCCTTCTGTGAGAGGCGTGGTTCTGTGGGAATCCTCCCTATCCTTCCAACCATTCGGCTGTGAGAGGCGTGGTTCATCCGCTGGAACTCCGGGACTATGCGGTCTCAGATCTCAGCGCAGGCAGTCATTGTGTGCATTCTCGGTTGTACTGCCCGTGTTCAAAAAGTAATTTCTCCAGCACACATTATCTGATTTACTCCATTCAAAGCATGGGTGATTCTGTGGGACCTCCTCTATGCAACTGTACTGTACTGTGTCTAACGAATAAAACATCCATGTATTGATATAGCCTACAAGAATCTTCAACAAAGTATTGTTGTGTATCGAAATGAAACGAATAAAAACATCAATATGCATACGACATTTTGTATATTAATACCCCTATACCCCTATATCCCTAGTATAATTTATAGTTTTCTATTCATGTTTTATTTATGCACCTTCCTGCCAATGTAAATTCCTTGTCTGTACACACATTCATGGCGAATAAACACTTCTCTGAATAAATAAATATTCAGTTCACGTTGTACATTTAACTATTGTCTAAAATGAGGTTATATCCAGCAACTATATACCTAAATAACGTGAACTAAAAGTTGGTAATAAGAATGCAATGCCCGTTCAAATCAATGATGAGGTAGCCTACAACTCGCATTCAATATTAAACTTTATTTTAGCAAATTATGAATATAATGACACAAACGTAGCTGAACATAAGACAATATACCAACTTTTGACAATGTGGTGGAGACCGTGGTCAATTATTATTTTCATTTCTTGAAAAGTTACGGTTTCCAAGATAGGTTTCCGTATTTCAACAGTAGGACGTTGCTTCGGCTACATCGATATCAAATTAGTTTAATGTTATCAATGCAATGCAATAATGCATTATAACAGAATATAACTTGAATAAACGCATAGAGCGTTTCAACTTCATATAAAAAGTTCTTATTATTGAATTACCTTGATGCTTCGATGGCGAAGCAACAGAACGATATATCAGAAAATTTACCGCATTTACCTCAATATTATAGCCTGCAATACGTCTAAATTAATTTGGTTTAATATCAAATAATCAATGTGATAATATCGGTGAACAATATTCATTTGCAGTCTATATTAGTCTATGTAAGTTACGGCTTTATTCACACAACGTACATCGTATACACACAAAATGTATTATATGCTTTACAATGCCTGATAGTGTTTATGTATCAACAATTTGAAAAGCATCCTTGAAAGTGAAATATGGTTGGCTGTGAAACACAAGTTTGTTGTTTAGAACTTCCCTGATGCCTCATCGTTATACAGAAGCAACAGGATTATATTCATGTCATTCATGTTAACTCAAAATTGTCTACAATAAGTAAATAATTATTTGGTGTAATAAAAATAATCATTATGGTTATTTTTGTGTTGGTATGATGTTACATGATATTCAATTGCAGGAAATACGACTTGGTTTCGGTGTTTCAAGCACCACCTGTTGACAGACAACCAGATACACTGGTGAAAAAAATACAAGCACAATGGCGGATTGCCACATAGCACATAACTTCCGCAAAATAGATTTAAATTCGCTTTTCCAGTGATTATTTTAACAGGGAAAAAAACGGGGATAGAGCATGCATATCTAGGAGCACATCTAAAAGGATTTTTCTGTAAGTTAATAGAGTGCCACAAAATATTTTTTTTACGTGCCTCTGGGTCAAATGACCCACTTCAGGCGCTTCTAGTGTTAAGGAAGTCCAGACAACTTTCCGGTATAAATGATATGGATAATAACTGTCTGAGGGTAATACAATGCAGGGCACTTTAATAAACAGAGTCAAGCAATTTCAATGTAGAGGCAGATGCACTTTTGTATATTGTATGACCATAGTCCAGCACAGGCAAGAATGTTGACTGAACAGTATATTTATTTTTTCCTGTTCTCCAAGTAAAAGCATGTTTTGTTTCTGTAGAAGAAACCGAGTTTACACTTAAGCTTTTTAACAAGTTTCTTAACTGAAAGGTTACCGTCAATACAGATTTAAAGGTATTTGTATAAAGGGACACGTTCAATTATAAAACTCCAATAAGATCATCTGACAGGGTTTTAAAAAGCATGTATTTGGTTTTGCTAGTGTTAACCTGATCTGGTCCGTTGCTGACACTAGGGTTTTTAATGGACGCGGGTGACCTCGTAGTTTTGCAAGTTTTGTCCTTCAACCACAACTGATTTCTATTAAACAAGCTAGGTTGATTCCTAAGCCTTTGGGATATGTTTTGAAGGATGGATGGCGTTTCTCTGTTATGGGAATTTGCCTTAGAGAGAATGCGTATCGGGATAGCATAGTGCGCCATGTGCCTGGTTGATGTTAGTTACTCAAGTTAACCACTTCTTGACAGGCATCCCGCCGGCGGGATTGTTGCAGTACCCTATACAACCACTACGGATACTTGCAGTACCCTAAACAACCATTACAACCTCTACACAAAGATCGCAAATTCAAAAACAGCCGTTTCATAATATACTACATGCTTATATTGTGCACAAAGGTTAGAATCTCCCCTTTCTAACAACTTTTTCCGTTTTAAAGTAGCTAAAACACAGACCGTTTTATTAGCAATTGAAAGGACTGCAAATGGCGCCGATGACGTCATCATTGTTGTAAACACTTTTTTACCAAAGTGATAAAATACGATAATATTGTACTTACATCAGCCAAAGTTGATCGTTTTTCATTTCCTATATTCCCAGGGATATTATTAGCATTGTTTATGATCCATAATTGCATAATATTCTACTAGAGACCAGACGTTTACAACATGTAACCCGATCTGTTTCACTCCAAACTGTAGTCTTCATGATCAAAACACTTTCTGATCGAAGGTAAAGACTTCATTTCCCATCGGGCTTTGCTCCAATTTGTCTACATAGAAAACTGACAGTGAAGGGGCTGAACGCATCACACATGAGTCTGAGGGAAAAAGGACACCTCTCAGTAAAATAGCTGTATCTCGGTCGTTAATGTCACTTTGTACACAACTAATACAAAAAGTTGCTACCAGAAGTATACGTCTCCAGCCGGTTCAGGGAGGAGGCTACACTAATTTATATTGGGGTATGTCGTTTAGGTCCTGATTTGCCCTGATTCTTTACAGGGTAAATACAAGCTTTACATTTTTAAGTGCCACCAGCATATTATCAAAATCAGACTGTAAACTGGGAATAGCATCATTGATTGTTGGGGCATAAACAATTGTCATCAGCATATAGGTAGAACATATAACTATTTACAGATTGACCAATAGCATTATTGTATATAGTAAAAAGAACCGGTCCTAGGATGGATCTCTGAGGTACATGTTTTGGCTCAACAGTGTATGTGTGCCTGTTGTGGTTGTTAATCAACAAAAAGGCAGTAGAGCAGAAGCTCAGTAATTTCTGATGGATGACTCAGAATGTAGAAGGTTGTCTCTAGCACTGCCACTAGCACAGACAGTTTCATAAAGTGAGTAGCACACCATAGAGACTGCAAGGTAGGGAATAAAAAATAGTGAGAAGAAAGAACATTGGGAGGAGATTGAACTGCGATTGAACAGGATTGTACCAAAAATAACAGATTCCACGTTATTGTATTTTATACTGTATTATACTGTATTCCTCATTCAATAGAATACTGGATAGGATCACAATGAGAACTACAAAGTATGTGTTCCCTCTGTCATCTCTTCATAGCCAGACAGAAATAGCCTGCTTTTGACACAGCCATAATTTATTTTCTCTCCCATTAACTGCTTATCTCCTTCTAGCGGACTTATTCCGGATAGGGATTTAAGTTATTGCATGTGACACAATCTGGATGGAGAAAAATTGCATTTATCCATAGAGCAGAATGCCAAGAGTGCACTGGGATGAGAATGCATCTCCTTGCTCTTTAATAACACTAGCATGTGGAAGAAGAAGCAGTGGTGGAATTCTTTCAAATAGAATATAGAGAGGGAGAAAGACAGGGAGAGACGGGGAGTCATGAGATTCATCCCAGTAGAAAGAAAGGAAGACTTGTGAAATTCACTGGCGAGACATGCAAAGGGATACTTTTTCATAGTTATCGATCATTTTAGTCCATTAGAAACTGTTACAAAAGGTACTTAGGTATCATAAATGATATGCTGTTACTTGGAATGTAATCTGGTAATGCACAATGTGAGTACAAATAGTTTGCTGAACTTCCCAATACAGTATACATTCAATATTCAATTCCTATTTAATATAGTGGCAATTCCTATTAATTTGTTATTGTCATTTCAATATTTCATTTAACAGCCTGAGACATAACATACTCATACAAAAACCTTTCAAGAGGACCAACGTTGTCCATTCAATTACAGACAATCCCGTTCCTATCCAACAAGCAGTACATTGTAATTTCACAGACCTTTACAGGACATTCGCACTGGCTAATTTCATTGATTAGATCTCATCTCTCATCTCATCTTCAACCGCTTATCCGGGGTCGGGTCGCGGGGGCAGCAGCTCTAGCAGGGGAACCCAAACTTCCCTTTCTCGGGCAACATTAGCCAGCTCCGACTGGGGAATCCCGAGGCGTTCCCAGGCCAGTGTGGAGATATAATCTCTCCACCTAGTCCTGGGTCTTCCCCGAGGTCTCCTCCCAGCTGGACGTGCCTGGAACACCTCTCTAGGGAGGCGCCCAGGTGGCATTCGTACAAGATGCCCGAACCACCTCAACTGGCTCCTTTCTACGCAAAGGAGCAGCGGCTCTACTCCGAGTTCCTCTCGGATGACTGAGCTTCTCACCCTATCTTTAAGGGAAAGGCCAGCCACCTTTCTGAGAAAACCCATTTCGGCCGCTTGTACCCGCGATCTCGTTCTTTTGGTCATGACCCAGCCTTCATGACCATAGGTGAGAGTAGGAACAAAGATTGACCGGTAGATCGAGAGCTTTGCCTTCCGGCTCAGCTCTCTTTTCATCACAACGGTGCGGTGAAGCGAATGCAACACCGCCCCCGCTGCTCCGATTCTCCGACCAATCTCCCGCTCCATTGTTCCCTCACTCGCGAACAAGACCCGAGGTACTTGAACTCCTTCACTTGGAGTAAGGACTATAGGCAACTTGTTGTGGCAAATTATCTCGAACAGTGTTTTGCATTGATTTGCATTTTGTGTGGACATTGAGAAGTATTTCCCTCGATCGACTCTTTACATGTATATGGGAATGTCCACACTAATTATTTTAAATTAAACCTAAGTAGCCTATAAAACCGCGTATTTCAACAGTAGGATGTTGCTTTGGCTATATCAAAATTAATTTGGTTTAATGTTATCAATGCAATGTAATCAAGCATTCCAACTGAATAGAATTTGAATGAACGCATTTTCAACTTTATATAGAAAGTGGTTATTATTGATTTAACTTGACGCTTTGACATTGAAGCGTACATAAGTTTGTCCCATTCATTTGTGCACATTGACTGAAGTTAACTTAATATTGTCTACAATACGTCTAAATTAATTTGGTTTAATTTAAAATAATGAGTGTGATAATTTCACGTTACATTTCGGTAAAAAAATATTCATTTGCAGTCTATAATATATGTATAGCTCTTTACACACAACGCACATTGTATACACACAACATGCAAAATATTTCATTAATATTGTTTATGTATCAACTATATTATCAATTGCCTTTTGTTTCAGTAGACCATGAGTCTTTGAAAAGCAAAATATTGTTGGCTGTGAAGCGTAGCCTACATAAGTTTGCTTGTTCAGAACTTCCCTGATGCCGCCTCATTACACAGAAGCAACAGGATGATATTCATGTCATGTCATTCATGTCAACTCAAAATTGTATACAATAAGTAGAAATTAATTTGGTTTAAATTAAAATATTCCGTGTGGTAATTTAAGTGTCATAATATCACGTTGCATTTAGGATATGATATTCAATTGCAGAAAATGCTACAAGGTTTCTCTATGTTTTGCACAATCTGTTCACACATTCTGAAGCTTGTTCATTTATCACAATACTAAAGCACTTCATATTTAGAAGCTGGCAAACTCATTTGTTATTTTCATCTCTTCTAAATCATCTATAATCATTTACAGAGAAAACTCCACACCTGTAACATGTCATATAAAATTTGATAAATTTTTTAACAGATTTAATGGAATTGGAGACCTCCTAATGTCTGAATAGGCACTGTACACATTCAACATAAGTTGACAGTTTATAGATTTTGAAGGTTGCTCGGTTCATTGGCCAGAACAGTAGCGTACCATTAGCAAAATGTCAGAACATAGAGTTCTGACATACATTTTCATTCAATTATACCAACATTTAATAAAATTCTACATGCCACATTTTTCTTGCGGCTTTCTGAATGGATCAAATATCTAGCTGCAGTGAAACTTTTACAAATTTAAAAAGCTGTGACTCACCGGAAAGTACAGAAGCAGGGCTCCAGTCAGGATGGCTTCTAGAAGAACTAACCCGGAGGCTCGGATACTCTGGAACACACAAGAAAGTAACATCATTTGCTATAAAACGGATTCATTGAATAACGGATATTGGCTGGATGAGGAGCATTCCAAGATGTGCTGTATTGTGAAGCAGTAACTGCTTTGTTCTGACTTAATTAATTTTAATATCCTGAAATCTCAATTTCGATGCTGTACCACGTCATGTGTCATGTCAAGTCATTGTTCAGATTCACACATAAAAGACTTTGACTACACTACCAACTCATCTTTACAATCCACTTGGGACACATAGGGAAGTTGTTGTGGAAACAGATTGGTTTGCTGACTAATCCAATTACCACTAACAGCACTACACATGTCAAATTCTGGTCAGATTAAAAATAAATATATATATATTTATACTCTGCCCATTTTTGTTTCATGCCTCTATGCTTCTTCGACTTTTCTAAATACGTACATTTTCACTATCGTCAGAGGTTGGAGTTTCGTTGGCCAGTGGGCTACTATCCAAGTGCATGGACAAAGTTGGGCCAACATCACCATGTGGAAGGCAATATAAGAAAAGATTGTTTACGGTGGGATGCAGACCACCTTATAAAGGTGGGACCTATGTCATTGTGACCCCTTTCAGTTTTTGCTCTCTTAATGTCTTACTTGGCCTAATACAATATGTTTGATCATTTTTCCTAACAGACACAGTGGCCTCAATCATCCATAAATGGAAGAATTGTGGAACCGCCAGGACTTATCCTAGAGTAGGCCGCCAGGCCAAACTGAGCCATTGAGGGAGAAGGGCCTTAGTCAGAGAAGTGTCCAAGAACCCAATGGTCATTCTTACAGAGCTGCAGTCTTGCTCTGTGAAGAAAGGAGAACCTTCAAAAAGGACAACCATTTCTGCAGCATTCCACCAATCAGACCGGTAAGGTATAGTGGCCAGATGGAATCCATTTCTCAGTAATAGGAAAAAGGCACCTGAAGGACTCAGTCCATGAGAAACAAGATCTTATGAAACAAAGATTGAACACTTTGGCCTGAATGCCCAGAGTCATGATTGGAAGAAAACCAAGCACTATTCGTCAACTAGTCAATACCATCTCTACAGTGATGCATAGTGGTGGCAACATCATGGGTGGGGATGTTTTTCAGTGGTGGGAACTAAGAGACTAGTCAGGATCGAGGGAATGCAGCAATGTATAGAGACATCCTTTATGAAAACCTTCTCCACAAGCCTCTGACTGGGGTGAAGGTTCATCTTCCAACAGGACAACGACCCTAAGCACACAGCAAAGATAACAAAGGAGTGGCTTCGGGATAACTCTGTGAATGGTTGAGTGGTCCAACTAGCCCAGACTTAAACCTGATTGAACATCTCTGGAGAGATCTGAAAATGGCTGTACCTGATGGAGCTTGAGAGGTCCTGCAAAGAAGAATGGTAGAAACTGCCAAAAATTTATATTTTGGAAATTTAGGGGAAAGCACTTCCGATTCTGATGTTGTTTAGAAGCATATCTGTTTTGGATTTAGCTTAGCACCGGGCATAGGTTAGTTAATCAGTGGGCTATTTAAGGTCCATGGTTAGGTTCACGAGTGCTTGTGATTAAATTAATGTTACGTATCGTTATGAGGTGAGTGTTTGGTATTTCGTCTTACACTATAAGCACGTTTTTATATTTCTTAAACACTACGAACATTATTTCTCTGAGTGTGGCTCTCTACACTACACCCATTGGATTACATACCAGAATCACAAGTTTCCCGGGAGATTATTGCTACAGCTCCGGGGAGAATTTCTCCCACTGTCGCCCTACGGAGCAGTGGGACTGGCTTAAGCCGGAGACGCCTCAAGAGGAGTACAGGCGTCTCCGCGCTTACTTTGGTGACTAACCACCTATGCGGCTATCAGGGCCGATTACACCAGGTCCGCGGTCCTTAATTAGAAAAGGCAAGAGGGCACCCCTGAAGCTTCCCAAAAAAGTGTCTTGAGGGGAGATAACGGGGTGTTCGGGGAGGACCACAGGGAGAACAAAGCCCTGGAGCTGCAGCCACAACCACAGCTCCTGCTGTGACACGACCCGTTCCAGCCACTAACGTCAAGGACAGAGGGCCCTGAAGGGGTTAATTGACCAGCCCACGGAGGTGGTTGGGATGTGGTGGAGGGCATGGCTGCCGCCTTACAGCGTTCCAGAGCCGGTGTCGAAGTCTGAGGTGTGGGAGTTCCTCTTCCCCCTCTGGCCATCGAGGGGGGACCAGCGTAATCTGTCCGTTCCATCCTGGATTCAAGGTGTCGGGAGGGGGGCCTTATGTACCTCTTGAGCAGTATCCTGAGATTGTCTTCCGGTCACCCTCGGGCCGGCTGCGCATTGAGGGGGAAGGGTATTGTCATGACTCCATCCGAAACTCCAGACGGCGTTCATTGTCCAGGTTCACACTTCAGCATTACATCATGCGCCTGGCTCCGTTTCTCTCGCAGCCCATAGCAGATTTGAAAAAAATGTTACACCATTTTTTTACATTATGCAGAATGATAAAGTGTGTGAATCATACTTATTACTTAACGATTTATATATAAAGTAATGTTGTGCTTTGTTTATTTAATGTACAGTTTTAAACATAAATGGGTTCTGTATACAAATTATAGCCCAAACATAGGAGGTCCAGTCTTGAATACAACAATTAGATTAATATCCATCAGAGATGAGTACTCAAGTTTGAGACTCGGATGTCTCACTTAACCCTCTACTGTATATTGTTGCTTTCAGTCAACACAAAACGTTTTAACACCCAAAGGCTCATTACATATTTTTGTATTCAATTCTACCTCTCACAATGCTTGTAAACATGTTCAAGACCAATAAAATGATTTATGGGAATGCCCATCATGCATCATTTGGAGGCTGGACAACCTTTTATGAAGAGCAACCGTGTGGGCACATGGTGTGATCAACTGGTAAGATCAATTGAATGTCTAAATGTTTTTTAATATCTGAATAATAACATTCATCTGGGTGCATACATGTCTAAAGAAGCATATTCAATAAGCTATTTATCTTTTTGTTGACTCAGGGCAAATAAGGCTTCATGTATATTCTATAGGATATGCAATTTTATGAAAAATTATGCTTTGTTCATTGTCATCATATCAATGGTCCATCACAGAAAATCTATGCTAAATAATTATATGGAGAAAGTAGTGGGCTGTAATATCTTGTATCTAATTTTATGGATGTCCGCTTAGCATAACACTGACTGGTCATGAGTGACAACAAAGGAAGGTGCAGAGTTCCTGGGTGCACCGGCACATCAACGGTTGTGTGCAATACATTTAATGCACATTCTTATTTCACTGACCAACCATCAGCATTTTAAAGCATCCTGATGTGTAGTTTACTTTATGCTCAAACACATCTAATTTTAAAAGGCACCTGAAAACACTCAGAATTGGACATCTAATGTTAGCTAACGTCTTGCTTTAGCTCGACCTACGGGAGGTTAACTCCGACTGTCGTTCACTAGATGTTATAAAAAGAGGATTGAGCGTTTGTTGGCTTGCCACAATTGTGGTAGGCGATTAACATAATTATTTGGCTCCTGCAGGCTGCCACTACGTTAATTATTAATGTTGGCTGCAACCAGGTTACAGGTTGATTGTTGATCATGTGACACTTGTAGCATTACACTGGGTTTGATAGTCTAGGGGTTGTGTTTTAATTTATAAGATGACATAGAAGTTGTAGACATAGTGCACATTACATGGTTGTGTTGTCCAGCCAAGAGAATCAACAATTATTTTTTATTTACTGTCATCAAGAAGTGAAATGTAATGCGCTAATTTTTTTCTGGTTTTATTGATTTGCATTTAGTTACAATGTGATGTTTTGTTTACACTAACAGGGAAGATGTTATTTATCGTGCTGTTAGTTTTCTATAAAAAAGTACCATTTTCTGTATTTGCTCTCATGGCCCCAGAGAGCCTGCACAATGTGTAATAGGCAAGAGAGCCTGTACATAATAGGCAAGAGAGCTTGTACATAATAGTTATATAACATATTCCATGTTTTTTTTTACTTTTTCCTACATAGCTATGCAGTGTTCTAAGCAGCCTGAATGAAACGCAGCAAGTGATACAACACTTATAACACTTATAAGACTTGACTTGGACTCTAACTCAAGACTTGAGACTTGACTCTCTATCTCTGATATCTATCGGCATATATTTCTTACAGGCATTTTATGCTTTAGATAGAAACAGTGTAAATATTTTTGAGTTCTTTTTTAAAAAGGGCATTTGTGCAGGACCCAAAATAATGATTTAGCAGTACAAATGCACCAGAGAAAGTGGACCCAACTACCAGCCTACACCAGATATGATGAGCAGTCATGGTAAACTAATGACTAATGTAAAATAAGAGGAATAACGACTAATTAGAGCTTCACCTTGTTGGTGCGGAAATTGTAGATGATGACCATACAGACAAAGATTCCCAGCATACACAGCCCGTGGAAGGAAAGCACAGCCATGCGCAGCGCACTATTGTTTGGAGCAACACAAGGCGAGTTATCTTTGCAAGAGGCACAGCCCTCCCGACAGGGCAAGCAATCACTGGATGACCCCTCTGCCAGGTTGGGACTCCGGTCTGAAGCTTTTCCTTTTTTGGTCCTACCTGTAAACAGAAAGACAACCAAGAATGATCTCTAAATATAAAAGTTAATTGACTGTATATTGCATTTCAGGAATCATTTGCATTTGCTGAGTAATAAACCTATATTCAAATAAATGGCTTTTCAACAATTAAACCAAATATCGTTGTTTATTGAATCTTAAATCAAAGATAGACCTGATTTAGCCAGAGATAATGGTAAGGCCCATGGTAAGGCCCATGCATACCCACAGTTTCAATATCTAATTTAATGCACATTTTCCGCATGAATTCAAACTTAATTTTGCATAATGGGCAAGCATGTTGAAGTGACAATAAATAGACAGGTGTTGTTGTAGTTTATCAATTAATCAAATGTATTCATTTTATCCGTAATCTGTTAAGAATACAAAAACAATTAGAACGTCGAAAACATGTATTGGTTTTGAATTAAATAGCAAATTGTAGCAACTTACTAAATATTTTAAAACAACATTAACACGTAATTGAAACACTCACCTCAATATATCAGAAAGCAACGTGACATAGGAACAATAACCAACACTGTGCACCAAGACCCAGTGACAAACATAATCATAATCACCAAATCTAAACCAGCTAGGACACTAATTTAACCAAATGATAAACAGGTGACTTCAAACAGGTGATTTCAAACTATAAGTGTACAAAAACTACAACGGCCTCCTAGCCCACTAGATTTTCTCATTACAAACAATGGCTTTTACAAACACCCAGCCTGAATCCGACAGTTGGTTGATACACAGCGAATGGGGGGCAGTCCTCCTTTGGCTGTGCTGGGTGAACTTCTAATAGTTTAGTTTAATAATTAATACACAATCAATACAAATCACATTAGGTGTGAAAACACCATCTGCGTTAGCTTTTTGACCAGAGTTCACACGTACATTAACTTTAATCTCTACTAGCCTAGGTTTAAAAGCAGTGTAATAATTGGTTAATGTTTTCACATTGTTTGATCGTAAATTACATTATATTTTGTGTACTATTGTATATCACAACGATGGTTGAAATACTGTGAGTCATATTAGATTGTGTCTATTAGCTGTATACCATGATTGTTTACATTACTGACGACTCCAATTATATTCCTGTATGAAATACTATCATAAGACCCATTAAACTCGTCATGAAAGTATTGTTACATTTGCATAAAGACAATTTGAACTTCCATTACTAAGGAATAACATATATTGATAAGAAACATTGTGTAGTGCACATGAATGATTTTCATTTTTGTATACAGTTTGTATACACAAGTTTTCTTTGTTTTCTTTGTTTTCACAAGTTTACCCATAGTTTTCTCAAAAAACAAGGAAATTAGTCATTCTGATCTTGGAACACATGCTATAAAAACAGCTCAAAACATGTGGGTAGCCTATCCTAGACCAAGGCTATGTGATAAGGTATTGGGTAAGCGTGACATTCTTCCAGTTTACAGCCACACACCAAATATCTGTAACACCTGTGTTCCCTCTGCACTGGCAAACTTTTACTTTGGTTTTCCTTTCGGCTCCATTAGACTCCAGGTACTGAGAATAAGCCCTCATTAGCATTACACTTAGCTAGACTAAATCACACTAATAAACCAATATTATATTAATCACTCAGTTCCCCCTGTGGTTCTCTTGGGGAGTAGTGTTAATGTCATGCGTGTTAGTATTCCTCTTTTTACGCGACTATTTCTAGTTGTTTTGATTTACTTGCTGAGTAACCAATGCTTTTTGGAGCCTTTGAGGCTTTTACCAAATTGTGCTGGAAATGGTTAATTACAGCAATGTTTTCAACACAGTATCTGCTGGTAAGGAAAGGCGGGTATCAACTGGAGGGTGAAGGGATCCGAGCTGAATTCCCCCTCAAGGTAATCCTTTTCTCCAGACTCGTCCTCGGGCTCAGAGTCATCGATGTAGAACGGCTTGATACACCGACGATGGAACCTTTCATTAGGGGTCTCGAGCCATTGTCCAGGCCAGTGACAAGCGGCAGACCCCACACGCACTTGTAGTGGCTTGCTGCTTCCATTAGTGGATGGTTGGTTCATTCTGTCACGGTTTGGGGATGGAGGGTGTTGGAAGCAGGAGCAAAGCTCAACGGAATGCAAAAGGAAAAGCGCAGGGATAGGGCAAAATAATAATTTATTATAAAAAGAACACCAAACTGAAAACTACACACATCGTGCTGAAAAAAAAAAAAAAAAAAAAAAGGCATGTGGGCCGGCAAAAACACAAAACTAAACTGAACACAGAACTTGGCAGAACATAAACACTCGGAACAGGTACAGGCATTTAATTTGTCTGCTTCTTTTTGCCAGCCCTCTCCTGGCTTTTGCAGACTTTGTGGTGTTCCCTTGCGTTTTAATTAAACATTCAAGTTCCGCATAACCTTCCATCAATATCTCTGGTTCTGCTGAGGAGAAAAAGTGGGCGGGATCTTTGGCCATGATGAGTAGCCAATAGGAGTGTCGCTGATCAAGGATTCTACTATCGATACATGTCGCCTTTTAAACGAACGCGTGGACGCGCATTTATCTCAGGTGACTCAGTCCAGCTATACTCATCGTAAACAGCAGGTGTGTTCGGAGAACCGAAATAGCCGGATGATGAGTAGCCGGATAATGTCATCTTGGATGTCTCATTTGATCTCGGATGTATTAAGCGATGTATGGAGAACACCCCCCAGGTGTGCAAGGGCAGGAAAATTAGTGAAGGGGGAACGGAAAAATACCAGGACAAAACATTATGGAGAACCACCAGAGGGAGACAGCAACAAACACACAAAACAAACCCAAACACCAACCCTTACAACATGGCTAATAAACCGGACACATTTGGGATAAAGTTTTGATTGCCGCTGATGTTGAAACAAAATATAAGTTGAATGCACTTCCATTCCAAAATGGAAGTGCTTCTTCTGGTGAAGTCACGCTTTTGTGGATTTGGATGTGTGCTTCGGGTAATTTTCGTGTTAAAAGTGACCTTCATCTTCAACTTCCTAACGGAAGCCTGAAGGTTTGTCACGGTCTTTCAGGGAGAAGTGTTGAGGATGCAGAGCGTATATTTCTGTTTGTGTTTATTTTAAATTAATATAAAAGAAACATGAAACAATAAACAAAACTAAATTCTGATGAAAAGCAAATGTTCTTACACAAAGCGACTTTAAAACCTATAACATACAGTGCACAACAACATTTTACGAAACACTCACCGACATTGACACGTAACATTATATTAAACCCAAGCACCCATGCTCCTAAGTTACGCAATACACAGAATTGCTCTCCCTAAACACCCTGTGTACAACACAGATCATCCATATAACACAGGTACCAATGTGACACATGGATGCTTCAGTGGAGTGTGTGCATCTGTGCATGGCTGTTTGTGTCTGTAAATAAATGACAAACACAGCTAAATGCATACAAACAATCACCTAAATATATCACAAAGTATTGTGCCATATAGATAATATCCCACACCATGCACCAAGACCAAGTGACTATTACAACAAAGATAATCACCAAATCTAAGACAGCTGTTCCCATTCTTATCACCCACATCTGATTCAGGTGTGAAAGTTACATAAGTGCTCAAAGTGAAAATAGTGTTCCGATACCCTCCTAGCCCACTAGTTGTCCTCAATGGACTAGGAATTGTGACAACGTGGCTATTGGGGTTGTAGAGCAGTTAGCTTGGGTAAAAGCATGGCTTTTCTCCATTATCATAGTCTTATCTGTAGTGACAATATTACCTAATTTCAGAGCGGTAAGAAGCTGGGAGGAGGTGATCTTGTTCTCTAAAGATTGGTGTGACAGGATGCAAATTTCGGTTCAAAGTAGCGAATAAATCCGAGGCAGATAAGTTGAAAGAGTGAATCAGCCGTCCTGAAGAAACAAATAAGTCGAACCGGCAACACAAGTGTCCCACTGAACTTTCCCCTCTGACAAAGAACTATGTGACACTTGACTATGTGGTATAAATGAAGGAGTTACATGAATGCGCCTCTCCAAATGCGCCTGCTCTGGCTAGGGGTACCCGATTGTCCCTAACCAAAGCTTGTTGTATTCAGGGTGAACTTCCTGTCAAAAGCGGTGAATTTGCCACTCCGTAGGCTGAAGCATCACTGAGATGTCACCGGGAAGGTCTCAAAATGTCAGATTCAGCCAGGCTTCATGTTGTAGACACTTAGATTTTTCCGGAACTGGGAAGTTTACCAGTACTTTACACAATAAGGTGTTAATTTGTTTTAAAAAAAATCTAAATATATTTATAAAATGTATATATATATATATAATAACATATATAAAATTATTAGTGTGTTAATATGGTACCATTAAAGCCTACGTCTATGTGCACTTATTAAATGACAGTGTGCGTTTTTAGGCTGTCTATATTAATTTTAAGGAGTCTTTAATGTTTTAGTTTCACTTCATGCGCCAACGATATTTTTCAACAGCCTGGGGCCTCATGTATAAAACTTTGCTTACGATTTGCGTCAAAAGTGGCTTACGGACTAAACATAGGAAGTATTCAGATTTATTAAACCGTGCGTACGTCCTACCCCATTTTCGGTTCTCAATGAACTCTAAATGTAGCGCAGCTTTTGTGTCTTCATATCACGCGCATATTTGCACATAAATAGTCAAAGAAATGCCCTAAATTAATATTATTTTTATTTTATTTTATTTAACTTTTCTTTAACCAGGTAGGCCGATTGAGAACAAATTCTCATTTACAACGGCGACCTGGCCAAGGCGAAAAAATGTGCAGGACAACATATAGTTACACAGAATACACAAACACAGGAGTGCAAATAGTAGTGGGACACAGTAAGGAATACAGCTTCAAGATTAAACAGGATGAGGTATATGAAATACAGTTGAGCAGCATAGATACAGTGATAAATAAATATATATATATAAAAAAAAAAAAAAGGGATTTTTGTAAATCGTTCCAGTCATTGGCGGCTGCGAACTGGAAGGATTGGCGGCCGAATGTAGTGACCCCGAAAGCCTACACAACATTCGGCCGCCAATCGTTCCAGTCATTGGCGGCTGCGAACTGGAAGGATTGGCGGCCGAATGTTGTGTAGGCTTTCGGGGTCACTAAAGCAATATACCTACTTGAGCGTAGACTGCGGGTGGATAGCGCAATGGTAACTAGACAACTTAAGTACAGTGGGACTTTGCCAAGCAGAGACTTGTAAATAAGTTGGTACCAATGCGTTAAACGCCGAGTAGTTAGTGACGGCGAGCCGACTAATGCATAAAGCTTGCAGTGGTGGGTGTTGTAAGGGGCATTTGTAACAAAACGTATGACGCTATGGTAGATCACGTCCAGTTTTTCAGCAGAGAGTTTGACGCTGTTCTATAGATGACATCGCCAAAGTCGAACATTGGGATGATAGTCAATTTCGCCAAGGCAAGTTTGGCAGCCTGAGTGAAGGAAGCCCTGTTGCGGAAGAGGAAGCCGATTATGGATTTAATTTTAGATTTCAGTTTATTAATGTGCGGTTGGAAGGAGAGAGAGCTGTCTAGTAACACACCTAGATATTTATATGTATCAACATATTCAAGTTCAGACCAATCCAGCGTGGTGATGTTCGGTAGGCGGGCGGGTGAGGGCGGAGATCGGTTGAACAGCATACACTTAGTTTTACTGGAGTTTAATAATAACTTTAGGCTACGGTAGGAGTACTGAATGGCATTAAAACTCTCTTGTAGGTTTGAGAGCACTGTGTCTAACGAAGGGCCTGCTGTGTACAGGATTGTATCGTCTGCATAGAGATGAATCTGGGAGTCTCCAGCAGCGAGAGCCACATCGTTGATGTAGAGTGAGAAAAGAGTCGGCCCGAGAATCGAGCCCTGCGGCACCCCTGTGGCAACAGCCCTGGGTTCCGACAGTAGGCCCTCTGACTTAACACGCTGGACTCGATCTGAGAGATAGTTAGAGAACCAGGCAAGGCAGTCGCGAGAGAAACCCAGGCTATTGAGTCGGCTGATGAGAACACGATGGTTAACTGAGTCAAATGCCTTGGACAGGTCGATGTAGACCGCTGCACAGTAATGCTTTTTGTCAATGGCGGCTATGATGTCATTCAGGACCTTTACGGTAGCCGTAGTGCAGCCATGACCAGCACGAAAACCAGATTGCAAAGCGGAAAGGACATGATGGGATTCAAGATGGTTGACAATCTGCTTGTTAACCAGCTTTTCAAAGACTTTGGAAAGACAGGGTAGGATAGATATAGGTCTGTAACAATTGGGGTCAAGGGAGTCTCCCCCTTTGAACAGGGGAATGACTGCAGCAGATTTCCAATCTCTCGGGATTTCCGAAAATGAGAGAGAAAGGTTTAACAGACTGGTGATGGGTGCAGCCATAATGTTGGCAGATAATTTTAGAAAGGAAGGGTCCAGATTATCAAGCCCAGCTGATTTATATGGGTCCAGCTTTTGCAACTCTTTAAGCACATCGGCTGTCTGGATAAGGGTGAAGGAGAAGAGTGGGGAGAGGCGTGGGCATGTGGCTGGTGGAGGTGTAGAGCAGTTAGCTTGGGTGAGTGTATTTAGTTGAAAAGCATGGCCGGCTTCAGCAAAATGCTTATTAAGGTTCTCTAAAATCTTGGTCTTATCAGTGGTTACAGTAGTACCTGATTGTAGGGCCGTAGGAAGCTGAGCGGAGGTGATCTTGTTCTCCATTGACTTAACAGTGTCCCAAAACTTTTTGGAATTGGTCTGACAGGATGCAAATTTTTGTTTGAAGTAGCAGGCCTTAGCTTCCCTAACAACCTGGGTGTACCGGTTTCTGGCTTCTTTGAAGAGTTGCATATCACGAGGCTTGTTTGATGCTAGTGCGACACGCCACAATGTGTTTTTCTGTTGGTTAAGTGAGGTCAGTTCAGTGGTGAACCAGGGTCTGTATCGGTCGTTTGTTCTGAACTTTTTAAATGGGGCATGCTTATTTAGGACAGAGAGGAATTCACTTTTGATGAACAGCCAAGCGTCCTCTACGGATGGGATGAGATTAATGTTCTCCCAAGGTATAGAGTTCAGTTCGTTCAGAAAGGCCTGTTCGCAGAAGTGTTTTAGACAGCGCCTGACGGTGATAAGAGGTGGTCGTTTAACCCCGGTCCCATTACGGACGCAGGCAATAAGGCAGTGATCACTGAGATCCTGGTTATAAACAGCAGAGGTATATGTACAGGGCAAGTTGGTCAGGGCAACGTCTATGAGGGTCCCCTTGGTTTCTGATTTAAGATTAAACCTGGTAGGTTCATTTATAATTTGTGTGAGGTTGAGTGCATCAAACTTAGAGATTAAGGTGACTGGGGGGTTAAGCATATCCCAGTTTAAGTCACCAAGCAGTATGAACTCAGAGGAAAGATGGGGGGAAATCAGTTCACAAATGGAGTCAAGGGCACAGCACGGGGCTGAGGGGGGTCTGTAACAGGCATCAACAGTAATAGCCTTGTTTCTGGATAGATACATTTTTAGGACTAGAGTTGTGCGGTCTTGGCGGAAGATGTTATAGTTGGGAATAGTTATTTACAGACTTCCTAAGCCAGGATTCTGACACAGCTAAGATGTCAGGGTTGGCTGAGTGTGCCAGAGCTGTAAGTAAGTCTAGTTTAGGGAGTAGACTTCGGATGTTAATATGCATGAACCCAAGATTTTTACGAATGCAAAAGTCAGTGAAAGTGATCACCTGAGGCTTGGGGATGGCACTAGAGGTTACAGGGCCAGGGTTGAGCTCTACATCTCCAGATGAGCAGAGCAGGAGTAAGATAAGTGTGTAACACATGGCTTTAAGAACAGGTCGTTTGGAGCGGTGAGTAGTATTGAATAAGGGAATGGGCATCTGGTCATAGTACATTAAATGCAGTGCTGTATGGGCAGCTAGGGAAATCACAGTATTTGTTTTAGGCGGAGGTAGACCTAAATATGAAGTAATAAAGAAGGAGGTTGCATCTCTGGACAGATAAGATATGCCAGAGGTGCCTGACTCAGTAGGCAGTGAGGAGATGGAGTTATCAGAAGTGTAGAGGGGGGGGTTGGGGAATCTACATGGAAGTAGGGCGGTGATGGTAAGCAAAAACAACAAGTAACACAACATATTTCAATATAAAGTGAATCAGATAGAACGCAGCTAGGTAGGCTAAGACTGAGCAAGGCAGTAATGTAAGTTGGGCCCTAGCTAACAGTCAATACACAGTACCGTGCTGGATGATGTTGTTTTTGTCTTCAGGCTAGCCGGTGAGTGCTAAACCCCCAGCGGCGCGGCAGTATTACCTAGTAGCAGCTGACTAGCAGGCTAGCTGGAAGTCCGGTGATGAATGCAGTACAAATGTCCAGAGAAAGTTCAGTGTGTCCGAAAGTTCAGTAGAGCAGTAGAAGAGAGTCCTGCAATCGCTGTGCTGATGGTGCAGAGCCAACGATAGCAGGAGGAGAGACTATAGTCCGGGTCCGGAACAAAGCCGGTGCTAGCTAGCCGTAGCTCATTAGCTCGGAGGCTCGTTAGCTCGGAGGCTCGTTAGCCGGATCCATTCCAGGTAGCTGGCTGTGTCTGTGATGTGTCTGCGCAGTATCCAATGTCCAGTGAGAGAGATCCGGTGGTACGGTGAAGAGGTCCGGTTGTATTGTATGGTCCGAGAGAGCAGTGGAAAGACTTGAGGCCGCCGGGCTGGTGGTGTGCTGCGGCGGAGAAGCTATCCGGCTGGCTCAGACAATACGTGTAGGCCGCGTCAAGCGGCGTCGGTACGGCGTGATTAACAAAGTTTGCGTTGCACGCAGGAGAAAGTTGAAAAAACAAAAATAGCAGGAAAAAAAATAGAGGAAAGAAATGTTTACGAAACAATTGCTTAGCTCGTAACTTGCGGAAACATATACAAAGCAAAACAAGGACAAACGAGGACTATATACAGGGGACAGAGACAAAACACGTCTGCACAGTTACGCCATCTTGGATATAAAACAATTATTGATTGAGACATCATGGCAAACTCGGAGGAAAACCGGAAAAGTACCTGTGAAATAGCCTAGAAGTTTCCTGTTGGAGAGGTGGAAAGGAGGAGAAAGTGTTTTTTGTAGGGCACAGTGTGGGCATCTCTAATGGCAAAATGTCGATTTATTGGCACAATGTTGCTGATGCTGTGACACAAATCAGAAAAGTGTTTATTCGCCATTGAATGTGTGAACAGACAAGGAATTTACAAGGAAGGTGCTTACATGCAACATAAGAATAGAACAATATAAATTAAACTAAAGGGATGAGGGGGTAGAGGGATAGTATGTACAAAAAAATAACAATAAGATACCAAAAAACAACAGTGCAATAGAGCAAAAAATGTAGTGCAAATCAGGCAATGTGCAAAAGGAGTGGGTCATAGTTCAAGGCTTGTGTGCACCCCTGGCCTTGTTGAGGAGGCCAGTAGCACATGGGAAGAAACTGTTCTTGTGCCGTGAGGTTTTGGTCCTGATGGACCGAAGCCTTCTGCCGGAGGGGAGTGGATTGAACAGAGAGTGTCCGGGGTGAGGGGTCTGCCACAATCTTCCTAGCTCGCCTCAGATCCTCGAGGCTAGAAAGACTGAAGCCTATCACCTTTTCAGCTGAGCGGATAATACGCTGCAGTCTGCTCTTGTCTTTGGCTGTAGCAGCAGGGTACCAGATGGTGATGGATGAGGTGAGGATGGACTCAATGATGGCTGAGTAGAAGTGGACCATCATAGTCTTAGGCAGGTTGAATTTCTTCAGCTGCCGAAGGAAGTACATCCTCTGTTGAGCTTTCCTGGTCAGTGAGCAGATGTTTAAATCCCACTTGAGGTCCTGTGAGAGGATGGTGCCCAGGAAGCGGAAGGACTCTACCGTATTGGCGGGGCAGCCACACAGGGTGATGGGTAGGGATGGGAATCGAGAACCGGTTCTTCTTTAGAACCGGTTCCCAGTGAATCGATTCCTTGGAACCGTTAGTGTACCTGCTTAACGATTCCGCTTAACGGTTCGGCTCGTTGCAAATGTGTCATCATGACCGTCACACACGCGCTGCGCATTTTGGTTACGCAGAAGCGATCTAAACTGTGGTTATATTTCACTCGAAAAGACGCTAATGCAGTCATTTGCAACAGTTGTAAAAGTTTAATTTCGGCAATGGGGGGAACTACCTCCAATATGCAGAAGCATTTGGCCACACCGCACGCAATCCGTTTGCAGGACTGTCGCGTGTTTGATTCTCTACTACAACAACAAGTGAGTCAAGCAGCAGCGGAGCTAATGAGACGGCATCTGCTATTAATGCCAAAGGTAACTTGTCTATTTAGTTAATGTGAGCGCCATTTCATTGTGTAAACTTTTACTATACGGATAATAATCTCTATTGTCAATCATTTGCCCAAGTTGATAGTTGTGGTCTTTACAGAAGACTTCTTTCTATTTTGTATGTCAGTTGAGTAGAATTTAGTTTCAGGTTGAATATTCCCAAAGGAACAAGCTCTTCCTTGACTGTTTACCGTCTGTGTTTTTGTTTTTATGGCACTTAAATGGCAGTTTTATTTATTTTTTCGCTGGACCAATGAATGTGAAAAAATCTATAGGTCCCTGGACTTTACTTTGTAGCTCACCTACTTTTAGGTTTGTTCTGAGGTTGCTACACATAATTTGTGTATACTCTGAGTATGTGCAGTGTTCTTATCAGATATTAAAGCAAGTTAATACAAACAAACAAATTTGTAATTATTTCCTCACCCAATGAGAATCGATAAGAGAATCGATAAGGAATCGGATCGATAAGCAATATCGATAATGGAATCGGAATCGTTAAATTCTTATCAATTCCCATCCCTAGTGATGGGTGAGAGTGGGGCTGAGTGCAGGGCCGTCCAGCTGCCTTTCGAATCTGCAGTAAAACTCATTCAGGTCGTTGGCTAGGCGAGAGTCGTTGGTGGTGTGGGGGGCTCTGGGCTTGTAGTTGGTAATTTGCCTCCAGACAGAGACAGAGTCGTTAGCAGAGAATTGTTGTTTTAATTTCTCTGAGTACCGTCGTTTAGCCACTCTAATCTCCTTGCTAAACCGGTTCTTAGCCTCTTTGAAAATGTCTCTGTCCCCGCTCCTGAACGCTTTCTCTTTCTCCAGCCTCAACTTTCTGAGTTTAGCAGAGAACCAGGGCTTATCATTGTTGAAATTCACCCTGGCGCGTGTTGTAATGCAGGAGTCCTCACAGAATCTGATGTAAGATGTGACCGCTTCTGTGAACTCATCAAGGCTGTTGGTAGCAGACCTGAACATGTCCCAGTCTGTAGTGTCAAGGCATGACTGTAGATCCCCCACCGCATCACTGGTCCACTGTTTTGATGTCCTCACCGCAGGTTTGCAGAGTTTTAGTTTCTGCCTGTAAGCAGGAATCAAATGGACCATGGTATGGTCGGAGAGACCCAGTGCAGCCCGAGGGACAGCGTGGTAGGCTTTACTGACCGTAGTGTAACAGTGGTCCAGGGTATTCCCTTCTTTGGTGGGGCATTTGATCAATTAGTTGGAAATTGATCGAATGAAAATGTTTTCGATATATGAAAGCATTTTCATTCTCACCCGCTGCACCGATTACATTTGGGAAAACGGACATTGCTGCAAAATGTGCTTTTTGGTTTGCCTGTTCACCCGCAGTAAAACTTTATGTAATTATGAGACAAACCTATTATACTTATGAACACGTCTGACATAACCCGTCTAACGGTTGGCTGAGATATCCCTGACCTGTCATAAAATTCCTTCTGAAAAATGCCAGTCGCCAGAAATCCTAGTGTTGTAAGGACTCCAAGTGGGGCTGTTACGGAGTGGTTTCAAAGAGTGCTCCTTTGTAACGTTGGGCCCAAAAGAGCACAGAGGTCCAACAAGACAGCCCGAGGAAGTCGGAACCGACTTATGAGCCACTCGTCCTCGTTTGCCAGCAAGTCTTCTTGTTGTCTGAATAGGCGTTCCATTTGACATCTTCTAACATTCTCACATTACGCATTGTGATGACATGGCTTTTTATAACCATCCATTTGATTGAATTTGATAAGTTTCATGTATCGGTATTAATGTAATTGTAAATCGGCAATAGTTCTGCGCAAATAAAATGTGTTGCACCTTTCAAAAGGGTTAAGACATGCGTCACGATGAAACACATTTAAAATAGAACCAACTAAAGGCATATACATGAACACTATGTATCTGTAACTGATAGCAAAATTTTTCTACGAAATACACTTTCCCCAGTGGACAATAAAGATCTATCTCTATATATGTATCTCTATCTCCCCATCTATCTGCTCCATCAGACGGAGACATCGACAAGAATATCTGTTTTATACACAATTTTGTTCTGTTCAAGGATAAATTGCACATGACAATATAATTACAGAACATATTTGAGTTATTTTTTGGAAATGTATATTTATTTTATTTGACGTTATGTCTTGTTTTATACATATCTTGTTTTATATCTTTGATTTGTTTGTTTTTGCAGATAAATCAAACAGGTGTTTGTATAGGCTGTTAATTGTAAGAATGTCTTTATAAATTCTTCATATTATTAATGGCAGAAAATAATTCTATTTATTTTACACAATAGTCTGCATTTTCACACAGTTTCATGTATTTCATCCGCAGGCATGGGTCAGAGTTGGCGTGAAGGACCGCACATTTTACCGGCAAGTTTGCTTATTATATATCCGAACTATTGCGTAGAGAGCGACGTACGTCTTCTGTTGTGCGTACGCAGCATTTATACATGAGGCCCCTGGTCCTTTAGACGCAAAGACAAACCAAATGTGCCATCTACTGGTCATTGCGTGTCAGCAAAATCCTCCCATTCGAAACATGCATAGGTCAAATGACCATTCATCGTGAAAGAGCTAGGTGGTGTTAATGCCTTGTCACTTCTAGTGTTAAACATTATTTTCATTCTTTAGTTTTAATCTAAGCTTTTCAATAGAAAACAATACAACAAAACGACCAGCAGCAACTCAGGCCAGCAAACAATGAACCATAGAGACAGGAAACAGGACACATATATGCACATACCAATGAACTATAATGAGGGACTGATGAAGAGAAACACAGGTGTTGTGAATGGACGCTGGTTGTAAGGAAGACTACTGGATAGGAAAAAATACAAATCAATACACACAAGATCCAGAAGAGGGCAGAAACGGACAAGACATTACACACACGTCCCTTGTAGCATTCAACAAGCTTACTATGAGACAATTATTTGTGTGCTAATAATTATTTTTTATGTTATTATTCATATGTTTTTAAATGCTTATGACCAGTAATGAATCCCAATTATTGCGTAGTTGGTAACAGACACATGTCATCAATGTACATTTTTAAAGGTTATGGACATGATGTTAATCTATTTGAATAAGCATGAGAAGCTTCTACTGCAGATCTGGCCGACCCGCGGCTCCCGAGCCGCATGCGGCTCTTTGTCAGGTCATTTGGCTCTTACGTTCATATAGAAGTTTGTGTTTTTTTAATGTGTTCGCTTCGCTTGAATTCAATAAAGGATAAAATGTGTATGATGTGGCTCTTTGCGGTAACACAGTACAAAGATGTGGCTCTTAGTCTCTGACTGGTTGGCCACCCCTGTTCTACAGCAAGACATAATGTTCTTGAATTTTCCAAGCTGTTTTAAAGTACAGTCAACTTAAAGTAATTACATTTCTGGAATTGTGTTATGGTGAATTAAAAGTATAATAATCTGCCTGTAAACAATTGTTGAAACAACTTGTCTACATACACAAAGTCCCACACGAGTTGCCAAAACTGTTGTTTGTTAACCACTTCTTGCCCCTGACCTCAATTTCTGCCTAAAATGACCCACCCCAATCTAAATGGATATTGCTCTGGAACAGAACCATGTAGGAACATACTGGTTTTTTTTTTTTATGTTTCAGTGATTTTGAAAATGTATATGAATGTTTCAAGAGACTTTCTTTCAAGTCTCTATCTCAATTAACGACCGAGATACAGCTATTTTACTGAGAGGTGGTCTTTTTTCCCTTCAGTCTAGTGTGTGATTGCATCAGGCCCTACACTGTCAGATGTATATGTAGACGAATGGGAGCAAAGCCCTATGGGAAATGAAGTCCTTACCTTCGATAAGGAAGTGTTTTCATCATGGAAGCTGCCATTGTGAGTGAAATAGATAATGTTGAAAGTTGTAAACGTCTATTCTCACCTGAATACGGATTATTATGGAATACTATGGATCATAAACGATGCTAATAATATCCCTGGGAATATAGGAAATGAAAAACGATCAACTTTGGCTGATGTAAGTACAATATTATCGTGTTTGTACTTTTAACTCCAATTGTACCTTACACAGCATAGCATCTGCTCCAATACCTGTTGGAAATGCCATAGACCCTGCCAGAGCAGTGAGCTGCTGTACTTCCTGACGGAACTGACAAAGACCAGCATTACTGGCTGATGTAACAGAGACCAGCCAAAAACCCCATTGTCTGGGTAATTCCCTGGAAACACATAACACTCCTTCCAACAAGCGATCTCAGATCGGGTCTGTTTACGTTGCGGCTTTTTTATTACATTGTTACACTGATATCGCAAAAGGTCAACTTTGACTGTGTCGCTGCATATTAGTTTCAGAATCAGGTTTATTCGCCAAGACTGTTTACAAACATGATTTTTTATGACCACTAACTGCAGCATTTAGAACACACATTTTACGACGTATTTAAGAAAACCAATAGTGCAAAGGAGCAATGTTGTTTCTCATGGTCTGAGAGTTCTTCGGGTGCCTTTTTAGCAAACTCCAGGCGGGCTTTTATGTGCCTTTTTCTGAGAAGTGGCATTCCGTCTGGCCACTCTACCATACAGGCCTGATTGGAGTGCTACAAAGATGGATGTCCTTTTGGACGGTGAGCAGAAAAAGAAGAGCAATGTCCAGCCTCAAGTATGAAATTATACAAAATAGCAATATATAGTTATATATACAGTTGTGCAAAAGTAGAGCAATGTCCAGTTATAGTACCGGATGTCCGCCATGGATCCACCACCGTGGGGGAAGAAGTTGTTCTTGAGGCGGGATGTTATGGTCTTGATAGACCGTAGCTGTTTGATAGAGGGGAGAGTTCTGAATAGTCCGTTACCCTGATAGGAGGGGTCTGCCTCAATCTTTGCTGCCCGCCTCAGTGACCTGGCTTTGAACAGATGGTTGAGGGACGGCGGCTTACAACCAACGGTCTGCTCCGCAGAGCGGATGATGCATTGCAGTCTGTCTTTATCTTTGCCAGTGGCTGTAGCATACCAGGCGGTGATGGAGGAGGTCAGGATGGACTCAATGATGGCTATGCAGTCATTGCTCATCATGGATGTTGTCACTTTCTACTTTTTGAGCTGCCGCAGGCAGTACAGTCTTTGTTGTGATTTCTTAGTGATAGTAGTAATGTTCAGCTCCCACTGGAAGTCCTGGCCGATGGTGTTGCCCTGGAAGCAAAGGTACTTGGAAAAGATGACGGATGATTTGAAGCAGGCTGGGATGTTGCATGACTACAATGATTTATTGACAATGTTTGTAAATACTGCAGATAGCTGGTCAACACAGTGCACGAGGTTGGAGGCACAGACTCCATTAGTACCAGTTACATTCCTTGACTCTTGAATAGTCTGTTAACGGGGTCTGCAGACAGGACTGCTGCTTTGACACTCAAACCTGCAGTAGAACTGGTTTAGGTCATTGGCAAAATGCAGATCGTCAGTAGCCTGAGGTGATTTGCATTTGTAATTTGTTATCTGTTTAATCCCACTCCAGAGCAATGCAGTGTCATTCGCTGAGAGCAGTTGTTTCAGTTTGTCTTTATACAAGTGCTTGGCCATCTATCTGCCTTTGAGAAGTTGTTCTAATCCTCTCGAAGTAGGTGCCTGGAGATGTCGAAGATCAGCTGTGAACCAGGGTTTGTCATTATTATAGCAAAAACTGGTTTTAGTTGAGATGCAACTGTCCTCACAGAAGCTAATATATGAAGTCACAGCATCAGTATAATCATCAAGATTATCTGTGGCAGCCCTGAAGATCAGTCCTAATGAGTACAGTCCAGACAAGAGACAGGTAGAGTCTCTTTGGCTTCACTACTCCACTTTTTTAAACTTTTAAACAGGCTAAGAGAGTTTAACATTTTGTCTGGAAAAAGGATTAATGTGGACCACCACATGGTCTAAGAGGGCCAAAATCAGCACGGGCCACAGCATGGTAGGGATTCTTCACAGTAGTGTAACAGTGGTCTAGCATATTCGCATATCTAGTCAGGATATTACAACTTTTTTTGTATTTAGGTATCTTGTAGCTAAGGTTACGTTTGTTAGTAGCCAAGAATGATAACTTGAGAGTGTGGGTATAGCTGTTTAGTCACCAATATATGTTGTCATGGTTACCTGGCTCTCCAAGTAATGCTAAATGCATTACCATTATATTTTTTATGGTCATTTTTAAAAATCCTACCTATTGACTTGAAAAAATGAGCATTGGAATGACTTTCCACGATATACATCAGACTTGTTGTCTCGAAAGAGATCACATCTGACATAAATCACACAAAAATAGCTTGACTAACAGAGATTGTTAGGCCGGTTACACACTGGAAGCGTCTCGCGAGCGTGGCGTTTCTTGTGCGTCTCAGAAGCGTGGCTGCTGCGTGTATTTTTCTGTGTCCTACACACCAGAAGCGTGTCTGACGCGGCACTTCTCCAGGGCATAGCGCCGACAGATTCAAACTCTGAAAAGTGTTTACGTTGTTTTTGGAGCCTATCCTACCCTATATATATAGGCTACATGTATACATTGGTTACAATGGAAAATTAAAACATAAATATATAGCCTACTGATTTGATTAAAGCAAAACAACGTCGGCAGTATTGACTGCAAAATATGTTACAGAATATTTCGTTCTGTATGACAGGTGAAATATTTGAAAATCTTTTCTCTGACATTTTTTATTACATTTCTACATTGATATTAAAAACTAGAGATTTTCAAACATCAAGATGTAATTTATTAATATGCATTCGTGTCTAAATGACATATTAACATATTTTCCTATTCAATTTTGCCTGGAAACGCTTCCAACACGCTTGCGTCTCACGTGAAAAATAGGCGTCTGTTCTATTTCTAGCAGGCACGCGTCTCAGGCGCGGCTCGAGACGCGCGCGAGACGCGCCTCTCACGCAGGCAGTGTGTAAGCTCTAACCTGATAACATGGGAGCCGAAATCAAAACGGACACGCCACGCGCCTGACACGCTCACGAGATGCTTCCAGTGTGTAACCGGCCTTAGGTATGGAGAAGCACAATTTGCCTTTATTTTAAACAATGCTCCCATCCCACCTGATTTCGTAATGACAGATGATGTTTATAACACATAACAAATAACTTAATATCATAATTACTTACTTTTGAAGCCCTTTAATGCCACTTTGTTGGGATGGTAAAAGCCTGTCTTGCAATGGCATTTGTATTTATCAAGCACAAATCCATGGCCTCGGATAGGCATGCACTGTGAAAAGAAAAAAGAATGATACACCATTTTGCATTAACGGTGATTAACACACTGAAATAAATATTTATTTACTACTAGTCTACGTCCATTTTTAAAAACCATATCAACTGCTGTTGTTCGTGGCTCAATAATAGGTTTAAATCTATCCCTGCTCTTTCAGAAAAATGTATTAGACAAAAAATCCTGGCTCACAATCGTCATTCCAATGAATCCCAAAGATGTTCAGTGGGGTTAAGGTCAGGGCCCTATGCAGGAACACATCGGGTCAAATGACCTTAAACTTCAAAAGTCGAAAAAACTCAGAAAGGACTTCAACGCGCTGATTGATGTTCTGGTTGACTCTGGAAAACAGTGTATTATCTCTGGGCCACATCCGTCTCTGTGTTTCAAAAATATTTACTTTAGCCACATCCACCAGTTACAAACCTGGCTCAATAGATACTGTTACAAATCTATTTTTCAGGGATAACCTACCTCCTGTAACATATTGGGTGAGCTGTGCTGTACACAGGGTGGTTGGGAGAGCACTTCTGTGTATGTATATTGTAATTAGGAGCACAGCTGTTTTGAGTTGGGTTAATTAAGCACCGGGCATAGGTTTGTATCAGTAGGCTATTTAAGTCCCCTGGTTAGGTTCACTGGTGCTTGATATTATTTTACGTTACGTGTCGTTGTAGGTGAGTGTTGTGTATAAGTCCCATTGATACTGTTGTGTTTGTAAATGTACAAGTCGCTTTGTGTAAGCGCATTTCATTTATCGTCAGTATAGTTTTGTCCGTTCGTTGTTCTATGTTTGTTGTAGACTACAATTAAATACGACGAACGTGATTATCTGGCTCTGCATCTCGCTCCTTCTGCACTTCACCTGTACGGATCCGTGACACCTCCAAACAGGTATAGTGCCAGAATCCTCTTTTTAAATAGGTCTCTCAATCAAGACTCACGTATAATTTCTGATGTTTATACAATGGTATTGTCACTGATTTAAATGAACATAATACAAACGCTTGCTACTAGAAAACAAAAATCATTTTTCGAAGAAATCCATGACTTGAACAAAAATTGTTCCGGTAAGTGACAACAGGACTTGTTGCTAGCATTTCAGCAGAAAACAACATTGTGTAACAGCTACGGAAAATGTCGCTAGCTAGGTGAAGAAAATAGCATTGGGTGATGTTTGCATATTGATAACATGATAGTTTCTGATTGATATATAGATATATATATAAATTGCTATAAATAATTTATATATTTACAATCACGATAGATGGATAGATTGCTGAAGATGCTTTAGCATATTAGCAGTAGGATCAGGGGAGGAGTGATCTGAGTGAATACTAACATTGTACTGTATTATTCCTTGAACTCCTCATGCCTTGTATCTCTGCCCACTCATCATCCAATGAATGTCTGAGGTGGATGACAAGCCAGTCCAGCAGTGTCTTCGACGGCAGAGTCCACTTCGGCATCCCCAAAAACAGCCCCGGCTGTTAGCTCAAGAGAAACCACAAACTAATTTGGAGTGGCTAGCTAAGGGCATCTTGTTTCCTCCTCTGAAGGGGTAGAACGAGGACCCTCTGCTGCCACCGCCTCTGCTCCGGCGCCATGCCTTGTGTCGGAGGCAGAGCCATCGTCTGCTCTTGTGTCGGAGGCAGAGCCATACTTTGCGCTGGCACCCTTTTCTGCATCCAAGGCAGAGACAGTCTCTGTTCCGGCGTCCCACCCTGCTCTTCCTGTGGCTTCCCAGAGGTATATTCAGAGCATGTAGGGGTACGGCAATGAACTCTATTCCATGTTTTTAATGTTTGGCTACACAAAACCCAGGGTTAGTAACTGCCCATTGACAATAGGTTTATTTTCGTTCATACCAGTTTCTCGTTCATACCAGTGTATGTCAATGTTGTATGTCATTGTTGTATGTCAGTGTTGTATGTTAGTGTTGTATGTCAGTGTTGTATGTCATTAGTGTATTTAAGTGTCACTCTTTTTTTCTGGGTTTTGTGGATCATTGATTGTTTTTTGTTGCTGTTTTGTGCGAGTGCTGCTGGTGTTTTTTTTTATTTGTTTCTCAAGGTAAATACATTTATAGAAAAATGATGAAGAGAAGCTCTGTGCCTTACCAGCATTGTCACAGTTTGAAATTAAACATCTACCATTTTGAAAGTTATGCGGTACTCTTTCAAAGGCGTTTCCTAAATATGTTCAATCACAAATTGAAAAATATTTTCAAACTAATTCACTAATTAAGTATGGATTCTAACCTAAGCCCTACCTAAATGGCCAAAATCCCACGGCAGTTAATCATTACCCAAGTGCTAATCACCCCTCACTGAATATATGGGGTCAATGGGGTTTTACCCGGGATTAGAGATTTTGTATAATTAAAAAAAAAAATAATACGTTGAAGAGGTATCATTTTGTTGAAGAATATGACAGCAGCATGTCCGAGATTTGTTTGAACCTTTAGGCTCAATATTCAAAACTGATTTATGAAATATCTGTTTTCCATTTGGAAAAAAAAATCATATATATCATATATACATATTGTAGCATGCCCCCTCGAATAAGGATGAGATCTTTACTGGTAGTTTTATGATGTTTATTCCTTATCCGTTCATCATATCACCAACGTAAGAACTGAAATGTATACAAACACATGTAATAGATCAGGTAACATTCTACACATTTTCATGCTGTTTTACATTTGTACAAAACGAACATATTACTAACAAATGCTTTTTTAAACTGATTAAACAAACCTTTTGCCTCTTCGGAGGGGCTGCAAGAATAAATCTACCATTTACCAGCTTCGTGTCGCAGTGAGCACCGCACTTGCGATGACAAGCTAAAAGATACAAACACGCCGCTCCCAAAAGAAAGTAAAGCGCGTAACTTAAAACAGAAAGTTAACCCCTTCAGCACAAAAACATAAAAACAAAAAACAATCACCTTTTCTGTGACAAAACACACACATGGTTATTTACACATATATATATATATATCACGTTTCTGGAGTTTTATTCTCAAATAAAACCGACAGACACACAAACGGAAACTATACAAACACTGTAACGTAAAGAAATGCACGACTTAAACAACAACGGTAACACAGTGCACATACAACAAACGATCAAACACACACCCACATTAACACTCTCATCTCATCTCATCTTCAACCGCTTATCCGGGGTCGGGTCGCGGGGGTAGCAGCTCTAGCAGGGGACCCCAAACTTCCCTTTCCCGGGCAACATTAGCCAGCTCTGACTGGGGAATCCCGAGGCGTTCCCAGGCCAGTGCGGAGATATAATCTCTCCACCTAGTCCTGGGTCTTCCCCGAGGTCTCCTCCCAGCTGGACGTGCCTGGAACACCTCTCTAGGGAGGCGCCCAGGTGGCATTCGTACAAGATGCCCGAACCACCTCAACTGGCTCCTTTCTATGCAAAGGAGCTGCGGCTCTACTCCGAGTTCCTCTCGGATGACTGAGCTTCTCACCCTATCCCTAAGGGAGAGGCCAGCCACCTTTCTGAGAAAACCCATTTCGGCCGCTTGTACCCGCGATCTCGTTCTTTCGTTCTCGTTCTTTTCCACATTAACACGTACATTTATTTTAAAAACAAGCACCAGTAAACTTAACCAGGGACCTTGAATAGCCCACTGATTGACTAACTGATTAACAAAACAGCTGTGCTCCTAATTTACACAGAACTGCTCTCCCTTAACACCCTGTGTACAACACAGCTCACACACTCACCCAATATGTGACATCCACACATTTCTAAAGATTCAGCTTCTTAATTAACTGATCTAATTCATTCCAAAAATAAACAGATTAATGAAACAAAATGGAAAAAATAACTTCAACAAATTAGTAAAACATTTTGTTTTCCGGTCTAGCTCACACATACCCTGAAGCTGTGTGCTGTGGGTCAGATGAAGAAAATAGTATGAAGAAAATATGAATAAATGCAGGGGTAAGAGCACTGAAGAAGCAAGTGTCCAATACAATCAACCAATGAATATGTTTTCATGGATATATTTAATCATAATGTTTATGTGGTTATGTCAGCTACTGTAAATCATTCTTTGAAATGATTTACATGCAAAGCATTCTGTCACTGCTCACTCTCCGTCGGGCAGACTTCAGCATTTGTCGTCACCAGTCTTCTAGCCACTTCGCAACTCCTCTCATGTCTTGTAAATGCACACACCTGATTCCCAAATTCTCATCATTATGTCTATATATTCCCTCTGTTGCCCCTTGCCTTTGTGTGGTATAGTTGCATGTTCATTTTTGTTATAATTCGTGTTCAATTACCATTCCTGTGCTTAGCTCTGTTTCTTTACAGCGTTACAGAATACCACACCGTAACCACGGAGCAGGAGTGGAAGAGCGGATCCAGAAGCACTCCACCATGCTCGCCAGCTTGGGTGAAGCAATGTATTGGGTTCTCCCGACCGTCCAACGCCTGAGGTGAAGAGGAGTCAAGCCAGCAAACCCAGCTAAGCAAACGCTCCATGTTGCTCCCCCAAGCACAGTCTGCGGTCTCCACCTAGCACTCCCAAGCGAGAATGACGGGACGACTGCCTGGTGCCAGGCTCTCTCCTCCAATTGGACCGACATTTACACACCATCAGCCAAGCACCATCCGATCAGGAGATGGTCTCCGCCCTCGTCTCCTGCCTCTGAGAAAGCCCTGGAGTGGGCCAACACGATCTGGATGGCAGGAGGAGACGCGTTGGACAGCTACAGGGAGTTTTCTAGTTTGGGAATTGCGGAATAAACCTCTGTGTAGAAGCAGTACAACCCTGTTATCACGTCTATCCCCTGTGGCAGGCGGAGACAGAGGCGATAGAGAAATACATCTCAGAGTCCTTGTGTTACGTTGCTCTACACCAGCACTTCTCAAAGTCCGGACTCCAGTCCGGATCCGGACCCGGAGGGAATTCAATCCGGACCCGCCTCCGTTTCGTATTTCAACAGCAGTAATTTTGTGTTAGAAATTAAAATTATGGATTTCCTACTTTGATAAACGCATTCCTGTCAAAATCATTTGTCTAGTGTTTATGTCTCTTTGGAGATGGTCCGAAATTAAAGCGAAGGCGATATATTTAAAGTTTTCCTCCGTGATTCAGTTGCCATGACATCCAGTAAGTGTATACTTTTGACATAATCGGGTGCGAGCCGCGCAACGCGACACTTCACCGCAGTAAGCGTTTGAATGGGTGTGGAGGATGTCATTGTCCAGGAAAAGAAAAGTTGATGGAAAAAATTGAGTTTTTAAAGATGATTGGACAGAGATGTATGCGTTCATTTTGCCCCAATCCAGCACAAAGCCATTCTGTTTGATTTCTAACGAGACACTTGGAGTTGTGAAAAGTGGAAATGTCAAACGGCATTATGAAAAAAAACACGATGTTTGTTGGTCCTGTGAGCATAACATGTTCAGATGATTTTACTTGAATCGTGCAGAAAACAGATAGAAAGGGATGGAGATATATAAGAGAGAAATAGCTGAGACAGGACAGAGAATAGGGAATATATTAGTTTGAGGGTAAAGAGAACCTCATTATCTTCACTCATGGGATGCAGACTATTTTAACACACACGCACATTTAAAGTACGATTTGTCAAATCGAACTAATTTTTGTGTTAATATGCCTGACTTGAGCCTTTACATTTGTTCCTGCAGATTGATTTGTTCAATGAATGTGCAGGTTTACATACATAAATAAACTGTTAAACTGCAAGTGGATTTTGTTTAGTTATTGAGTACAAATCAAACCCAGGGTGAGATCAATAAACCAATACAGTGCTAATATTTGAATGGGCCCTGGGCCACTTTGTACTGCAAAATTTGGGCCCCGACATCAAAAAGGTTAAGAACCCCTGTTGTAAAGCACACTGCCACTGGACTCTGGAGTAGTGTAAAGCACACTGCCACTGGACTCTGGGGTGGTGTAAAGCACACTGCCACTGGACTCTGGAGTAGTGTAAAGCACACTGCCACTGGACTCTGGAGTGGTGTAAAGCACACTGCCACTGGACTCTGGAGTAGTGTAAAGCACACTGCCACTGGACTCTGGAGTAGTGTAAAGCACACTGCCACTGGACTCTGGAGTAGTGTAAAGCACACTGCCACTGGACTCTCGATTAGTGTAAAGCACACTGCCACTGGACTCTGGAGTGGTGTAAAGCACACTGCCACAGGAGTCCAATGGTTCCGGACCTTTGACATTGATGACAATTTTGATTTGGACCTTTGAGTGTAGACTTTAAGAACCCCTGCTCTACACCCTCCACCTCTTCGAGTTTCTTTTTTGTGAATACAAAAGATTGGGGATTGCGTCCATGCATTGACTACCGTGTACTGAATAATACCACCATTCGCTACAGATATCCTCTTTCCTTCATTTCGTCTGTCATTGAGTCAATGCATGAGTAGCGCATCGTCACTAAATTAGATCTCAGGAGCGAATACAACCTGGTGCGAATTCGAAGGGGGACGAATGGAAAACAGAATTTAGCACAACTACGTGTCACTATGAGATATCAGTATGTACCGTCAGAATTTGCAACATAATCCATAATAAATAATATATAAATATTTTACATCACAAGGGAGGTTCTGCCCCTAATGCGCTAATGGCCACTGTTGATTTTATCTAGTCCTTGGTTGATTCCATTATTCTTATCTGCTGTTTTGGGATTATCATTAGTAGTGATAGGGTTTGAGGAGGCGCTGTAAATCAGACTCCTTCATAATACATGTGATGTAATGGATTGCAATGAGCTGTCTAAATAATTAATCAGTCTCTTTGTCAATGCACTTCTACCACTCCATTTACAGTTAGATAGAGCTTGAGCTGCCAAAAATGTTAGTGCACAAAATTCAGCACTAACCTAAAAGTAAGAAATGCTGAATGTATCATTCTAAACGTTTTGATTTTGTTTCTGACATCAGCCCCAAAAACCAGTATATAAATATGATATATTTTATAAATATGAATGTGCATAGCTGGCATGTACCACATGAGTATTTGCAGTTTTTCGTTGTATTGTGTGTCCCTGTACAACTGAGAAATTGACCTAATACTACAAAAAATGCAACAAATACTTTTAATTTAATAACAATTATTAAAACAATAAAATAATTATCCTGATTCTCCTGCAATCAACTCTGTATGAAAGAATATTTAGAGGTGTGATAACTCCTTCTAGCGCAGCTCCACTGCCCTCTGGTGGCAGGTTTCGGCGTTTGTCGTCGCTGACGTATTAGCAGCCGCCGCCCCCTCATTAGTCACATTGTCTAGTCCTGTCTACTGCACACACCTGGTGTTCATTCCCCCATTAGTCTCCTATATAGGCTCCCTCTGTTGGGTCATGTCCTTGTGTGGTAATGTTTCCTATTTCGTGTTTGTACACGCCACACGGCGTTATATAGCAGATCATTAGTGTCTGTAAAACCTCATTGAGCCCTAGTTTGTGGTGCTTTGGCGCTCCTTTTGTTGTTTTCCTAGTACAAGTGTGTACTAAGTAGTTTGCGTTGTGTTCCGAGGAGAACAGTATATTAAAATACCAACAACACTACGGATCCTGTGCCTGCCTCCTTTTCATATTACACCCACACCTCGCCGGCTATGAGACTAAGCCGGCGTGACAAGAGGTCCTTAAAAAGGATAAAAAACATATTCATTAACATGCATAAATAATATTTCAAATAAAAATATGGACGGGACCTCTATATTATGCAGCTCCACAGCGTTTTGCAGATAAAGTAACGCAATACCAAGTGCCTAGATACTGCCATTGCCAGTGGTACACAGGCCATATACCTCAAACGATGAGATGCCTTATTACTATTATAAACTGGGAACCAACACAATGAGAAAAGTAAGAATTATGGTGTCAACTATTATACCTGTGACATGTGACCTCATATTTAAATCACTCTTTTATAATAGTCATATTCATAATAACCCTCTCTATACTGTCTTTTATTTGTGCATTACTATTATGAGTGAAAAAACTGTAGAGAATAGTGGCTCTAGGTTTACTATGTGTATTTTTGTTTATGTAGTCGTGCCGAGTAGTTGTTAATTCAATTGCAGTTACACCAATGTGTAAAAAACTGTAAAATACTGATAATATGTAGGCCTATGTCAAAAATAAATGTTCTGTCAAAGCGAATACACAACATCCGAAAACCCCAGGTTTTATATTTGACCATTTTGCACATTGTTTCTGTTGGTAAATTTAAATAGTATTATTATTTTCCTGTTTGAATTCTATTCCTTTGATGAATGCAGAAATAATTATTTGGATACACTTCCAATTGTATTGAGAGTGCTGAACAAGTACTAAATATTTGCATAATCTTAATTGATTAGTTTCAAATACAGCAGAGGTGTTAAGTTGGTTCCAAGGTCTGCGGGCAGCGGGCAGCTCTAACCCTTTAGCCTCATCAGGACAACACAGCCTCCGAATGTTAGGATCGCAGCTTACACAAATGCACCATTCCTACCCTTCTCAATCACTGGAATTCCAAGCACCTGTTTCGTATTACCCCTTCTGTATGTAACCTAGGTCTTTCCTCCAGTCTGTGTGAGGTATTGTTTGTACATTAAAACGTACGAAGCCTGTTCTCAATCCAGGTATGACTACCAGTTTTAATCCTAGCTTGCCTTCTGTTCCTTCAAGTTTGCCTAGTCCCACTGTACCTTTGCCTGAGCTCTCTTCGTCTTCTGACCAGTTTGTAGTTTTTGGTTATTCTGTCTCTAGCCTGCTCCTTTGTACCTTTGCCCTGACTCCTGGATTACCTGTGTATTGACATCAGCCTACTCTCTTGACCAAGGGCCTCATTTATAAACTCTGCGTACGCACAAAAGAATGCGTACGCCGCTCTCTACGCAATAGTTGGGATTTATAAAAAGAAAACATGACGTGAAAATGTGCGGTTCTCCACGCAAGCTGGGACCCATGCGTACGCACAGAAATGGGTGAAATGAGAAATGGCGACACAGTCGGCAGATGGATGAAATACCTGAAACTGTGTGAAAATGCAGAACATTGTGTAAAATAAATCAAAATATGACCTGCCATTAATAATATGAAAGATTTACAAAGCCATTCTTACAATTAAAAGCCTACACAAACAACTGTTAGATCGATCTGCAAAAACAAATATAGAAAACAAGATATAACGTTAATTAAAATGAATAACCTATATATTTCCAAAAAATAACTAAAATATGTTTTGTAATTATATTGTCATGTTGTGCAATTCATCCTCATAAATAATACGGCGAACAGAATTAAATGTATAAAACTGATATTCTTGTCGATGTCTCCGTCTGGCGGAGCGGATAGATGGGATAGATATGGATATATGGAAAGATGGATCGATGGAAATATAGATAGATAGATCTAGGTGGGGAGATGGATATACATATATATATATGTTTATTGTCCACTTTATTGTCCACTTAGTATAGGTTATCCGGGTTATATCAGACGTGTTAGTATAATAGGTTTGTCTCATAATTACATAAAAGTTTCACTGCGGGTGAACAGGCAATCAAAAAAGAGCAGCAATGTCCGTTTTTCAAATGTAATAATCTGTGCACAGAGTGAGAATAAAAATGCTTTCATATATCAAAAACATTTTCATTCGATCAATCTCCAAATAATTTGTGTCACATTATCAGCAACATTGTGCTAATAAATCGGCATTTTGGCATTAGTGATGCCCAAACTGTGCCCAACAAACAGCATGTTCTCCTCTTTTCCACCTCTCCATAAGCAAGCAAGCAAGTTTATTTATATAGCACAATTCATACATTGAAGCAATTCAATGTGCTTTACAGAGGAAAATAATAAAATGATAAAATACATGCTTTTATCAAAATAAAAATAAATAAAAACAAAATAAATAAATAAAATACATGCATTTTATAACAATCTGTAATGCTGAAGTGAGGTATACATTACAGGTTTTCATTTATGCCATGCATCAGAATAAAAACAAATAAAAGCATAAAAAGATAATTAAAATAAACTTAACAGTGTGATAAAGTTTAAGTGCTCAGTCATATGCTTGCGAAAAGAGAAATGTTTTTAGCCTGGCTTTAAAAATGGATACATTTTGGGCACGTCTAAGATCTTCTGGTAATGTATTCAAGTTGCATGCAGCGTAACTGCTGAATGCAGCTTCACCATGTTTAGTTTTGACTCTGGGCTCCACTAGCTGTCCTGAGTTCAGTGATCTGAGTGCCCTGCTTGGTTTATAATCCTCAAAAATATCAGAAATGTATTCTGGGCCCAGTCGATTCAGAGATTTATAGACTACTAGCAAAACTTTAAAATCTATTCTGTAACTAACTGGAAGCCAGTGCAAAGATTTAAGAACCGGCGTGATGTGTTCTGTTCTCTTAGTTTTTGTTAACATTCTAGCAGCAGCATTCTGAATGAGCTGCAGCTGTTTTACAGTCTTTTTGGGAAGTCCAGTTAAGAGCCCATTACAGTAGTCAACCCTACTGGAGATAAATGCATGGATAAGCCTCTCTTGGTCTTTTTTCGACACCAGATCCTTGATTCTGGCTATATTTTCAAGATTATAGAACGCTGTTTTGGTGACCGTTTTGATATGACTGGTGAACGTAAGATCTGAGTCTATCATCACACCTAGATTACGCACTTGGTCCCTGGTTTTTAAGGCTCGAGAATCAAGTTCTTTCCTAATATTAGTTATTTTATTTTTGTTGCCAAACACAATAATCTCTGTTTTATTTTGGTTTAATTGTAGACAATTTTGGTTCATCCAGTCATTGATGTGCTCTATACATTGATACAGTGAGTCAATAGAGCTGCAGTCAGATGGTTCGAGAGCCATATATATTTGAGTATCATCTGCATAACTATGGTAGTTAATATTGTTGTTCTGTAAAACTTTGCCCAGAGGTAGCATATAGAGATTGAACAGAAGTGGTCCGAGAATTGATCCCTGGGGAATTCCACATGTCATAGCCACCTTATTAGATTCATAATTGCCTATGGTGACAAAGTAACTCCACCCATCTAAATAAGACCCGAACCAATTAAGGACTGTCCCGGAGAGTCCTACCCAATTTTCCAGTCTGTCCAGAAGTGTTATATGATCTACTGTGTCAAATGCAGCACTGAGATCTAATAGAACCAAAACTGTAATTTTACCCGAGTCAGTGTTCAGTCGTATATCATTTAAAACTTTTATCAGAGCCGTTTCAGTACTATGGTGAGTTCGGAAGCCTGATTGGAATTTGTCTAAAGACCGTTTGAGTTCACAAATTTGCTGAGTTGATTGAAGACCACCTTCCCAATAATTGTGGCTATAAAAGGTAGATTTGAGACTGATCTATAGTTGTTCAAAATAGTTGCATCCAGTGTTCTCTTTTTTAATAGCGGTTTAATGGCAGCTGTTTTTAGTGACGTTGGGAAAATCCCTAATTGTAAAGAGCTATTAACTATTTGCTGCAGATCTATTGTTATGGAGTTAAAAATTGTTTTTAAAAAATCTGTTGGGACAGCAGTGGCTTTCGGGGATGGGCTGAGAGGGGTCTCCTCACAGTGGATCAACTGTTTGATGGAAATGTATTTAAAACCTTTGCCCAATTAAGAGCAAAATTCAAGTTACCCTCAAGTGATATATATAAGTATTTTCAGATAAGGAGCTATGTAACAAAACATAATGATTGGGAATTTATCAGAAGAGAGCCTACAAGTATAGAGAAGCATTTTATTAAGTTGATTGAAAATGGTGGTGTAATGAAAAAACAAATGTCCTTGATGTACAAAAAATTGTTGATTGACATGTCAGATAATACACAACACATAAAACAACAATGGGAATTGGAGCTGAATGTTACCTTGGATGACGATGTTTGGGTTTACATTTGCTCTGACTGTCATAAGGGTGTGGGCAGTCAGGTTTGGAGGGAGTTTGATTGGAAGACAAAAATCAGATTTTTCAGGACTCCGTTAAAATCTTTTCTCACCAAGTGTACTATGAATGACAAATGTTGGAGAAACTGTGGATTGGTTGGTGATCAAGCTCACATCTTTTGGGACTGTCCTATCATACATACCTTTTGGAAGGACATTGAGGACATTTTGGAAAATCTACAAAAAATTAACATCTCTTTTGACTCCCAAACCTTTTTACTGTATATCTTTCCAGACAATCTTTCTCAAGACCAAGCATTTCTTCTCCATCTCCTATTAATGACGGCAAGGAAAATGATAATAATCTGTTGGTAAAAAACCTAAGCCACCCACCGTTAGGCAATGGGTACAAAAGATAAGACAAGTTTATTTAATGGAACGGTTGACAGCACAACTGCAATTTAAAACCCCAGTTTTTGAAAGAAGATGGGGTCCTGTTATTGACTTTCTGAAATAGGACATAAGCCTATGCTTTAAATTGTATATGTTGTTGAGTGTAAATGATGTATGAAGCCCAGTCTCAGGACAATGTTCATGTTTTTGTTTTTGTTTTGTGTGTGAATACACAATAAAGTTAAAAAAATAAATAAAAAGTCTGTTGTTAGTGTGTCAACACAACATGTGGAAGCTTTAAGACATCCAACTGTTTCTTCTAGGGTTTTTGGGTCAATTCTATCAAATTGTGACATAACGGACAAGTTGTTTCTTGGTGGTTGTATCGGCAATACAGGGTCATTGTTTGACTTTGTAGTTTTGATGGTCTGCCTAATACTTTGGATTTTTTCACTGAAGAAACTAGCAAATTCATTACATTTTGCACTAGACAAAAGTTCAGGTGCTATCTGCTTTGGGGGGTTGGTGAGTTTGTCGACCATGGCAAACAGAGTGCGGGTATTGTTGATATTCTTGTTGGTCATTCCTGATAAATGTTGCTGTCTAGCCCTGCGTAACTCAAAGCTGAATTTACCAAGGTTTTGTTTATAGATGTCATAGTGGATTTGAAGCTTAGTTTTTCTCCACTTACGTTCAGATTTTCTACAATCTCTTTTAAGGGTGTTAACCATTATGGTGCTTCTCCATGGAGGTTTCTGTTTTCTTTGAGTTCTCTTTACCCTTACCGGTGCAACACGATTCATGACATCCATAAGAAAACTTCACATTTTCCGGTTTTCCTCCCAGTTTGTCATGACGTTTCAATCAATGAATATTAATTTAGGGCTCGGACTATTTATGGGCAAATATGGGCGTGAAATGAAGCCGCAAAAGCTGCGCCACATTTAGAGTTCATTGTGAGTTATTAAGCGAAAAAGGCGTAGGACGTGCGTGCGCACCGTTTAATAAATCCCAATATTTTTGTCCGTACGTACTTCCAACGCTTCGTCCGTATGCCACTTCTGATGCAAATCGTACGCAAAGTTTTATAAATGAGGCCCCAGGTCTATTGCCTGCCTCTGGAATTGTTTAATACATTAACATTTGTTCTGCAATTGGGACCAAACGTCTCAGAGTTGTATTCTTACAATATGTTACTAGTTACTTGTGAGGGGAACAGAAGAATAAAACAACCGATGGCACATCCATCTGCTCTTTTAAATTGAATATAAGATCCTTCCAATTGGTAAAATAATCATTTGATAATTACTTCCGGAACAGTGGATCATTTATTGAGGATCAGAAATGCTGTTTTCTCATAATGGCAATTGTAATTGGACTTGAAACCTGATAACTTAAACAGAAATATCACTGACTAACAGGAGTTAAGACCAGATTGGTCAACCTCGAACACCATGAATAATATGATTGATGTGTGGTTGTACTCTGGGTTGGTTAGGGGGAAGGAGGGTTGAGCAAAAACTTAAATGAATGAATTAATAAATTGAGGCATCAGTTGTAGGAATTTTGTCAAATTGAATATTAATAGGATAAAAAAACAGATTTAGATTCATGCCCACATTTTTTTATTATTTAACATTATTTATTTACAGTATTATTTCTAACATATAATTTCAAATGGTCACCTTTAAAATATAGAACTTTTGTATGATTTGACCAATGGTTTTCCCCAAGTAAACAGCTGCAGTCATTTTACGGAACACCTGGGGCCTCATGTATAAAACTTTGCGTACGATTTGCGTCAGAAGTGGCCTTCGGACGAAACGTAGGATGTACGTACGGAAAAAAATATTCAGATTTATTAAACCGTGCGCACGCACGTCCTACCCCGTTTTCGCTTAATAGATCACAATGAACTCTAAATGAGGCGCAGCTTTTGCGGCTTCTTATCATGCCCATATTTGCCCATAAATAGTCAAAGAAATGCCCTATACATTGATTGAGACGTCATGGCAAACACAGACGAAAACCAGAAAAGTAACGTTACTAAATGTGAAGTTTCCTGTTGGAGAGGTGGAAAAGAAGAGAAAATGTTTTTTGTAGGGCACAGTGTGGGCATCTCTAATGCCAAAAGACAGATTTGACAAAATTTTGCTGATGCTGTGACACAAATTATTTGGACGTTGATCGAATGAAAATGTTTTCAATTTATGTAAGCATTTTTATTCTCACTCGGAGCACCGATTACATTTGGGAAAACGGACAGTGCTGCAGATTGCGCTTTTTGGTTTGCCTGTTCACCTGCAGAGAAACATAATATAATTATGAGACAAACATTATACATATATGAACACGTCTGACATAACCCCGCTAACGGTTGGCTGAGATATCCCTGACCTGTCAGCCAATTCCCTATGAAAATGCCAGTCGCCAGAAATCCTAGTATTGTAAGGACTCCAAGTGGTGCTGGCACGGAGTGGTTTCAAAGAGTGCTCCTTTGTAACGTTGGGCCCAAAAGAGCGAAGAGGTCCAACAAGACAGCCCGAGGAAGTCGGAACCGACTTATGAGCCACTCGTCCTCGTTTGCCAGAAGTCTTCTTGTTATCTGAATAAGCGTTCTCTCCGAATACTTCCATTTGCCACATCTTCAAACAGCGCTAGATCTGCCATTGTGCATCATTACGCATTGTGATGGCATGGCTTTTTATTACCATCCATTTGATTGTATTTGATAAGTCACAGGTGTCAGTTTTAATCAAATTATAAATGGGAAACAGTTCTGCGCAAATAAAAAAGTATTGCACCTTTCAAAATGGTTAAGACATGCGTCACGATGAAACACATTTAAAATAGAACCAACTAAAAGCATATACATGAACACTATGATTCTGTATCTGATAACGGCATGTATATATGAAATACACTTTCCCCAGTGGACAATAAAGATCTATATATATATATATGTATCTCTATCTACCCATCTATCCATCTATCTGCTCCGGAGACATCGACAAGAATATCAGTTTTATACACGATTTTGTTCTTTTCTCCGTATTATGAATGAGGATGAATTGCACAACATGACAATATAATTACAGAACATATTTTAGTAATTTTTTGGAAATATATCTTCATCTGAATTTACGTTATCTTATTTTAAATAGCTCGTTTTTGCAGATCGATCAAGCTGATTGTGTAGCCTGTTAATTGTAAGAATGGCTTTGTAAATCCTTCATATTATTAATGACAGGAGATATTTCCATTTATTTTACACAATGGTCTGCATTTTCACACAGTTTCATGTATTTCATCCATCTGCCGATGATGTCGCCATTTCTCATTTCATCCGTTTCTGTGCGTACGCATGGGTCAGAGTTTGCGTGGATGATAGGGTGACCACCTCCAGTCAGACAAAATGTGGGACAAGTAGCATGGTAAAGTGGGACAATGTGGGACAGAGGTAATAACTTTAAACTTAAGATATGTTGTCTATCTAATTTACCAAGAAACATTTTTAAACGTTTTTTAAAGATTAAGACACTACCTGACCCAAAATATCACCCAAGTTTCTACAGCTTAAGGCATAGGCCTATAAAAGACAAAACGCTAATTTTGCAACATTTTATTGGGACTATCAAATTAGTCAACTGTCCAAAGAACCAGGCATTAGGGTTAGTCGGTAGAGCGATATGAATGTGTGTGATGTACGGCATGATAAATGCTCGTCACTTCTGCTGCCTAAACTTTGTCAGCCTGTGGGTCATTTGGTTTATTGAAAAACGATTGCACTGATTTGCATGTTTCTTGATTATGTGTTTTTTTCTGTGGTACTCACACGCACATGTCGCTTCACATCGTATTCTCCACCATGTCCCACAGAAAAACTGCTTTTGCATAAAATGCAAAAAGATCTCTCTGCTTCACCATCTACAGGTCTTAGCCATGAGTATGTTGCGGTCCATTCTCTATTAAAAGTGCATCTTCTCTTTTTCGTGGCCACAGCCCGCACACTGGCCATGGCTGCTTAACCTGGCCGAACAGCGCGCTGCCGCGCTCTCCAATTTGAGATTGTTGACAATGTTGAGGCGTTCGTGCGCCAGGCAACAGTTTGATTGACGTACGACTCAGCCTATCGAGAACTAGGCGAGGCAGCTCGCGCGCCTATTGGCTGCTCTGTGGCGTCAGCTCCAATGAAAGGCGCTCGGGCCATTATGGCCCGCCGGAATGCGTGTAACTTATGCCTGTACCGCTCCTCAGAACTATTGGACAAGGACATAAGTTAACAGTACGCCTATGGACGTATCCGTGTATTTATTAGGCAGGGTCGAATGAAGCGGGACAGATGCTCAATTTGCGTGAGGCGGGACAAAGGGTAAAATTGCTGTACAGTACAACGTAAAGCGGGACAGGTGGTCACCCTAGTGGAGAACTGCACATTTTACCGGCAAGTTTGCTTTTTATAAATTCCAACTATTGCGTAGAGAGCAGCGTACGTCTTCTTTTGTGCGTACCCAGCGCTTATAAATGAGGCCCCTGGTCCTTTATTCTGGCTATATTTTTTAAATTATGTAATGCTGTTTTGCTGACAGCTTTGATATGACTGGTGAACAAGAGATCCAATCCAGTTATTTTCGAATATTACTTCTCCTATGTTTTTGCCAAATCAATTAATTCAAATGCCAAGCTGAAACACCTAGCTAATCATGTTTCTAGGCCCACAGTTTAAATTGTTAAACGAAAGAACAGTGAAATGTGAGAACGTATTGTGTGTGTGTTCTATGGCAAGCTGCATAGAGTCAAGGTGCCGCTCTTAGACAAGTTTAGTAAGAGTGCCTTGTCTGTCTCTCACCAGCCTTATTTTCAACAAGATCTGTGCTCTGTTTTGTTTGTGTTGAGAAAGGTACAGAGACTAAATTAAAAAAGTATACAATCTGAAAAGGGTGTTAAGGACTACATGACAATTGGCATATGCTTGAAATCATCTAGGAAGATATTAATTGTTCCTGCTAATACAGGCATGCTGTTTAAGCTGTGTTTAGTTTGTGTCTCTCTTCCTCTCTCAACTCTCAGGAATATTGTGTCTTCCTAATCAATACGGTAGTAGACACATTTATTTCACTACGCCAAGTCCCATCAGATCGAACTAACTATAGCTATGCCTTCTTGCTAGTCACTCACATACATTAGAAAATGCATCCAAATGCAAATATATTACCAATAAAAGGCTCACTTCATTAAACCAAAATGTACTTTTTTAATTTAAACTGATCTTTTCTGTAAGAAGAAAAATGGCCATCAATGAACTGCAAAATCAGTTCTGTATATATTTTAACACACTTTCTTTAAAATTCAAGCATTTTCTCAGAAACCTGTCTGAACAGCTATTTACCGAAGTCAATACAACCCAACATTTCTGAAGAAATGCTTGCCTGCATTGTCTTATAATTAGCCAGGTTGGATGCACCCGACCCGCCAGACATTGCTTAATCGCACAGCCACCAGCGACACAACGGGGTGATCCATTGCCTGTTTCCGACAAAGAGTTATTTTCACACCTGGTTCTGTTAATAAACTTGTGCACCAAACGTTTGGTACTACGCCACAAGTATTGCCTTAAATTGACTTGTATAATTTAGATTTTAAAGAAACTTACATTCATGTCAGCAAGCAAGCTTGGTGGTCTTGATTAAACCAAAACAAAGGAACCTGTTGGGCAACACCATCCTTTTTTCCCACCAACGCTCATTTGAAAAGGGTCAAATCAGAGAACTAATAGCGCTGATGTCTGTACATTTCTCTTGAAATAACAAAAAAACAGACAATGAGCGCAAAATGTTTATCCGTACGGTTAGGTTTGGGGGGGCTATGGGGGCTGTCAGAGGGTCAAGATGAGAAGCCCCTGCCGCTACATTTCTGGGAGTTTGTAGGAAAGCTCTTCCATCCATGAAAGCAGGAGTATACAGAATAATCTGAAGAGTAAGAAGATGTACTCCTGTCTCCAAACCTGTGGGTTAGGAAATATGTGGAATCGGTGGAGGAGGAAGAAGACACTTCAGCTTCCAACACGGGAGGATCAGCGGCCCCAGAGGGATTTGACAACCAGCCCCTGGAGGTGACCTGGGTCTCTCTAAATTCACTTGCTAATGCAATTATTTCAGGCATAATTAACAATCAGGCACACAAAATATGCTGTTTAAACCCATAGCAGAGACAAAAAAATGTAAATTGCTAATTTATATAATTAGAATGTATCTAATTTATTGATTCAAACAAGTACAGTACAACGAATTGCAGTTAGCATCCAACCATATCTGTAAAGAGAGCAGTGCAAAAATGATAAGCAGGGCAGTGTGTCAAATGACATGTAAATGTGGCATTGTGCAACTATCCAGAGGGCAGTATCAATCAAATGTATTTTATAAAGCCCTTTTTACAACAATGTTGTTACAAAGTGCTTTTACAAACACCCAGCCTGAATCGGACAGAGCATGCATCAACTAGTTGGTACACAGCGGCTTGGAACTCGTGGTTGTCCCTAATCAGACAGCAATCGTGGTGTCCTCTGCGTACTTGACATAAGTATTGGACACCGGTGTTCAGAGTCAGGTTGGGGCAGGTGAGTTTGTCCAACCTGACAGACTCAGGTCTGTAGTAAAATCCAGAGTGACATTGCAAACAGTGGGGCTGATCCCAAGGTCTTGGAGTTTGGTAACCAGCCTCGAGGGGATGACTGTATTGAATGCTGAGCTGAAGTCTATGAACAACATCCTCACATAGGTGTTGGTTTTGTGAAGGTGGGTCAGGGCAGAGTGGAATTAAATTGGGGAAAGACAGCACTTTTTTATTATTTGTCTCAAGAATGTTTAATGTTTACATTGGCATTTGGGAGACATCTGGAAAATGTAACAATCTTTATAAAACAATCAGAGACATAGCCAAGATATAAGGCCTGCCAAAATGAAATGTCTGTTGCATTAAGAATTTTAAGTAAGACCTCTACAAGAATTATCGTCCATAACTTCAGTGAGCATGTACTTGGTAATTAGTGTCACGATTGCGGTGTGGCAGGTAGCAGGTACGACACAAGGGCAGAGAATGAGATATATATATATATATATGAAGATGTATTCCTTAGCAGGACAAACAGAATCTACCGCCTAACACATAGGACGATAGAACTCTCGAACAACCAAAACACTCACGGAATATCTAATAACAGGAAAACAAAACCACAAACCTTTATCTGACGTGTACTGAAAAGTATGCAACCTACAAACAGTAAACAATGCCACGACTCCGACAGACAGAACAGACAAGTACATAGACTAATGACAGAACAGACAACAGGTGTGACACGAAACCCAGGTGAAAACCATATTCCATGATTAGACTCCTCTCCGCTGACAGGGGGAGTGTCACTCTGACAGAGGACAGAAATGTCCGAATGTTAAAATTAGCTGTGTTTGGTTGTCTCTGTGAAGAGATTGATCTATATATTTATGTTTTATAATGCAGGCTATTGACTATTATTTGCATATAAAATACGTGTTTTTTTACGTCTTTGTGCTTTCCGACCCTTATACAGTTTAACTTCTGACTGCCCTCAATGGTGCTGAATGTAGTCACGTTATTGCTGCTTTTTTGGTAACAGATTCATATGTTTCCTTAGATTAGGTTCTGCTCTGCTTTCACAGTGCTTATTAATGTTAAAACCCAGCCGTACCGGCAAACATTTTTAATATGGGTGGTGATAGTGGCCCACAATATGTTTGGGCATCATGGCCTGTTATAATAAATCTATACTTCTGGCCAGTGCTGCACTTCCAGAGTTGTGTAATTCCTGACTGGAACTGTCAAAGGTTTTTTCAGATTTCAGGCTGTCAGATTTCTGGTTCTTTCTAAAACATTTTCCTCTCGCAAAATACAGTACCCTAATCAACATTTATTGGGAGGTCAAAATCCCTAATTATAAGTGGCCCGTTATGATGAGCTAACATTTATCAAGACCGGTAAGCATGTCTGGCCAAAGTGCTGAGCAGTCGGAGAGAATAACAGTTTCACATACCATTGAGTTATCCATAGTTTATTGATTCGATGATTCAGACAAGACGTCTGCAGAATTTGATCTATCCACTGTAACGTTAGAATGTATGTCTGTGCTAACGGTACTGCGGCAACAAACTAAAATCATGTCACAAGGGAAAATATAGGGGAGATATACTTTGCTATGTTACTCTTAACTAAACCAGTGTGTTTCTGCACAGTTCTTGAGGAAATGTTGCTTCCTGAAGAAGTTTGGAACTCTGATGCAGCAGATGCAAATGAGAACATGCCTAAAATGCCGAAGTCCACAACACCCTGACATAAGGTTTGAAAAAAAGGGATTCAAACTATTATTTTTTCAAAGAATCCTCAGTTTTCAGTAATAACAGCTTTTGGCATTCTAGTTGTGAATTTGTTAAGGTTATCCGAAGAGATTTCACACCATGCTTTCTAATGCACCTCCCACAAGTTGGATTGGCTTGATAGGCTGCTCCCACAACAGATCAATATGGTAGAGAACCGGTGACTCTGCTGGCCAGTCCATTATAGACAGAATACCAGCTCAATACCATCTCTAAATAGTTATTGCATAGTTTGGCGCTGTGCGTTGGGTCACTGTCCTGTTGTGAACCAAATGGAAATGCCAACCAGTGCAAACATCGAGTTTCACCTAATCTTGCCATGATGTGGTATCGGCACATGGTATCGGTAATTCTGAACAATTTTTAACAAGTACAAGTACAAGATCACAGTATCAGGCCTGAAACCAAATACTGGTATTGGTATCGGTGAATCCCTAACAATCATAATACCACAGTATTCTGGACAAAAATGTACTCGCTTTTTTTTCGAGGACAAGGACATTTCTATGTGACCCCAAACTTTTGAACGGTTAATCTATATTACAAATTCACAATCCAAGAATTAAACAGATGGCATAATGCATCTAAAAAAAGCTATGATATTTTCACAACATTCCAAAATGAAAAACATGGAGCAATGGCTTAGAATTTACCCATTAAAGACATTGGTAACTTCCACAGATCAGTGTACAAGTTCCTGGCAGGTCTCATTCCCATACACACACTTAAACAACAAATCAATCAGCCATTCATGCATCCATTAGACGTAGCTACCTCCATAGTGGTCAGGTTGCATCGATGAGTCCCAGCAAACCAGCCATCTGCCGAGCACTGGTCGATGTCAACATCCTGCAGATTCACGTCAACTCGAACCACACCCCTGGACCAGAGGAAATGAGAAACAATGGTTTATTACTATAGCCTATTACAGAAATCTATACAAGATATATTGCACAGTACTTTAAAACAAATCTATAATTAAGAATTCCTGAAATATTAGTACAAATTAAGCACTAAACATTACATTTAAAATAAAAAAAGTTGTATTCACGAAACGCCTTGCAAGAATTTTTGTAAGTGATAATTACACAGTGCAATAACATGCATTAAAATCATTGTACAATTATAGGATGCATTGGGCTGGAGGCAAAATAGTAAAGGAAAGGTTGATGAAGAAGTCCACCTGCAAATGAAAATGGAAAAGTAGGACCCTAATAAGGCCACAATTGACATTTCACCAAGCTGTCAAGTATAGTTATGTGATTGGCTGAAATATTGTTGCCTAAACAAACACACTTATCACAATACAATACTTACAAGACATTTGATAAGATTCTCTTCAGATTGGCCTAAATACAATGTATCAACACTTAATCCAACAGCTGTCGATGGTTATCTCTGAAGCATTTGCTAAACCTAGAGATTTTAGATTGTCAGCCAAATACATGCAACCACACATATGAATACTCGTTATTGCTGAATGATTCACAATTGGTCAGCATTTAAGGGGAGGGGGGGGTAAACACTGAATAGTTCTTTCAACATGCATGATAGACAGCAAGGAATAGGAAGAGATTATAGACTGGTGATCTGTCAGAGAGGTAGTGGGCATAGAAACTGTCATAGAGGTGGGCATGGGCACCAAGAGGGATCGGTGAGGTGGGCATGGTGCCCGTCAAAACATTGATCGTCAGAAAGAGTGAGGCAGAACTATCCATTAATCACAACCTGATTACTCATGATGGATCTTAAAGTTAGAAATGTAAGTGTTGGAGCCAATTTCAGTCGGTTAAATATTTTGCTTTATACTAAAACGACGACACCCGGTGGACACCTAAGAAATGTTCCTGCAGTGGAAATCTCCCCTGGGCACCTATTAATGAGGGACAGGTGTGCTGGGCCAAACGAGAGGCAGAAGGACAATGTTTGTCAACCGTGGCAGGTCGGTCGTGTGATACATTTAGTTAGTTAGATAGATATAGAAACGTCTTAAAATTACAAAGCCTATTTTTATTTTGAACTTTGCTTTTTGGAAATAACCGTTTTCGGTTTGAGACCACACACATCACGCACCATTAATCCGTGACAAAAGGAACCCCCAGAAGTCAAGACACAATACAACAAACGTAAGTAGGTTTTAATTAGATCACGTTTTATAGACGGGGCCGACGCACGCGTTGACATCTTTATGCCTCTCAAGAGTTGGCCTATTGAAAGTATAGGAAATGGCCAGTACATGTGTTGCCTAATGTGAAAACTGTAATCTGTTTTCTACCGTACTGTAGCATATTACTTTTAGCACTTCAGCACTAAGGAAGATTTATTTTGATTTGTGTCTTGCATTGTTTGTTATTGTATTCACTGGTAGTTAAAACAACTAAACTGAAAATATATAATTTTGTTGTGTTTAGGTAATTAAGCCATATGATCTGATGACATTTCATTTTCACTTTGGTTTTGTGGTGAGAGATGTTTACATTCCTAATGAATGCACAATGTCAAGTTTTGATTGAAAGACTGGATGCGTCACAAGTGTGATGAGTTGGCAATTTAAATAACAAGAGTTATGCGATTTCACCACATAGTTGCGATAATGGTACCAAAGCAAAAAATAACTGCAATAAATAAAAGAAGATGAAAATATAGAGAAGTTTCCTTTCATTTGTAAGAAACTGCCTCTGTCCCTCTTCATGCCAGGGTTGACACTCCCCCATCAAGGACAGTGTCTTTCACCTGTGTTTGTTCTCACCTGTTTTGTGTTTAGTTCATTAGTGTCGGCATATAGTTTGGTCTGTGTAAGTTTGTCAGTGTCGTCATTGTTTCAGGTACGTTGGGTTCTGGTTCTATGTTGGTGTGTCATGTCTGTGTTTCATGTCGGTATGCATGTTACTTTATTGTTTGTAAGAGGTTCTCCTTATTCGTTCTTGTGTTTAGTTCAGGGGTTTGGGGGGTATATGTTGGATGGTTCTGTGGTTGATGTCTGTCTCCTTGTCAGGGTTTTATGTCTGTACTCTGTTGGGGGGTTTTCTGTGTTATGCTGGGTTTGGGTGCTTATTTGAGTTACGTTAGGTGTCAGGTAGGGTTTGCTGTTTTCCGTTTTTAAGAAGTCTGATCCTTGGTTGTGTTTTGTGTTTCAGTCCTTTGTGTTCAGTGCCTGTCTTGCCTGATTAATTAATAAAGACGTTCATTGGAAGTATTCTCTGCGCCTGTGTCTATCTCCTGTCATCTGCCAAGGGCAGATCCTGACATCCTTATTGACATCCATTGTACACATATATTTTCGTCTCGAAAAAGATCAGGAAAGTATAGGGATATATGACTTCATGACAATACAAATAAAGAAAAAAGGTATGTTTGGATTGTTCTTTGAACAGCAAAATATCAGTTTAGATCTACATGATGTATGATGTCTACAGACTTTGAGTTCACCGTTGCCTTTTTGGCATTGCTATCTTTCCACCTTTTTTATTTTGACTCTAGATGTAGCAGGTGTTTGCACCTGATATGCCTGCACCTGCTGGGATATTCAATACAACTTGGCACAAGCAGATAATGAAAGATCAGGATTTTCCATCCTCTATCGCTGCCTTATTTTACTGAATTGAAATTTGGTGACAATCTTTATATTCAACTAAATATGAATAATTAAAGTGTGAATTAAATATTACTACTCTAAGATGTGCATACAAACACAAGCACACACAAAAACACATGCAAGTTCATGCTGCTGGTAAAGCTTCTTGTCCAGGTGCAAGTGAACTGGTGTATAGTAATTTCCATTGGATAGAATGTGATGTGTACATGAACAGACTCTGCCTATGATGTTATTAATAATTCTGCTGACCTACACTCTTGGCTGATACTCAGATAAAAATACATTGCTTTCCCACCACAAACAATATTAATGTTTGGCTTCCTGGTTCCTGAGAAGATACTCTTAACAGCTCATCACATCATGTTGCAGTCAGTTCCACCTCGCTAAAACCCAGAAATGTGTCTTTTCATTCCCACTTCCTACATCCACCTTTTTAAGATTCAAAATCAAATTCCGAGAACAATTTTCAACACTGAGGTACCTGAAAAGACTTAAGAATGTGCAGTCATCTGAAGATTTGAAATGCCTGCTTTCAGCTGTTCCTGACCCAGTGAATATATGTTAAAAATAACAGTGCAATTTAGTCTGGGTAATACACTCTAAACACAACAATGGTCATTGGGTCCTCAGGCACAACAGCTGAGATCACAGAGAGCAGGAAAATGCATTGCCCCAGGAATCAGAGAGCTTTCATGCTCTACTCCATTCATTGCGGGTCTTAAGAAAAGCAAGGAAATGTATGAGCATTGAAAACCGGGTTTCACATTCTTTAATGGACCAGTCAACCTGATTGACATTCTTATTTTAACTAACAGACAAAGAAGTCATACATTTTAATAGTAAAAACTTCAGTCAGAACCATCTTTAAAAGACTGAATAAATTACTGAATAGACCAAACGCGACAAATGTGTTATGTTGTCCCAACCATCAAATTGTTTCCATTAGAGAACTGGGTTGCTAATACTAGAACGTTTTTAGTTTGTCTGGTTGCTATCTGGGCAGCTTAACTGCTATGTGACATCTCTCTGTGCTTCAGAGTGGTAGCACATTGAGGTGCCAGCATATGCTGAGACAGAGTCCTTCCTGAAACAGTTTGTAATGAAGCCAGAGTATGCCTGTAGCTAGTTTAAATTATATGCAACTGAACTGTAAAGATGGTACATCAGCTCACAGCAGAGCCACATTTGGTTGGTGGTAGAGTAACTGGAAAAGATTGAGAATCACTGCAGAAGAAACGTAATGTCAGAATAAAAAATCTGAAATTATAAAGTTTTATTCGTCATTCCTGTTTACAACAAACAAGGTATTTGTTCTGTCTTGGTACTTCAACACTTAATACACACATATATTACGAATGATAGAAAACAATACATTCTTACAATATAAATATATACGGTGCAAAAGTGAAATGTCTAGTAAGATTTCAAATGTCTAGTTGGATTTGTAACTGTCTAGTACGAGTTCAGAGTTAATATGAATGTGAATTGGGGAGCAGGCTATTACAGTTTGGTTCTGGGGGTGTGAAAAAACTGTTCTTGTGGCAAGAGGTTTTGGTTTTGATAGACCTCAGCCTTTTTCTAGATAGGTGAGGTCTGAATGGTTCGTTTACAGGGTGGGTAAAAACTGTGTCCTGGAGGTGCGTAGTTTACTTAGAGATGGAATGTTGAATCCAGTGATCCGCTCAGCAGATGGTGATGGAGCATGTCAGGATGGATGGATGGATGGATGGATGGCGATGTAAAATTTAATCATTATAGTTTTTGGCAGTTTGAACTTGTTAAGCTGCAGCAAGAAATACATCCCTTGTTGCACTTTCTTTGAGAGAGAGGTGATGTTCAGCTCACACTTCAGGTCAAGCGCAATAATGTGTTGTCCATGAGGCGAAAGGAGCCACCCAGAATGATTGGACAAAGGGCTGTTGGACTTTTCCAAAACTCCACTTTCATCTCTACTGGTTTTTGTACATTGAGCTCCAAGTTGTCCAGACTGCACCAAGACACCAGACTGTGAATTTTCCCCCAAAAGGCGCACTCATCTCTGTAAAAAAAAAAAAACTCTGAGAATTCTCAGTTATATAAAAATGCAAATTGCGCTATAACACAAGCCAGGGTAAATTGACCCTTCGCTAAGCCACGCCCTCCTTAGTTACTGTTGCTACGCCTGGCAAGCTTTCGAGCCTGGCACGTCTATTGCAGTATGTATGCACCGGTGTCAGGCATTCCCAATGAGATATTTAGTCATTTTTGGCGAACAGGTGAAATATCTGAAAGAGCAAGACAAAAGGGGCTGCAGTATGCATTCGAGGGATATATCCACGACATAATATGCAACCGATTAGAGAATAACGTCTTTAAAATTGAAGCGAAAGCCGGTCCCAGCGCAAGCAGCAGCTGCCTCATACGCTAAACATTCAAGTGGGAAACACACCTATTGAGAAACAGCTATGTTCATGCACAGCAGTAATAAAGTGTACCTATAGTGAACACATGATGACTACTGTTAATGAACTGATTAAAGGGCAACTTCACCGAAAAAATATATTTTTTCTCACTTATCGTGGTCACTTATGTAGTAGAAATGTGAAAGCATTTTTGAAATTTGTGCCTTCTAGGCAGAGAAAAAGATTAAAATGTGTTTTTGGCTCATGTGGATGAAATAAACCAAATCCCAGAATGCCCTTGTTTCGCTGCTCTACGAATCCACTCCCAAGCCACGCCTACTGGCTCGAGAGGGCAGGCAGAAGGGAAGGCTAGCTACTAGCTAATTGACTGGAAAACAGAAGACACCGGTTAACATGAGTCTCCGTGACGAGTTTCTTGATAAAGTAATTTAAATACTAGCCTTGCGTTGTACCGGGATGTACATCCAACACAAGGAAAGGACATGTAGTTAGTTTCCATCGTTTTCCCGTTGAACATTTAGAGCGGTGCAAACAGTGGCTGCGGGCTATCAACCACCCCAAGTTCCGAGAATATTTGTAATTAATAAAAGTATATATATTTCTTCATATTTCCCTGTACTCTTTTGTAAATCAAAGTAATACATTATAAACTTTGAACTTTTATTGTTTTTAAACATAATATAAACAATTTCACACTCATAGCTCTTCCAGAGCTTCAGCAGTTTCTTGATAGACACAGTATTGTCCGTCACTAACTGGAAATCTCTGTCTGATGTCCTGAACAACACAGGCAGACAAAACAAGACGATATAGCCTTTCCCCAGTCTCTCTCCTTGAAGGACCCATTCCACGAAATGACGGTAGGCTGTTAGGTGATATTGTCTGAAAACAATAAGCACAACGTTAGCAACGCAAGCTATTTCCACCTACAATAGGCTAGCTAGCATATATGTAAATATAACCGATAGCTCAGCTAACTGACGTGAACAACAAATAAATACTCACTTATACTGAAGCGTCCGTTTGTCCCTGCGGGCTTTGGCTGGCGTTTCCCATTGACCTTTGGAATCCTGAAATAAGTTTCAAAAACTCGTGTGGATCAAAGCTGAGGTGCTCTATTACGCATGCTGGCGGTCCCGTTTCTAATGCAGATTCAGTTATTTCTTCAAGAAGAAAATGGCATAGCTTAAATTCGCAACAGCAGCGGGACTCTATCTGTGTCCATAGGCGCACAGCGAGAGCACTGGCACCACCAGTCCGCCTCAGCTTGACTCTGTACGGGCTCTTCCTCATGACCGCCAGGCAAGCTTCGCTCCTCTGCAGCAGCAGCCTCTTGTTCCTCCGTCAACCGCAACTGTTTCGCTGTATTGCGGCTCGTACAGGCAGCCACGAACATCGGATTCGCGCAACAGATCTTCAAAATCCCTTTCTTCAATTTCGTCTTCAAAATTACTTTCTGCCATTGTGTTTAGTCTAAAACTCGCATTTCTCCACTACCTGGTCCTTAGCTACAAGATGCCTGACACTGTTTTGAAAATCTGTGACGAGGCCCTACCTCATATGGGCGGGTTGATAAAAATGCAGAAGTAGCATCTACTTCTGTCTGTAGTTCATAGCCTCTTTTAAAAAATCCTCCAATGACGTAAAAATCGTCATTTTACGTCATTGGAGGATTTTTCCTGACCTAAAATCAAGATATGCCTCTTATCAGATGGAGTTGAGAGGTGGGAGTAAGGTCATTGGAAAATACTACCATTTGTCTACTGATACAAAGCTAAATGCAAAATCGGTGAAGTGGCTCTTTAAGTTCGCATAGCAACATTTTCCTTGGAGATCTCCGGGCAAGCCCCCTGATGTTCCGACCTAATACCGGGAGAGCCGCGATCGGATTGGGGTATTCAGGGGTAGGATGTCGATTAACAAAATGCTGAAATACATTTTAAAGTATTTCAGTGAGCCACCGTATTGCCTTTAATCATCTTATTTTACGTTCAAATATATGCATTATGAACAAAGAACCGTCATTTTCGAAGCAATGCTGTGCTGAGTTAGTTAGCTAGCTAGCTAACATTAGTGTGTTCTTATTGGAGCGTGTTTTTGTTAATCCTGTCGACATTTAGTTATGAATGGGGTCTCCCACACTGCTTGATCAGCGCCCGGCATTTCTCCCCTTGGGTTTTTAGTTTGGGGAAAGGAAAAAATTCGACCTCCCCGTCCAAACTTTTAGGATATCGGGTATCAGACGTAAACAATCCATAAGCACAACGCGTTGGCATGTTTCCCTTGCTCGAAAGATTGACAGACCTCCTGCGCCTAGTTACGGTTGCTTAACCACGATTGGCCTGTGGCGGTTTTTGTGCGTGGCTTAGCGAAGGATCAATTATTTTTATTTAACCAGGCAGGCCGATTGAGAACAAATTCTCATTTGCAACGGCGACCTAAGGACTAAGGACATCATACATACAGAGCATGAACTCTACCACTGAGCTACCAACTCCTCCTACATTTCACCTACACCTGGCACATCTGCGCTTCAGTGGTATACGCTTACTGAGCAACCACCCTCTTTTGTCACACCTTGACATCAACAAAATCTATTTCTACAGCCTGCAAACCATTAATCATCAGGCAGAGCATATGTACAGAACTGAACACAGGAGTTTGTAAACTTTTTATATCCTCTGTATTTTGCTCTCTTTCCTTTCTACTTTGGTAGGTATTGTGTATCTGTTGTGTATCTGTTTCGCTGCCACATTAGTGATTTATTTTTATACAAGCACGACTGCTTATGCAGTTCTTGGTTTATTGATCTGTTTTTACTTTGTTAACTAGTTTACGTTACTGAATCTATTGCGTTATAAACGCAAGGAAGTTTTTTGACATTGTATTGGTTAGCTAACGATCACTGGGGATTGCCCATGGTTTACAATTTACAATTTCAGTGGTTCAATAATTTTTCTAAATCATATAAATCAATATATTTTGTTCTATCGTATAATGTCCTTAGAATAGTTGGGAAGGTCTAGAGATGTGTTAGGGTCCCAATAAGACAAATAATTATACTATATCCATATACTCGCATCCTTAGGTGAACTCGGTGAGATCATCTTCAGTTTTTAAATATTGGATATTTTCCAAATTATCTCAAACAATCGGGGTTATATAACGAATATAGGGTTGACTGAGTGTGTTTACAGTTCAGTGGCTTCAAAAAATTGAGAGCACTCAAGGCTACGCAGTTCAGTGCTTTCTGTCACATTTTATTCCAGGACCAATGAAAGAACTGAATTAAATGACCCTGGTTGGCTTTTTATAGACATGAGTGATGAACCCCTGCCAGAGGCTAGCCAGTAATATTAACTTCTTGACAGGCTAATGGATTTCCATCACATGGGAAACATTTCATAAGAAAAACAGTACATTGTGATTATTCTTTGACTTACTGCATATGTTGCTGTGGAAATTTGTGTAACTTGGGAAAATCACTTGTTGCCACTGGTTAAAATGGATTCAACATTGACTGTACTTTATATGTATGCGTTGTATTTTTAGTTTTTTGATGGTGGTGCCAAGAAATGTTTTCATTCAGTAGGCTGGGCTGAATGAAGAAACCCTAAGCCGTAGTGCTTTGTGTCATTCTAGACCCATTCCCCCCCAGACACACACTCAAATTTAATGCCAGGAGAGCTGCCAACTGCTGAAGAGTGTAGGACGTAAAAACTGCCTGTTGCATCACTAACCAAACTGCCTCAGGAAGCAACATCAGCACACACAAGCACTGTGTCAGAGCTTCACAGAATGGGTTTCCATGGTCGAGCCACTGTACGCAAGCCTCACATTAACATAAGCAAGGCCAAGTGCTAGAGTGGTGCAGTGGAAACGTGTTCTTCAGGTGTTGTATATCGCTATCTGGCAGTCTGATGGAGGAATCTGCATGTGTCGAATGCCAAGAAAACGCTACCTACCAAAATGCATAATGGTCTGTGGTTGTGTTGCAGGGTTTGGGCTAGGCCCCTGTGTTCCAGTCATCTTAAAACTAATCAGTAATCTGTAACTGTGTTGCATTCAAGATAAAACTGTATAAAGCATTTATAACAATTTGTGGAGGGGAGGTGCCTACTTAAAGATTATGATCCACTGATGCAACCGTCCATACAGGTAGGCCTTATGATTCTGCATACTCTTTATCTCAGGTAAGTGCAAATATTGGCTGCTGACAAAAAAAGCTAAGCTAAAAGCAGGTTTTGTTTGCATGGGTACAATGCCTGTGTCACGAGTGGTGAGTTTTGGTTCCACAAGGTTGCATTTCATTGACGCACCACTGTTTTCAATGATTTGTTAGTGGGCTATACAGGTTGGGCTTGTAGTATTCACTGGTGCTTAGCATTGTTACATGTCACGGTGATTTAGTTAGAGGTCAGTGTCTGTTTTAATCTACTGTGGTTGTTAAATAAATGCATTGTTATAAGTTGCGATATGCGCAGTTTGATTTCATTTAGCCAGTCAGTAGTTTTCACCGTTTACGGTTTGTTTTGCTTTTGATTTTTTAATAAAACCTGATACAACAGACTATACGGCTCTGCACATGGCTATTACCACAATACGCTGCAGTATCCATGACAGCCTGGCGCAACATTGGTGTTCTGTGTTCACATTTGCAATCGGAAGATTGTTCGTAAAGCCACTAATCTGAGGAATAGTATCCAATTAGAGATTTGTTTTTCTGTCCATGGGTGAATTTAAAAAAATGTGTTCGATTTTTATAGTGAGAATTGTGTTTGTTTTAATTGCCTGAGATGATAATGTCCGTGTGTCTGTCAATTGTTGAATTTGTTTTTAATTGTTGTTTTATTTGTGAGTTGATGTTTTCAGGGCACACCCGGTCTCAATGTGTCTTCCTGGATAAATAATGGTCAATTACGTACAGCTGAAGTCAGAAGTTTACATACACCTTAGCCACATACATACAAACCAAATGATAATAACCAGGTTATTGTAAGGTTCTTTTTTTCCCGGCCATGTTTTGTGATGTGAAAAAATTAGACAAAGAACAATAAAGTCAGAACTGTAACACCTTTAATGTGACCTATTACTTTTGAGGGGGAAAGATTTAAAATAAAAAACGTACAATAACCTGGTTGCATTTGTGGGCAAACCTTCTTATTACTGGAGATGTGGCTGTGCATTGATTTTAACTAATCACATTCAAACTCATGTTAAATAGAAGCCACCTGTCATTTAAAGTGACTCTGATCAATCACAAATAAAGGTCAGCTGTTCCAGTAGGATTTTCCTGACATTTCCTTAGTTTCATCTCAGAGAAAAAGCCAGAAAGCTTCCAAAACATTAGAGATATCTCTTTGTTGAAAGATATCAGTCAGGATAGGGGTACGAAATAATTTCCAAAGCATTATATATACCATGGAACACAGTGAAGACCATAATCAAGTGGAAAGCTGAAACAAACAAGCTGCAAGAACTGCCTAAATGTATGGCAAGTACTTGCTGTGTGCTACATGTGACAACAATCTCCTGTATTATTTATGTGTATGGGCTATGGGGTAGGGTGGCAAGACGGAAGCCCCTTTTTCATTGTGAATACTGATTCTGAGCTTTGAATATGTCCCGACCAATTTGTCCTATCCAGCTTTTGAATGTTTATACCAGTGTTTTCTTGTCAGTATTTGGTTAGAACTCTAAAATTCCAACCGCATTGTCACATTTAACTTGGCGCTAGACTAACATTTGACAATCTGGCTAATTAACTGAAGAAAAAGTTGTGTTGCACCAAACAGGTAAAATTGCTTTCTCAATGAAATTCAAGATTAAAAGTTACACAGTTAAAATTTGTGAATTCTCAAATAACCTTGCGTTAACTAGCTGCTGTTAGCTTGCATCAGCTCGGTCAGCTAACTATGCTTGCTGGGGTTAGCTATCTTAAGCTTCTCTACTTTTACCCGTTTAACCCCAGTTCTCCTAGTGACTGTTTCAAGTGTTAAGTACACTGTAAAAAAATGCTGTAAATTTACAGCCTATTTCCAACAGTAATTTACTGTGTCTTGGTAATACAGGCAATTACTGTATATATAAATGCATTGTGGGAAATATGATCGGGTCTAGCGTCTACTCATGCGGCAACAGTATTTTACTGTAATTTGCATTGCATCACGGGAGATTAAAATATGTGACGGCAGAGCGCCTTTAGTGATTTGAATCGTTGTAAGATGCTAATTAATTATTGCGGTGGCTGTACTATTATAATTTTAACACTTTTTTACAGCAACTTAAATCCCATGTATCTTACTTTGCTTTCACTATATTGATAATTGTTTGCAGATTGTTTTGAGGACATTAGCAGGCATGTTTCTCTCGAGTGGTGGTGTGTCTAACTAACAAGCTAACTAACTTTAGAGGGGGCAACACAAGTATTAAGAACGCCAGAAATGGTATTATGTCGTTTACTTTTTAACTTGACTGGTTGGCGTTTTTTATTTGAATGCAGCTGATTCTAATCCGACGTAATTATCGGCGACATCTCGCGGAACGTCCACGAAAGATTGCGCCATTTTTTTGACCACTGATTTCGTCTCAACGTTTGGAAAGTCACGCAGATAAATTGGATATTTTCCCGACAGCTAATGCTTGTTGGTTTCACTGTACTCGTGTGCCGGTTTTATATAATGCTTGTTGGTTTCACTGTGTACTCGTGTGCCGGTTTTAAATAGTTTTCTTTTATTCAAAAGTATGATGTTAAAATCAGAACCGTATTGATGCTGGAACCTGAGGCTCAAACTAACAAGTGAGTGATCCACCACGTCACTGCGTGTCCTGTGGTAAAAATTGTAAGGACTTTAACTCACTTATTCGGTTTATTTATATTCACAATGTTTCCCTGTCAACTACATATTCATACACCAGGCACATGCAAATCCACAGAAACATTCCAAGTTGCACTTACACCAAATGTGCAGCTTTTAGACGCACCAATTAAGACACCATGTAGAATAAATCCCTGTTGTTGATCCTAGATTGTGTCGTGCTGATCTAAGTTTAGTATGCCATGTGGATTTTTGCAGTGTTAGGTGTAATGATATGAAGAGTTTGTTCTTTCATTTGAAAATCCAAATTACTGAAGACACAGCAGTTACTTGTCCATTCAGGCAATGCAACAAAGAGATACTCTTTTATATTTCAAGCAGATGTAAGTTAGACCAATACATTTTTTCCAATGAAACATACTTCCACCATTAATTTTACATTTAGGCTTCGGTATAGATTAAAGCAGGGGTCCTTTGGTGATATCCTGTGCGTTTCTGTACTCCCATGTCTGCTTAATGCTCAAGTCTGAAACAATGTCTTTGTGCCTTTCATTGATCTATTTAAATATTGTTTGGTTTCAGGTGAAACTGAGCAGTGGATGGTCAGAATAGAATAACAGGTGGCTGGTAAACATCATTCACCACTGTCTTTGCAAGTTACTTCAACATCGAATATGAAGAAGCTGCGTGTATACTTGAGTTCATCCAAAGGTAAGAGGGGCAAATGTGTGCTGTGTCTTTGGCTATTGTGATTGCTGTGATCAGTAGCTCTTGAGGTTTGTCCACAAAAACATCCTCATCTATTGGTGGGCACAAGGTGCACTGCTATAGCTGATTGGTGCTTGTTTCTTTGTGTCTTTCAGGCAATTCATTGACATAAATCCTGAGCATGGATCCAAAGGCAGCAGCAAAAAAGTGGCATCCAGCAAGACTAGAAGACCAATCCAGAAGAAGCAGGTTGGACTAATTGATGAGTGCAAACAGGCCAATAAATCTGTTATTTCATGACATCTTTAAAACAATTGTACAAAATAAACAAGTAATTTTGATGATATTCTTGGTTATGTTTTTCTTTCCTGATTATTAAGTGATGATGTTCTTATAATATAATCAATCTTATTCTTTGATGCAATTGATTTTGTAAGATTCCACCAGTAGTGATTGCCAGGAACACATCTGCCATTAATTTGCTGTAAATCCAGTTATGAACAGTATGCTGTTTTATTACAGTAAAAGTCTGTAAATTCTAATTACAGCAAGAGCTGTAAAAATTACAGTAACTGATAGGGAACACAGCTGCCAATTAACTGTAAAATGTATTGTGACATTTTTTGCAATGTAATTCTAGAGTGCAGACAATGTGTTTTTTGTTGCGTTCACTACACATATCACGCTCGCTTCCAGTACGCCTATCTACAACAATGTATGTGTTTATGGTAGACCTATACATTCTTTATGGCACTGTTTGGTGCACATTTCCATGTATTGCTTTTCAGATCAAGTTTAATCTGAAGTGCACCATGGTCTTTCAGCAAGTCATTAGGCCATTCAAAGGTGCAAAAATCTGAGCCTATTAGCCGACAAACGTTGCTGAGTTAAAGCTGCTCTGCATGGAAGAATGTGCCAGAATATTTCCAAGCAGTGTGAGAAAATGATTAACAACTAACTAAACTTGGTTTGAGTACATGTGCACAATCCATAATTCATTGAAAGAGGGAAATTACATTCTTACAGAGAGACATTCAATGTTGCATTACATGGTGTATTTGTCATTTTGCTTTGTTTGATATTTGTGCACTTAAGTTTCCTTTCTGTAAAATGTGTCACCAGAAAATACGCAACAACTTGTTTTTAATGGAATTGTAGACTTCTGATCCATATTGTATTTTTTTAGAAACTGTAAAATCAATGGCAAGATGCACCACTGTTGTGACTATTCCGCCAGGACAATATGAAGGATTGCATATTTAAACTATTTTAATTATGATGTAATTAGGATTGTGGATTTAGGTAGTAGTATATTTAGTAATCTATACGGAATGAGCATTTGAAGAAAACTGTTTATATTAAATAAGCATACCCTTAACATGTACACAACTGATGTAGCCCCCTATGTAAATTAAATTGAAGAAGCTGGCCTCAACACTTTATATTCAATGTTGTCTAAATAATGAGCCGTGTTCGAAAAGGAGCATTATTGATGAGAAAATCATAATATAGGGCAAATATAGAAAAAACCTGAAGCTTTTTCATAATTTATCGTGAAGGCTTGAAACGAAATTTGCCACACTGGAGCATGCGCTTAACCAAGTCGCATTTAATTTGGATACGTTTTCATTCAAATGATTACGAAATTATGATTAATGTGACGTGAGGTGAAAAGGTAACGGTTACATAATGGGAAAGAGGAAAGCTTCCACCTGAAAGTTTGCATGCAACATCTAGTTAGGATGAACTGCGAGTTTCAAAAACATATTGCATGTTCTTTAATCGTGCAATGCAACGGAAAAATAAAAGCACAAAACTTGTATGATCGTTGTCAGAATAAAGATGCGACACCCTGTCGAAAATATGATGGTATAACAACAACATTAAATAAAAAGGCCTAACTCACCTTTAATGAACACAAGTAACCAGTAGCCTATACTATACCACAACAACTCTTTCCCTCCCCGCCCTCTCTCTATTAAAGTGTTTTAGGTAGATGGCAATACAATCGTAGACATGTAGACTACAAAAAGAGCAGGATATATTGTTTCCACTAGCAGCAACTATCTGCTTTCCTCTAGGTGCTATTATAAATTGCGATTATGAAATAATATTGGTAGCTCAAACATATAGGCCTACCTGAAATCTGGTGCCAGGTTGGTTTTGAGACCATAGAACCCAATTGATAGGGTCAAAAGCCATCGCGGTATGAAACTCCCGTTATCACACTCCAGGTATGGTGCTGACCATTTGATATGAGATCTGTCAGGAATGAAACACTCTCCTCTTTTCAAAGAAGCGTCAACTGATAAAATGTCCTGGCTCAATACCCTTCTGTGGAAGTGGGGTTTCTTTATGTCTTTGATGTCGTGGTACCATTCGGTCTCGGCGGTTCTGTTTTGGATGTGATGGTATGCGGTGCTCGACAGATCCTGGAGAACCATCTCGCTCCCTGCTCTCGTAGCTTGAAGAAAGACATAGGGCCATTGAGACGACTCATTGTTAAAAGTGACCACGGCCCGGTGGATCCTGGAGTCCCCCTCCAATATACTTCTGACCAACGCATGGTACCACTCCATGTCTCGTCGGAGACTCTGTTCCCTTGACCTGTTGGCTTGCAGGATCATGTTCAGGAAGTTACTAGCGTGCATTACCGTGTGGAGTACGCCGTGCATGGAATGGTGCGGAGGAGTATGAGACCTTCCTCGCCAAGCACTGAGCTCGTATCTCCGAGAGCAGTTGGCATGCTTTAATGTGACAGAATCCCCGGTGTGTAGAAACGCGGTGACGACCCGGGGTAGATGCTCCTCTATAGTCTGCGGCAGGACCGTGCGCTCGGGACGGGATGCACGATGGTGTGGTTGTTGATGCTTGATGTGAGTGTTAAAGATCTGCTGCTGATCTCTGAGGTCTTTCTCGTGCTCTGGCCACTTTACATATCTATAATTTGATCCAATAACAAATCCTACTTGCAACAGTAACGATAACCGGAACACAGCCATATCTCCAATCCCTTCTGAGATGTTCGGCGATTGGTTTGATGCAAAGCAAAATATTCAAGGAACTGTGCCGAAACAGTACCTCAGCTACATAATTATAATTGCACCTGTAGATATTCACATGAGCTCCACACTTCGCTCCTGAAAATAAGACGCTTGTCATTAAATATCTGGTCCGATCCCTTATTATTTTCTCCAAAACAAATGCCACGTTTATCTTGTTTCATCGGTTTCCATCTGTTTTGTTCTCTCTGATTCCGATTGGTAAAACAATCTAACAAACATCCACGACCTTCTGTGCTGTTGGGTTTCTTTTCTACTGTGTTGCCTGAAAACAGCAGCCTGAAATGAAAAGGAAAACCAATATTCCGATGATTCCAAAGCACGGAGTCAGTACTCCACACACTCCGCCCTCTTCCGTCGACAACAAGCAGTAACTAATCCGTAGGGTCTATTTTTTCTTAAAGCCCGTCTTCTTCATTATCGCGTAGGGTTTTTAAAGTGCCCTTGATTGGTCGTTTCATCCGTCAATCATTGCATTTGGAGCTTGAGTTAGTAGGAGGCGTGATGAGGGATCTGTCCAGTGCTGAAAGATACACATGAAAACAGCCATGGGGTCCCTCGCAGTATGATCTCCCACGATTATTTTAGGATTAATATGGAGACGTTAGGCTATTATTATAATATTGAATAATCATGTGTACTTGTTTAATCATTATGCCTGCCAACACGGATAAGAGCATTTCACTACATAATCAAAATATATGTGAGTGGTAAAGCTGCTGAAACCCTTATGTCTACTTAATGGATATCGGATACGAATACATTGAACACAACATGCTATTTAGATCAGAAGGCAGAATTAGTTATTTAACATAGTAGGCAACAAAAAAACACTAGATAAAACCCAAAACCATATATCTGAAATCGAACGTTGATTAGACATGTTTGATTTCAAATCAATCTTCAAAGGGTCTATATACTGTCTTGTGTGGTTTCTGTTTTGCAGACAAATATATCGCACAACAAAAGGCGATGAGAAACCCCCGGCACACACAACAGGCTGCAAGCAGAAGGTTTCACGTTGTGAATACTGGTGCAATGAGTCATCACAGCTGCACGACCGCTCCATCCGATGGTTTAGAAAGACATTGAAATACAAAAACATACGACTAACAAGGTTTAGGGGATGTGTGCCACTGAATAATGCACAAAACATATTTATTGAATAGTTTTTAAACACATCTTAAATTAATGTAAGTATGTTTGAACCGAGTTGCACGAAACATAGTGTCATAAAATACGCAATGTCCGTTTCACCAGTTATAAATAAAACAATATGTGAGATGACCAATATGTACGTACACCAGTGGCGGCTGGCCAATAGAGGGCGCTAGGGCGCCGCTCCCCCTTAAGCCATAAAAACTAAAAATAAATTACAAAATGTAAAATAATAATAATAAAAACATCAGTATGTCAATATTTGTGTGTTTTAAATTTGGCATACACCCAGTAATATGTGTAAAATATGATAGTAAATCATATTGTCAACCTTTTCTCTGCCTGTCTGAACGCCTCCCCACAGCTCTGGGGCAATAGAGAAAGCGCCCCGAGGAGACGGGTCTATGTAGCAGTTAAGCCAATTGCTAATTTAAGATATGATTGTATGACACTAAATTGTGCCAATCAGCGTTCTTAAATCAAATCCAAGGAGGGCAATTATTTTATCGCCCCAAGCTCGTCTCTGATAAAATAAGGACCAGGCTCTGGGGGCACTATTTTTACTAGACGACAATGGCGAGTGCGAACGTTACTACTCCAAGACCCAACCCTAACTCGGTGAAATCTCTCCTTCAAGACCCAACCCTAACTCGGTGAAATCTCTCCTCCAAGATCCGTTTGAGAGGATAACCTTGGCTAGCTGGGTGCACTCATGCTAATGCTTTATTTTGCTTAAAACGACAGGGACAGATCCAGCATGGACAAGTATATATGTTGTTTTGTATCAATTAATTGTTGCAGTTCTGGAGCACATTAACAATTAGTTACATTTAGTTTGATCATAAAATACTGTATGCTATTCTTCCAGTCAAAGGTTTAAGTTCAGCCACTTGATATCCATTTCTATATTATAGATCCTTTATACAGTGTAAGATTTCCTATAAACTTATAAATGCATATTCAAATGAAGGGCTTGTGTTTGTGCAATATGATGTTTATGTTTGTGTAAGAATGCCCCTCAACTTTTTAATATTGGCATTAAATAATTACTGACTATTTCACTGAGAACTGCTGTCCTGCAGTTTGTGTTAAATTGTATTGCAATGGTAACAGAAAAAAAGTATGACACTGCCCCACCGAGAATATTTTTCACCAGCAGCCAGTGACGTACACCAGTGTAAAAATTAACTTGTGTTACCATGCTCATAACAAATATGCACATTATTAATAAAGCACCGTTAATTTGTTGCAATACTATAAAAAGGAGCTCAGCACCCCTAAAACTTGGACTAAGAAATGTTGTTATTCTAACATTTTTGTTTGTCTTTGACAAGGTTAAATAATATCCAAAACCTACTCCGTAGTTTGTGGTTTAAAATGTATGTGTTAAGGATGAAAATGAAAACACCCCTGCTTAGCAAATGGTGTCGTCCTCTCCTCTTCTACTTGTCCTCTACCTGCACCGCTCAGCACGAACCGCATCCGGCGTGAAACACACGCAGAGTGACAACCCGTTATGTAGTGTTGTCAATCAACTAAGTTGCTCCAAAGCTGTGTCACACCTTTTACCATATCGGTCAGTACTGGAGTCAGTATCCTGAATCACCATGGTACACCTATAAGTTTATTTTCGGACTATTTTAGTCCAGCGGGTCACTCGTCCATAGTCATAAACGGAGAGAAGTAACGTCGGTTATAATGTTTTTCTGCAAGACGCATGCAGTTCTGTTTATTAACTGCTAGAGCATGAAAGAAAAACAGCGGCGCGACAAATATACTGCGTACCTGTGTAGTGCGGACATGTATAGTGCGTACCAGAGGCGGACTGGCCACCTGTGTGATCTAATTACGCCACAAACGCAGTCATCACCTGTTTTTTTTTCTAATTGCAAATCCCTGTTTGGTATGGAAGGCCAAGTGGCTCAAAACGTGACACACTTCGAGCGTTTCTTGTGGCTGATGACGTTCAAATCAAGTGTAAATTTGTGAAATACACGCGCTGAGATCGCCTGTTATTAGACGTGCGTTCACCTCATGCCGTCCAAAGCGAGTGTCAAAAGTGCATTTCACGCGATCACAACGCCCGTTCTACAACGCACGTTCTCTAATAAGACGTTCAAAACGAGTGTAATGATGTATTTTCACTGGATCTGTTCAAGTGTATGTACATGTTTTTTGCACTCGCTTACTTCAAGTGTAATGTCATTTTTACACTCGTCGTTTACGTCTTGAATTATAGGACGCTCGTAATTGGTCGGTCTTTCTTGCACTCGCTTACTTCAAGTGTAATGTCATTTTTACACTCGTCATTTACGCCTTGAACTATAGGACGCTCGTAATTGGTCGGTCTTTCTCAGACGCTCGTCGGACTTTGGCACCATTCATTTTTAAGGCTACAGCGCATGCGTATTTTGAGAAGCTGATATAATTGTATTACCTAGCCTATGTTTTTTTAATCCTTTTTTCCAATTTCAGTCACAGCATTGGACAGTTTGTGTTGTAGATTAATAATAGTTGTCTAGCAAAAACATTTACCTTAGATATATACACACATACACGTATATATATGGGGGTAATTTATTTGTATTTATCCCCCTTTTTCTATAACCTACCCAGGGATGGAGTGCTGTTAGTGGGGGTAATTAATGTGTCCCTCCCTGTCACAGAGTACCACAGGCCCAGGTAACCTGTTGACCTGTCACAGGCCCATCCATATGAGAACCAGGGCCCTGTCCTGTCACAATGTACCCAGGATGGATGATGCAAAGGGGGTGATCTATATGTGTTTATACTCTGTCATGGGGTATATATATATATATACACATATATATATATACATATATATATATACACATATATATATATACACCCATATATATATACACATATATATATATACACCCATATATATATACACATATATATATACACACCCATATATATATATATATATATACACACCCATATATATATATATATACATATAAATATATACATACATACATACATACATACATACATACATATACATACATATACATACATACATACATATACATACATATACATACATATATATATATATACATACATATACATACATACATATATATACATATATATATATATACATACACACGTGACACAATTGCATTACTACACCTGATATTTTCCCTGGGTATTGTTTTAATATGTTTCTTGGTTATAAATGAGAGTTTGGTAATGCTTGCTCAGATTTCACTTTCCCACTATTAATCTACAACACAAACTGTCCAATGCTGTGACTGAAATTGGAAAAAAGGATTAAAAAAACATAGGCTAGGTAATACAATTATATCAGCTTCTCAAAATACGCATGCGCTGTAGCCTTAAAAATGAATGGTGCCAAAGTCCGTCGAGCGTCTGAGAAAGACCGACCAATTACGAGCGTCCTATAATTCAAGACGTAAATGACGAGTGTAAAAATGACATTACACTTGAAGTAAGCGAGTGCAAGAAAGACCGACCAATTACGAGCGTCCTATAATTCAAGACGTAAACGACGAGTGTAAAAATGACATTACACTTGAAGTAAGTGAGTGCAAAAAACATGTACATACACTTGAACAGATCAAGTGAAAATACATCATTACACTCGTTTTGAACGTCTTATTAGAGAACGTGCGTTGTAGAACAGGCGTTGTGATCGCGTGAAATGCACTTTTGACACTCGCTTTGGACGGCATGAGGTGAACGCACGTCTAATAACAGGCGATCTCAGCGCGTGTATTTCACAAATTTACACTTGATTTGAACGTCATCAGCCACAAGAAACGCTCTAAGTGTGTCACGTTTAGAGCCTTCCATAGTTTGGAGTAGTGGGTTACAGCTCTTGGCTGTGGAGCAGTAGGACCCGGGTTCAAATCCCCATACCATATGTAAAATTCTCACGTAACCCAACGGAGACGGAGGCACTAATACGGTTAATACTCTTTATTTATTACAACCAGGCAGTTGTGGGCCACTACGCCTACTACCATTAAACTTAAACACAATTAGCAACAGCTAATGAACACTGAACAGAACCACAGTTAACATTCACTGAACTTGTCACTTCGACAAATGAGGAGAGAGAGCGAGACACCTGCTTGACCCCCCTCTTATAAGATGCTCCCTGACCCGCCCCCTCCTCCCACTGTCCAATGGGTTCCTAAACTCCAGGGTCGCTACACATATGTCACAACCTTTTGAAATATTTTTTTAACTTTATATTCAGCCAAACATTTTAATTGTAAAATTCCACATGCAGTAGCTAATATTAAGAAATATGTTGTGTGAACTCTCACAATAAGCTGGTGCTCTAAAAGGATTTTTTTAAAAATCTGGATTTTTTAGTAAGTTATGTTAAAATGATGTTATTTTTCAATAGACATTTTTGTTTTTGTGTGAAAAGTGGGTGGGTGGGTGGTGGCAGTGGGGCACATTGGGTGCTCAGCACCCCTAAAGCTCTGACCCTAGAATCGCCCCTGTGTACATTTGTTATCGTATAGTGTGCATTTTATATTTTATGTGTTTGTACTACTGTAATAATTATTGCTGTACCCATGGCGCACTTGCAAATGAGATCTAGGTCTCAATGTGTTCTTTCCCTGGTTAAATAAGTCAAAATAAAAAAAAATATTGACTTAAAAAAAAAAATCATTTTAATTTGATGCACTAACATCAGGGGAAACTGATTGGCCAAGGATATAAAAGAGGAAAGACTACAACAAATACTTACCTGCTTACTTACCCATCAATCTGCACTGATCAAAACATCTCTGGACAATGTTGCTACCAGAAATTCCCTAAAAGAAATATCCCACCAGGGATACATTGGAGTACTTTGCATGAAATGAACAGTAGGTAAACCTCATTAACTCTATTTGATGTGTAGTCATGTTGGTAATGTACCAACAATTGTTTGGGATTAAGCAAGATATTAGGGTTAACAAGAGGGAATCCTTACCAGATATTTACATACACTTCACAAAAAAACACAAACTTTTATTTATTTACTGTCATACATTTAGTCAGAGTAAACTTTTCTGTTTTAGATCAATACATATTAACATATTTTTTGCATTTGTTAAATGTCAGAATCGAGCGAGGGAGAATTTTTATGTATTTTTTTTATCACTTTCAGTCAGAAGTATCCATACACTTCCTTGGTATTTGGTAGAATTGCCCTGAAACGGTTTCACTTGCGCCAAACGTTTTGGGTATCCTTCCACAAGCTGTCTACAATAGTTTGCTTGAATTTTGGCCCACTCCTCTTGACAGAACTGGTGTTACTGGGTCAGGTTTGTAGGCCTTCTTGCTCGCATTCACCTTTTCAGTGCTGCCCACACATTTTCTATAGGATTGAGATCAGAGCTTTGCGATGGCCACTCCAATACCTTGACCATTACCATTTCAATTTTTGTTTTGTCAGACCACAGGACATATCTACAGATATTAAGATTTTTGTCCCAGTGTGCAGTTGCAAACTGTAGTCTGGCATTTTTATGGTGGTTTTGAAGTTATGTTTTTTTTCTCCCAGAGTAACCTTTTGGCTCATGGTGGTACAGGACTCGTTTTACTGTGGATAATGACACTGTCTTACCAGTTTCAGCTAGCATCTTCACAAGATCTATTGCTGTTGTCCTGGGATTGATTCGGACATTTCACACCAAAAAACATTCCTCTCTGGGACTCAGAATCCATCTCCTTCCTGAGCGGTGTGATGGTTGTACATTCCCATGTTTTTATACTTGCGTATTATTGTCTGAACAGATGAACATGGGACCTTCAGGCATCTGGAAATTGCGGATGAGCCACACTTGTGGAGGTCCACAATTATTTTCCTGATGTCTTGGTTGATTTCTCTTGATTTTCCCATGATGTCAAAGAAAGAGGCTTTGTGTTTGAGGTGTTCCTTTATATGCATCCACAGGTGTGCCACCAGTTAACTCAAATGGAATCAATTAACCAATCAGAAGCTTTTTAAGCTCATCTGGAGTTTTCTTTTTTGTTTGAAGACACAATAAACTTAGTGTATGTATGCCTCTGACTTTGATTAAAGTGATAAAATAATACATAAAAATTCTCCCTCGCTCGATTCTGACATTTAACAAATGCAACAAATATGTTAATATGTATTGATCTAAAACAGAAAAGTTTACTCTGACTAAATGTATGACAGTAAAGAAATAAAAGTGTTTTTTTTCTGAAGTCTATGTAAATACGGTATCTGGTTTCAACTGGACATACATACATTGCCCTTAACTTTAGGATTTTTCTAAACACATTTTACATTAATCCAGGTTAATAACATTTTACACCACATAGTACATGTAACTTATGGATTGGTTTCAACTATATTAGCACTATATTACCACTTAAGTATAGTATATAGACAATAAGTCTCCCAAGTCTCACAAGTCTCCTTTTTTCTGTACTCATGTTATTTAAATATAGTAAAAACATTTGAAAAAAAATTCTACAGTAAAATATAAATGGAACTTCAAGTTAGCGTGAGCAATAACTGGATAATGATGCAACACAGGTTTTTCACAAATTAGAAGTTTTTTCTTGTCTAGAATTGTTTTTAGAGGGGAAATAGCTGAGGTGCGATTAGTTGAGGTATATCGACGAAGAGTGGACATTTGGCATGTATCTAGCTAGGTAGCTAATTTCGCTTAGCTACACAGCTGCTAGTACAGTAATGACTAGGGATGTCCAGATCCGATTAAGTGATCGGAAATCGGGCCCGATCATGTGGTTTCAGACTCGATCGGAATCCGACGTTACCTCCCGATCAGGACTCAGATATATATGTATATATATTCTCATTATTTTTTAACACATCTATAGTTATGCGGTGGCGCAAAGTTAGACCCTTTTGACTCAGCACACAGAAACAGCAACGCGTGCGGCATGACATCACTTTGTTGCAGAGACTCTATTGGTTAAATGCCGGCAAAGTAGAACACGGAAGCAGCTTGAAGAGGAAAGCGCGAGTATGTCTCATCGATGTATTAAGAGAACGTATGTCTGCGGTCTGGAGGTAATTAAATAAAAAATAAGGAACATCCTGGATCTGTTGTTTCGCTCTTCGTTAGTATCGGATCGGGACTCGGTATCGGTCGATACTCAAAATCAAATGACTCAGACTCGGACTTGAGGGCAAAAAAACCTGATTGGGACATCCCTAGAAATGACTGAATAATGCTTTGTCAAGTGTTTTAAAAAATATATATAGCTAGCTCACTGTATAAATGATAATTGTGAGAATTGATCGATTGGGTCAACTAGCTAGCTAGCTAGTAGTAATGCAGTTGTCTTCTTATTTATGTAATGCATCTTGCTAATTGAACACCAAAATGTAAATAGTTGGCTACCGTGTTGTGTGTACTTAGACAGCTAGCCAACATTGCTGTAGTTACCATACTGAACGTACAGTATATTTGTGAATGATTAGCAATTGAAATCTCACATTACCACTCTATGGAGCAATGTAAGTACAGAATCATTTGCAGAAAAAAATATATATAATTGTGAGGACTGACTTTTTATTCACTTTTTATTGTAAAATGCAGTTTTAAATAAAGATGTCCTAGAGACTTTATTCTTCTCATTAAATGGCACTCTAATAGCTACAAAGTTATTATTTAGATAAAGAATTTAAAGTGAAACATTCCGACTCAAAATTTGTCAAACAAGTAATTGGATGTATCAGTACACATTTGTTACATGTACACTTCCAGATACATTTTATGTTAACTAGCAAACTCCTGTGTAACAACAAGTAATGACATGTACAAATCTTGTCCCAACCAGGGCCGGGTTTCCGATAACGATGTATCTTAGCTCTTAAGAGCGCTCTCTACATGCACGGTTACGAACGCTGGTCGCAATTCCACACGCGTTTCCCAAAAATGCACTTCGCGAGAACGCGTTCTACGTGCTACTTATGAGTCGCTGTCCATTTGCGAAGCGCTGCAATATAACCTTAAATGGAATCGTATTCTGAGGTGGAGGAGGTGGACGAGGTGAAAGACGATGATGGCATGGGACCACATAGCCAACCAAGAAATGCCCAATACATGGCTGGTTTTCATGCACGTCAGCAAGTCATTGACAGGTTTTTTTTATTCATCCTTATGTTGCCCAGTCTTTAAAGTATATTTCCCACATTACTTCTTTTATGATTCTTTTTGTTCAATTCATTTAATTTATGTATTTCTATTTTTTTCTTCCCTTTTTAATTATTTCATTTAATCATTTAAACAAAACACGAGTACAACAATGTATACAATAAAGTACAATCAAAACCTTATATCATACTCACGTTGGAGTGTAATCTGTTAAATCTAGATATTAAGTGTAATCTGCTAAATCTAGATAATAAATGTAATCTGTTAAATCTAGATAATAAGTGTAATCTGTTAAATCTAGATATTAAGTGTAATCTGTTAAATCTAGATAATAAGTGTAATCTGTTAAATCTAGATAATAAGTGTAATCTGTTAAATCTAGATAATAAGTGTAATCTGCCGGTTGTCCTGCAGGTGACCTCATAACTCTTCTTACGATGCACTTGGGGATTTACGATTACTCCAGAGCACTCGTAGTTCTACGTAGATTTTCAAGTGCTACTAAAGTTACGATGCTTTTGGGAAACAGACCATATTATTAAGATCATTCGTACGATCGTTTTTACGATCAATTTAGGCTTACAATGCTTTTTGGAAACGCAGCCCAGATCTTTCTCACCTGGCTTGTCATTGTCTCCACCCCTTTTCACCAGGTGATCCCCATCCACTGATTGTTACCTGGGCTTTATATGTCAGCATTTCCTGTTACCTGTTGCCAGATTGTTTGTCTTTGTACATTCTGTTCCGGCGTTCTTTTTGTGCTTTGTGACCTGTCTTGTTTTTTCCAAGTTCCCAGAAGATGACTATTTATGTTCCCGACCCTGAGCCTGCCTGATCCCCTGTTTACAATCCTGTTCCTCTACCTGCCTCGACCATTGCCTGCTTACCGACAACGAACCAGCCTACTCCCATGTACCAGACCCTGCCTGCCCACTAACAACGAACCTGCCTACTCCCGTGTACCGAACCCTGCCTGCCCACCAACAACGAACCAGCCTACTTCCATGTACCAGACCCTGCCTGCCCACTAATAACGAACCAGTCTACTCCCATGTACCAGACCCTGCCTGCCCACCAACAACGAACCAGCCTACTCCCATGTACCAGACCCTGTCTGCCCACTAACAACGAACCTGCCTACTCCCATGTACCAGACCCTGCCTGCCCACTAACAACGAACCTGCCCACTCCCATGTACCAGACCCTGCCTGCCCACCAACAACGAACCAGCCTACTTCCATGTACCGGAACCTGCCTGTCCACACCACATTACGGATTACCCCTTTAATAAAACATTCTTATTTGCTTACCTGGTCTCCGCCTCTGCTATTGTGTCTGTGTCTGCTATTGAGTCCATAGTCTGGTCGTGATTAATCCACATGCTTCATGTACTATATTGTGTACTCGTGTTTTATTTCTTCTACTGAATCCTGGACATTGCTTTTTTATTTTTTTGCAATCTGTTCACACATCTAAACATTGCTCCTTTGCACTATTCAAATACAGATTACACATTCTACATTTATCTATGGCAAATAGTCATGGTCTCTCTTGTCGGACTGTTCATGTTATGTGTTTTGCTCTGTTTGCATCATTCGTATACGTTTTATGTGTGTTCTAAATGTTGCAGATAAGGATCAGAACAATTATTATTTTATGGGTAAACAGACCAGGGGAATAACCTAATTCTGATGAAATGTGGAAAAGTTATAGTCTAAGCTGACCACTCTGTACCGTCACACTGATCTTCACACTGGTTAGACAGCTCAATCTTAACATCCATTGGTCAGAACAACTTATAAAAGGCTTTTGCTAAGAGCGTCACTCTGCTGAAACTTATTGTAACAGATGGAGACAGAGACACAATTTTGGTTCCGCACTTTTATTACATAACTAAATAAACAGCTGTGGGCTACTGCCTATGCCTTAACTGCCTACAAACCTAACCTCACACACTCACCTTGCCTAGCACACCCTACAAAAGACAAACTTAATAAAACCAAGGACTTGACGCATCACTTTACAAATCAATACCCGAAAATGACAAGACCCTTATATGACTGCAGGCTCACTCTATGACACGCCCGTTCCTCCTGTCCAATGAGACAGTTCTTGTCTCTCTAAACAACAGGTGCACCCTATAACACTAAACCAAATGCACTTCAGAACATACAGTGAAGGAAGACAATATTTGATCCCCTGCTGATTTTGTACATTTGCCCACTGACCTAGACATGATTAGTCTACAATTTGAAGTAGCAGTAGCCTTCTGCACAGGGACGGCTGGAGAAAGCGTATGCGTTGCCATGGAGAGCACCGGTCCTTTGCTCTACTCGGAAGTCGAAGGACTGCAGCTCCTTCAGCCAACTGCAATCTGCTCCTCCGGTTCCTTGAAGGTCAGCGGGCATTGGAGAGCAGCATGGTCGATGCGCACAACAAAGTGGATGTCACAAAGTTAGTATTTGAAGTGGCCTACCGCTGCTAAAACCGCCAACAATCCCCGGCAAGTCACAAAGTGGCGACACTCCTCCTTACTGAAGGTCCTGCTAAAAAATGCAACAACTCTCTCCCCCTCTGGGCCAGGCTGTGCCAACGCCGCCCCCTATCCACGTTGCTGGCGTAAGTGTCGAGGACAAATGGCTCTGATGGGTCCGACGGGGCAAGAACGGGAGCTTTCCCCAAAGCATGTTTTAGGGTGCCAAAGGCTTGCTGACACTTTGCTGTCCATTTCAATGTTTTTTTCCCAGCAGGCCTGTGAGGGGAGAAGTGATGTTAGAAAAGCCCCTGACAAACCTGAGGTAGGAGGCCAGCCCTAGGAATCTCTTCACCTGCTGCTTCGTCGTCTGTACAGGCCTGTCCAGAACAGCCTCCACCTTGTCATGCATGGTGCCGACACCCTTTCCTCCAACACAATGCAGCTGGAATGTCACCTATCACTGCATGAAGTGACATTTCTCCAGATGCAGCTTTAGCCCCGCTCCCGTCACTCTCTCCGGCACTCTCCTGGGGGCTGCCAGCACTTCTTGGAAGGACGTTCCATTAGCGAGGATGTCATCTAGATAGACCAGACACTGTTGACTGGGGATGTCTGACAGCTACTGGTTCATGAGGTGCTCAAATGTGGCTGGTGTGTTACACAATTAGAAGCACAACACTTTGAACTGCCAGTGGCCAGTTGGTGGAAAAATATGTTTTAGCCTGTGCCTCTGGGGTGAGAGGCACTTGCCAGTAGCCACTGCATAGTTTAAGGGATTGAAACCAGGTTGACTCCCACCAGTTTGAGGCTCTTATCCCCGGGGAATTGGATAAGAGTTTTTACGCACCACTGCATTCAACCCCCTAGTGTACACACAAAACCATTACTTCCTAACTAAGGCAATCATCACAAATGGGGCAGACCACCAGCTGTTAAAGGACTCGATGAAGCCTGCTCCATCTCTTCCACCGCTCTGTCCGCAGCCTCTAGTCGGCCAAGTAATTCCTTGTCTGTTCACACATTAATGGGAATTAAACACTTTTCTGATTCTGATTATTGTAAATACAGTCAAACAAATGATTAACTACTATTGTAAATGAAAACTAAACCTAGCATTTAGCACACATTATATTGGATTAAGCGTGTCTTGGGTATTTGGCCATAGTTTCTCACCCACATGACAATGAATGTCTTCATTGTTCATGCACCTTGACAAAACAACGTTTGTCATGGTCAGTGTAGACCATGCTTGAAATGGTCTACACTGAGGTTATCACAAGCCTTCCACCTTTATATGGAAAAAATGTCCACAATAGAGTTGCGGAATGGAGAGTACAGGAGCAGGTAGAGGGTTATGAATCAGGGATGTGCCTGAAACCATGCTTGAACCACTACTGCATGGTGGAACCTAACATTGTCCTACACAATTAAATAGGTGATCACTCTTGCGAAAGGTTTGGGCAATAGAATTGACAGTTGATATGTTTACATTTTGATCAACTTATCAGTCTCTTCCACCACATGATCAACGTTGATGGCCCTGACTTCATTAGAGACAACAGTTCAGTCTTGCTCTCTTTGACAATCAACGTTTTGACAGTTCCCATGCCCAACGCTCCAACCCCTCTGTTGGTGCCCATGCCCATTTCTATGACAGTTCCCATGTCCACAATCTCTTCCTTGCTGTCTATCCTGCTCCATGTTGGAAGAAAACGCCAGTGTATACAACCCCCTTTGTATCGTGACCAATTACTGTAAGGTTACCACTATGTGAAATCAGTCAGTAATAATGATTATATATATACTATATATATATTAGGGCCGGGACTCGATAAAAAAAAATTAATCTAATTAATTAGAGGCTTTGTAATTAATTAATCGAAATTAATCGCATTTTAATTGCATATAAATATTTGACCTGAGAACAGTGAGAAGTAATTTTTTTCACATGGATTTTTTTAGTATTCCATTGAATCATGACTGAGTACATAAGCTTAAGCAATAAAAATTGTTTATTTGAAATTGTTTTCAATCAAGTCCAGCAGACCAGTACAATGTTTGCCATTAAGTGTAGCAATAGCATATTTAGATTACAAATATAGTACATTTCAGAAATTCAGGTAGCCTATAGGTAGGTACACCTTCTGTAAACTTTTTTTTTTTTTAAAGTAAAACACAATACTTTCAAGTACATTCAGAAACATTGGAAACCCTGACTATTAGAAAACATCTCTCTGTTGCTTCAGAGGCCATAACAGTCCAACTCTCAATAACCTTGGCCAAAACAATAAAGAGTTCAACGTAAAATGCCAGTTGCATCAACAACATAATACATAGTTAAACATAAAGTGAACCATTTAAAATAAAAAAAATAAAAAGTGCCAGTGATTGACCTCAGTCCCTATTCTTCCAATATCCTGATGAAAAATAAATGTCTCTGTTGCTTAGGCCACTGTTTGATCAACATTTCAGTAACAACAACCCCATTGGCCTCAGGATACCTCTATGACTATTTCTTATACTTCTCTTTCAGCCAGTTGTTGAGACAAATTAGCCTGTTCACATTTTCAGAGCTCAAGGCTGCCCTTTTCTTTTGAACTACGTTACCTGCCAGTGAGAAAAGTCTCTCGCAAGGGACAGAAGTGGCAGGGGTGCCCAGATACTTGCGGGCAAGGACAGAAAGCTGTGGATGGGCTCCCTCATGAGTGGACCACCACTGCAGTGGGCAGTCTGTCTCACGGATGGTGGCCTCTGCCCTGTAGCGGGCCAGAGCCCCGTTGGGCCCCTCTTCATCCTCTGATTCAGAGTCTGAATTAAACAGCAAGAGGCTCCTCTTCCTTGCTGGCTCCTCTGTGGGTTCTGGAGTGGCTCTGTTTGGTTCTATTCGCAGCAGTGCCTCAATGCTGGTCCACACCCCTCCTCGTTCTCCTCTTGGTAGACACTTTAGGTCCTTAGAATCAGAATCAGGTCTATTGTCACAGATTTACAGAGTAAAAAGATGGGTGAAATTCATTTTCAATTTTTCATACATGGTTCCCATAGAAAGAAAGAGAGGGTGGGAAAGGGGGTCAAAAAGAAAGAGAAAAGAAAAAACAAAGAAGACCATTACACATTTTACCTTAAAGCGTGGGTCGAGTGCTGTAGCCACCCTGAGCCATCCATGGTTGAGTGTATCTTGGCGTTGAGACAGGTCCTTTATAAAGTCACCCTTGAACCGCACCACATAGGCTGGGTCGTCATCTGAGACCTCCATGGTGTGGGTCAGGTGGCGGAGAGCAGGTAACACAACAGAGCACGAGACATAGGTCTCACCCCCAAGGAGCTCAGTCACATATCTGCAGAGGATAGTTTAGGAAAGTGATTATTGTGCCAACTAATAGTAGATTAAAAACAGTAGCAACTTTATACTATAGTCATAGTGATATTGATATTCAGTACAATACATTTAAAAACAGTTGGTGGGTGTTTACCTGCATGGTTTAAGGAGAGTCTCGAGCCTCTGCAGTCTGTCCCACTCTGCTGTAGTTAACATGGTGAGCTTGTGCTTCTGTTTGGCTAGAGTAACCTTCACAGCCTCTTGGTTCTGCAGCAGACGAGAGATCATGAACAGTGTCGAATTCCACCTTGTGGAAACATCCTGTATCAGTGGCTCTTGGTCTTGTTCTAGTTGTGTTTGCTCCTTGTGCTGTTCCTCTGTGTTTGAGGGGCTATGTTTAAAATGTCCCACTATTTTACGGCATCTTGCCAATGTGGCTGTGAACCCGCTGTCAGCAAGGCAAACTGTGATGGTCCTCTGCAACAAGAGAGCAACACACGGCATGTGCTGGAATGTGAGCTGTCTCATTGCAGCGATCATGGTTCGGGCACTGTCTGTTCCAATTGTGGTGACTTTTTGTGTGATTTCCCAGGCCTCTGCCACAGACTCAAAATCTCCTGCCACGTTTTCAGCAAAGTGCCTAGTGGTGGTCTTCTGGATAGTTAAGGCAAATGAGTGAAGACGCCACTTGACATCAATAAAGTGTGCCGTCACACCTAAGTAATTTGAATTGCTTACCGAGGTCCAATGATCCCCAGTCAGGGCAACACACTCAGCTTTCTCCAATAAATTCTCTTTATCTTCCTTTTCATTGTCATAAAGCTGCTGGACTCTTTTTGTCACCGTCTTTCTGCATGGCAGCTCGTATGTTGGATCAGACGACGCAATCTGTAGTACATTTTGCAGGCCCTTAAACCAGTCATCTGGTGGAGTGTGGGTTGGGTGTGGGTTGTAACTTTACTCGGAGTCCGGCTAACGTCCACGCTAACTGCTATATGTTTTGCGTTGAGGTGATACTTGAGGATCGATGTGCTGCAGTGATATGCGAATTCCTTTTTGCATAGCTTGCAAACAACCATGCTCCTATCGACGCTTCCATCCTTTAATTTTTTATAACAAAATTTCCCATCCACGGGGCCAAGCAAAGTGGTCTCGTCAGCTTCTTCGTTCATGTTCACTGTGGTTTGTTGTTGTCGGAAGTCATGAACGCTAGTTGGTGCTCCAGTATAAACTCATCCAGTGAGAAACGTTCCGCGGTGCAAAAATAAATGTGATTAAAATTGTGTCATTTATTTATTTTTGTTAAATAATTAATTTTAATTAACGCGTTAATGTCCTGTAATTAATTAATCTTAATTAACGCGTTAATGTCCCGGCCCTATATATATATATATATATATATTATTGTAGAATTATAGTGAACATTGCTGAGAGTCGAGCAAACGTTTTAAGATATTAATATTGCTTACAACCAAGAGCAATATGCACTCTCGCATTTGACCAGTGCTAGTCAAAGGCAGGAAGAGGATGTTCCCATGGGGTCAAAAGCCTTTATACCCCAATCTTAAACCAATCAGAAACATCGACACATCCCTAGTCATACCTTTATCAGTTAACCCCTTCCAGGCAGGATACAAGACCCCACCTCTGTTGATCAGACCTAAAGCCATTTGCTGTTTCGGGCACAAAGGAATGCACTGGGGGATGGGTGTCACTGAAGACCCAAAATCCACCACATATATATATATATATGGTTACATGGAATTTGGATGTTCATACAAACACACAATTTAGAGTATTTTGCTGACAAACCTATTTAAAATGAATAGTTTAACCAATTGCAGGGTGTCAGTTGTGACAGTTTTCCTTACTCAAAAGTGTTCTGAGGGCAGAAAGAAATGTGTTTGGTTCAGTCGACATCCAATCAAAATGGAGAGGAGGCGGTGCTCAAATGCAGAGGAGGCGGTACTCATTTCAAACTGAAGAGCGCGATTTTATGGTAACGTTTCTGATAACGAGCACAGAAAACGGAACATCAACATTTACTCCTGAAGGTGTCAGAGTGATTTTTTGCCAAAAGGTAAGTTTGCCCGTAATGCACTAAAACCTGAAGCTCTACATTTTCTGCTAACGGTGTGAGAGTACTTTTACCAGGATATCCTAAATAGTTCGTCTAGTTAGCATTCGCTTAGCTAGCTGCCTCACCTCTCAGTCTATCTAGACATGTCAATAGAGCTAGCTTTTGAATACACATTTCCGACTCTAGCATGCTTGTGTGCTGGAAATGGCTGCGTTGCAGATAGAAATTGACCTTTTTTGAACCAGTCGTTGTTCCACTGGCACTGGGCAGAGGCATGTTTGATTTCGACCGGTGTGCAAAGCGCAGACATTCACCGGTGCGTTAATGCATGTAGCCATTCTCAGAGCAGCAATATTACTGATATCATGTTAATGTTCTCAGAGCAGCAATATTACTGATATCATGTAGCCGTTCTCAGAGCAGCAATATTACTGATATCATGTTAATGTTCTCAGAGCAGCATTATTACTGATATCATGTTAATGTTCTCAGAGCAGCAATAATAGTGATATCATGTTAATGTTCTCAGAGCAGCATTATTACTGATATCATGTTAATGTTCCCAGAGCAGCAATAATACTGATATCATGTTAATGTTCTCAGAGCAGCAATATTACTGATATCATGTTAATGTTCTCAGAGCAGCAATATTACTGATATCATGTTAATGTTCTCAGAGCAGCAATATTACTGATATCATGTTAATGTTCCCAGAGCAGCAATATTACTGATATCATGTAGCCGTTCTCAGAGCAGCAATATTACTGATATCATGTAGCCGTTCCCAGAGCAGCAATATTACTGATATCATGTTAATGTTCTCAGAGCAGCATTATTACTGATATCATGTTAATGTTCTCAGAGCAGCAATATTACTGATATCATGTTAATGTTCTCAGAGCAGCATTATTACTGATATCATGTTAATGTTCCCAGAGCAGCAATAATACTGATATCATGTTAATGTTCTCAGAGCAGCAATATTACTGATATCATGTTAATGTTCCCAGAGCAGCAATATTACTGATATCATGTAGCCGTTCCCAGAGCAGCAATATTACTGATATCATGTTAATGTTCTCAGATCAGCATTATTACTGATATCATGTAGCCGTTCCCAGAGCAGCAATATTACTGATATCATGTTAATGTTCTCAGATCAGCATTATTACTGATATCATGTAGCCGTTCCCAGAGCAGCAATATTACTGATATCATGTTAATGTTCTCAGAGCAGCATTATTACTGATATCATGTTAATGTTCCCAGAGCAGCAATATTACTGATATCATGTTAATGTTCCCAGAGCAGCAATATTACTGATATCATGTAGCCATTCTGAGGGCAGCAATAAAAACATGCCAAGTGTCACGGCTGTCCCTAGGTGTAGTGTGGTAAGCCATGTGCAAAGCCAGGTATCCGTTTCAGTCAAGGTTTATTAGTGACAACAAAACAAACTGTAAACGGCGAAAAAGCTAAACTGGTGCCAAACTGCAAATGAAAGTGCGCCTACAGCGTCTTATAACAAACATGCAATCAACAACCCGTCTAACACCAAACACTCACCTCTAACGCAATCGTGACATGTAACAATGAAGAGCAACGAGTGACATCTAGCAATCCCCTTTATAGCCCAGTGATTGCAAATCCCCAACAGCTGTAACCAACATAAACCAGGAAGGGGTGCACCCGAAACCAGACAGTGCAGTACCCTAACTCACCACTCGTGACACCAAGTTCTTGGAGCAGTATGAATTAAATGCTTTTTAACCATTGAATTTGGTTGTCAGTGAGGACAGTCAGCTTTCTTTCTGTTCCAAGGGCAGCAGTTCTTCCTGTTCTTGGAGTAGCAAGAGAATAAATACTACACAAATAATGTTGTATACCTATTCCATACATCATTGAACCTATGTAGTGAACGTATTGTAGAACAACTGATTCAATGTATTCTAAAATAACATTGTTGTTTAGTAAAGTGGGAAATGATGCATTGTGTGCTCTATTGTATTCTCTCTATTACAGGAGTGCTTTTTCGTGGACAGCAAAAAAAATGATTGGTAAGTACTCAATTGATTTCTTTGTTAACTCTTAAGGAAAAGTTTTGGCCTTTAAGAGTAATTATGTGCTAGTTTTCATGGCCACTTTGAAGTCAGAATGCTAAGTATATGCTTTTTTTTCTTAACCCATCAGACTTTGAGAAGTTATTGGACAAAGCTGCACGAAACCTTAAATTAGGATACATGGGGCCTTACGCACTATTCACCAGCAGTATAGTGTCAGTATACGGCCAACAGTGTGTTTCTGATGAGGTATTTTTTTTTCTATCATTGTTGGTAGACCAACAGTTCCACTTAATCTGTCAACATGTTTTTTCTCATCTACTATTTATATCTTTACAGGCGATGAATGCAATGTTTTATCTTTTCTGCAAGGTAATTAAATATTACACTTTTTGTAGTTTAGTATTTGTTACTGTTTACCACGTGTTGCAAGAATAATTTAGCCCACCAGTTGATTTGTTCTGTATTTGAATCCAAGAACAAAATCTTAATAGAGCATAATTCCAAGTTTGTCTCATGAAGGCGCAGCCAGAGGTGGAGGCAATTGATTGCCACACTTTAAGCAAGATTTTGGATGGAAGTCCCCGGGCAAGAAGCTTTTATTTCATCAAGGTTTGAACTTGATAACAACTCTTTATTTAGCATGCACCTCAATTGAGCCATTAAACAGCTGTTAAGTTACTTAATAGAGTAAAGACGTTTACTTCATCGCTAAATCCAAACCATTTAATGAAATGTATTTTGGCAATTTTTTTAAGCAAAACATCTTTGAGAAGGCAAGAGAGATTACGGGTGCATATATTGAAGGTGGCAATCACTGGACCTTTTTTGTAAGTTTTTAACTCATCATTCTTTGCTAATCGGATAATATATTTGTTCCTTCTAACTACAGATCAGAGTGTAAGCTACATTATTAAGTAATGGAATTACAATTGTGTAGTTTTGAACCACTAATGACTCTTAACTTTCACATTAGCCTAACAAATAGTGCACACAGTGTAGGCTTTTAATACTACTGTATGTTATAGATGTTAGATGCTTGTTTAATGCTATAAATTCTTAATCTGTTTTAGCATTGTGACATAGGTAATAGGATTATTACCTATTTCAATTCATTCGGCGAGTCCTCTGACAAATGTAAGGCAATTGCAAGAGAATGGGGGTACGTAGACTACTATTTAATATTTTGATTCCTGCGAAAATTACTTTTGGGATGCTCACAGGAAATGCATGCATTGGGTACAATGGTTTAAGTACAGATTTAATTTCACAAGACTTGTTCCAAAGCACTGTTTTGACTTATTTTAAGGTCTTTTGCCATGTCAAGAGGCGGCCCAGCTGTTTGGCAAGTCAACACAGTCAAACACCCACTACAGAAAGATGGCATTTCATGTCGGATTCACACAATACTGGTAATGCATTTTCATTACTATCTTTGGGTACATATATTCATTAACCAAGGACATGAAACTACTTAACTGGGCAAAGCATTTTGCCCCAGCTAGGAACTTCATGATTTTTTTTTAAACACCAAAATACCTGAAAAGTTGCAAACCCATAATTTAATGAAGGAATAGTCTAATTGTACTATCTTTGTTTGTAATATAGTTTGCAGAGACCTTTTTGAAGAAAAATCAGTTTTCTAAATTGAAGTGTCCAAATTTAACAAAGGAGAGGGCTCGACTGGCCAATTTGTTATTTGATTCTTTGGGTATGTATAACACATATTCTTATTTTACTAGATGTGGGAATAGTGCCCATGTTGTGGCTCAGCTGTAAGGTACCAATAACGCAATTAATACACATGTCAAGTTTCTTGTAATTATAAAAAATATTAATTCCACAGACAGAACAAAGACATGTGGCCTATGCGAAAGGCAACTGCCTGATAAAGACAAAGTACGTTTTTATAAAGCTGCATATTTCTTAAAATATAATATCGTTGACTTCAGATCCATAAGATTTTTGACTTTTTAATCCACAGAAAATGTGTTTTAAAGGACGGTTCTAGGGACTGCTACTTCTGTCAAGGTTTACACTTTAGATTGAATTACCCTTAGAATTGTTTTACATTTCATAATGGCTGCTGACCGTATTGCTCTTTATCTTTGACCATTAACAAGACAACTCTGCAGCTGATGAGACTCCCTCCTCCGACGGTGTGGCACAGCCCCTAGACGCGGAGCCCGGTGTGGCACTGCCCCTAGACGCGGAGCCCGGTGTGGCACTGCCCCTTGACGCGGAGCCCGGTGTGGCACTGCCCCTTGACGCGGAGCCCGGTGTGGCACTGCCCCTAGACGCGGAGCCCGGTGTGGCACTGCCCCTAGACGCGGAGCCCGGTGTGGCACTGCCCCTAGACGCGGAGCCCGGTGTGGCACTGCCCCTAGACGCGGAGCCCGGTGTGGCACTGCCCCTAGACGCGGAGCCCGGTGTGGCACTGCCCCTAGACGCGGAGCCCGGTGTGGCACTGCCCCTAGACGCGGAGCCCGGTGTGGCACTGCCCCTAGACGCGGAGCCCGGTGTGGCACAGCCCCTAGACGCGGAGACCAGTGTGGCACAGCCCCTAGACGCAGAGCCCGGTGTGGCACTGCCCCTAGACGCGGAGCCCGGTGTGGCACAGCCTCCCACCAAGCAAAACAGTAAGTGTAATACAATACAATGTTAACGCATTCCTTACATTTCAGTTTTATTGAATATTAAAGAAATTATGTCTCACTTGATTATGATTTTATGGTTTAACGCTGTGCAAGATTCTTCAGATTGTCTCCCTTGTTGCTTTTACTAACTTTGCTGATCATGATAAGTTAACTGGTATCCACTATTATAGTATGTTAAAAAAATCTCTGTTAGAGTAAAAGTTCATGATATACCATTTAAACTTTAAGGTATTTTGTGAGTATGGAGGAGCTGGTGAGGAGATGTTCTCCACCAGAGAGTTTTTCTGCAAACTCCATAGTGGCTTATGTCAGGAAGGCTAAAGCTAAAAAAGAGAAATAGAAGTGAGATTGAGGGAGTCAGGGGTTCAGGGGTTCAGCCTTCAAAACGGACCAAAGTCACTTCCCTGTGTTCAAAACTGACCGAAGGTAACAGCTACGGTTTGCTAAGTTTCAATGTCCAGTGGTAAAAAAAAATTTGTTCGGGGAGTTAATGATGACATTTCGCGTCTCTGGCTGGTCGGTCGACTCTAACCCACTAAGCTTAATACATGGAAGAACACTATAGGGATGTAGTTTCAGAATGTAGAATTTGTAGAGAAAGGGGGGTAATTAAATACAGTATATCTTTCCCCCAAATATTTTGAGTGTATGTGTGTACATATAGACCTGCACACGTCTTTAGGTACCATGAGATAAGAGATTGAACTACACACAAGCATTCTAACAACTAGATATTTGGCATTTAACATTTCAGGTGAATGTGTTGACTTGGCAGAAGATGTAGGCCATCTTGCCAGTAGGCACATTCCATTGGAGGAGGTTGGAGCAGCCCTTGTGGAAAAAAGCACAGGGGATGTGCTTGGGTAAGCCGTAACTATCAAGTTTAAAGAAAGGCTTGAAATATTTCAGTCTGTGCAATTAGTTTATAATATGAAAGTTTCACTTCTTTGAATTACATAAAAAACAATACTCAAAATTAAAGATGCACCTGTACCTATATAAAACAAACAGTTCAGCTCTACAGGTGGACTCCTCCATCACTTTCTTTCTTTCATTCCGTCTCCGTTTTCTTTTAAGTTTGAAGTCACTGCCGGTAGTCTTGGCTCTATTTATTCTTTGCCGATATGCGTGAAGAGCAGTGATTTTTCTTTTCTTTGTCACCTTTGCAAATTTGGAGAAAACCATCTTGTGTGCTCTCTCTACAGTTCTTGACACTTCATAGTCATACTTGTAGTTCTCTGATTGGCTCCACTCAATTAAATCTGTCAACATGGCCTGGAATCTATGTTTAGTGTCAAACTTCTTCTTTTCCACAACCATTTCAGTGTTGTCAGTAGGCATCACATGATTGTAAAGGATGTTATGAACTTGAATACATACACACACTTCGCCGTGGCTATTTGCAATACATGTACAAAAACCTGGGCTTTGGTGATTCACATTTCCGATTAATCCCTCACTATAAAAGACAATTAGATTTCTCTGATCTGAGTGATAACACTGACTATCAACTATTTTTCTTGCTAGTGTGTTCCTTAAGTTTCCGATGTCCACTCCTCTCCTCTGTGCCATTGTCTTTGAGAATATTAAATGCTTGCACATATTACCCATTTTATATGTTGGGCAATCACATTTAAAACTGACTAAATCTACCATGTGAGAGTTGGCACCTGATTCAGATGGTACAGTACAATGTCCATGTTCATTCATACTAAACTGAGCGTCCAGTCCTTTCTTGAACATAGCTGTAGCCGCAGCACTACATGCATCAGTGGCCACCTTTATTCTCCCAGCCTCTGCAAGGTCATCCATGTAGCTAGAGAATAGACAATATAGGATTAAATTAGGTAAATCTGCTTATAGGAAAACCACAACTTCCAACTCTCTTCCAACTTATTTAATACTACAGGAACGATACTGCTATGCTTTCAACAATTTAAGCAGTAAATATGACACCAACCTTTTTTCAAATGTCTAGGCTTTTTTCAATCTAAACCACTGAAACTTTTAAGTAGATGACCATCTTAATGTATACAAGTATGAATTAAGCAAAAAAAATGTAGATCTAAATGTACACATTTAAGAGACCAAAACAAAATCCTTTCACATGACAAAGTCTTAAGTCAAAACGTAATATTGTGTTTTATCTAACTATCATTCAAAATAAAAAACATACCAAAGCAAGACATATAGCTGTAATATTTCTGGACATCACCGCATAGCAAGCGAAGACGATGATCAATCCTCCTGTTGGTCTGGCCCCTCAGGAACTGGTATTTCAAGTTGAGAAAAAATCTTTAAAAGATTTAAAAAGACAAGACATCCATTTGTGGATCTATCCTTTAGGTAAGTCAAATGTCCACCATCATCATTTTCAGCTAATTGTTGTACATTTGTAATATACAACAAAGAATTATTGATCTTGTGATTTGAGCCTAAGAGATATACATTTGTTGGAATATCATCATGTACATAACCCATAATATACATATTCTGTAATAACTACTGTATTTGTTGGAATATCATCATGTACATTTTTTTAAGGTGCAGCTGAGACTCATACCTCTCTGCCTTGTTGTTTGTCTCACTGTTGTGATGGTAAAATGCCCGACCAAAATTGGCCCACAGGTTGGCATAAGGAAACCAGTGTGTCTTTAAGTATGTTGTTATGTGTGTACTACCAAAGTAGGTATCAATCTCGATGCACTTGGTTGATGAAACATTCAAAAAATCTTCCTCCTGAAAAAATCATGAATAATGTATTTAGTAACTAAAAACATCACAAGTGTAATTCCTCACTATTTAATATAACACATTTATAACAATTGACACTATAGTAATAATGATGGATTTTGGATATTTATGGCTGAACGTGTTAAAGTAAGCCTGGTAATATCAAGAAGTGTGATCGATCAGAAATTTCACTTGCTTACCGTTAAGCAGGCTTTCATCAATGCCATGGCTTGAATTACTCTGTTTGTTTGAACCACTGGAATATTTCCTCCATCCCGCTTCACCAGCCATCTATGCACAGCCTAAATAAAATATGTATGTAGTGAAGTCCATAAGTATTTGGACAGGGACCAAACATTAGTTGTGGCTATGTATGGCGGTAAGTGGTATTTAATAATTTTACAAAGTAAAGGTGGTTAATCATTTGTTGAGAAATAAACATTTTGAATAATTAAAGATGATTGATCATCATGTCAAACATACCTGCAGCACATGAAACCAACAGAGAAGAATCTTGGACTCTGGAAAAGCATTTTTGATGGCATTAAGTTCCTTGAGGTCACGGTCAATCATCACAGACCTAAAGAGTTTCAAATTTCAAATCTGACAGCAAGAAAAAAAATGTATTCAAGGGGCATAAAAAATAATTACAATTATAATTCATACTTACCTGGGATGAAAACCAGGATTACTCGTACGAAGCTTTTCTAGTCAGAGACTAAGTATTTGTGTTGATTCTTCACTCAGAATGAAGTAAGCAAATGGTACTCCTCTACCCACATCATTGATTAACAAGAGCACGTAAAAGGCATAGCCATATGAAGTTATCCCTTTGTAGGAGGCATCCATAAAAACCATAGGATATGGGTGCTCCTTTAATAGGTCTCTCTGTGATGGAGTTTGCACCACTATGATTAGGGGTTGCTGATTCGTAAGAGACTGATAAAAACAAGTTCTCCTGGAGCTCAGTAGTGACCAACTTCTCAACACTGACTGAATCGTTGACGTCAGGGAAAGTGTGGGATTGCAGACTGCTTTTGATTAATCTTATATCTGTGGGGGTAAGGTAATACCTCCGACTCTGTTTGTCAGTGTGTCCTTGCCGGCATGCCCAATCACTACTTTTTAATAACGTTTCTGAGATGGAGAACCCCTGTGTAAGCCACATTTCAACCAATGCCAACAATTCAGAATCTACACGATTTTTTATTCCCTCCTCCAAATTGGCTAAATCATGTCCACTGTGTTGCAACATTTTCTGAATGACTAGACCTGTGAAGTTGTTGTCCTTTATACATTTAAAGGAAATGTATGCACCACTAGAATTAGCCCTAGTTTTTGTTGGCTCTCCTTTGCTTTTTCCTGTTGCTTTGTTGCCTCTTGTTCACAGGCATAAAAATAATAGTCTTTGTGGGTAGACACTGGAGCCTGAAAAAAACATTTACTTTCGTTTTCCAATGTGTGGATGTAAGATTCCATGTATTCCATGACTTCTCCAGTAACAAGGACCACCTCCCGACTGACCCTGGCATCTGAAAGTTTCTTGAGTTTTCTCTCGATTACTTTGAGCCAGTAATTCTCCATTTCCTGAACAGCCAAAACAATACATTGTACAAAATGAAATGTTATATTTGAAAAATGTATTGATGCTTTAGGAACACAACATATTCACCTTCAGCACATTAACATGATATCAGTAATATTGCTGCTCTGGGAACATTAACATGATATCAGTAATAATGCTGCTCTGAGAACATTAACATGATATCAGTAATATTGCTGCTCTGGGAACGGCTACATGATATCAGTAATATTGCTGCTCTGAGAACATTAACATGATATCAGTAATATTGCTGCTCTGAGAACATTAACATGATATCAGTAATAATGCTGCTCTGAGAACATTAACATGATATCAGTAATAATGCTGCTCTGAGAACATTAACATGATATCAGTAATATTGCTGCTCTGAGAACATTAACATGATATCAGTAATATTGCTGCTCTGGGAACATTAACATGATATCAGTAATAATGCTGCTCTGAGAACATTAACATGATATCAGTAATATTGCTGCTCTGAGAACATTAACATGATATCAGTAATATTGCTGCTCTGGGAACATTAACATGATATCAGTAATAATGCTGCTCTGAGAACATTAACATGATATCAGTAATATTGCTGCTCTGGGAACGGCTACATGATATCAGTAATATTGCTGCTCTGAGAACATTAACATGATATCAGTAATAATGCTGCTCTGAGAACATTAACATGATATCAGTAATAATGCTGCTCTGAGAACATTAACATGATATCAGTAATATTGCTGCTCTGGGAACGGCTACATGATATCAGTAATATTGCTGCTCTGAGAACATTAACATGATATCAGTAATAATGCTGCTCTGAGAACATTAACATGATATCAGTAATAATGCTGCTCTGAGAACATTAACATGATATCAGTAATATTGCTGCTCTGAGAACATTAACATGATATCAGTAATAATGCTGCTCTGAGAACATTAACATGATATCAGTAATAATGCTGCTCTGAGAACATTAACATGATATCAGTAATAATGCTGCTCTGAGAACATTAACATGATATCAGTAATATTGCTGCTCTGGGAACGGCTACATGATATCAGTAATATTGCTGCTCTGAGAACATTAACATGATATCAGTAATAATGCTGCTCTGAGAACATTAACATGATATCAGTAATAATGCTGCTCTGAGAACATTAACATGATATCAGTAATAATGCTGCTCTGAGAACATTAACATGATATCAGTAATAATGCTGCTCTGAGAACATTAACATGATATCAGTAATAATGCTGCTCTGAGAACATTAACATGATATCAGTAATAATGCTGCTCTGAGAACATTAACATGATATCAGTAATATTGCTGCTCTGGGAACGGCTACATGATATCAGTAATATTGCTGCTCTGAGAACATTAACATGATATCAGTAATAATGCTGCTCTGAGAACATTAACATGATATCAGTAATAATGCTGCTCTGAGAACATTAACATGATATCAGTATTATTGCTGCTCTGAGAACATTAACATGATATCAGTAATAATGCTGCTCTGAGAACATTAACATGATATCAGTAATAATGCTGCTCTGAGAACATTAACATGATATCAGTAATAATGCTGCTCTGAGAACATTAACATGATATCAGTAATATTGCTGCTCTGAGAATGGCTACATGCATTAACGCAGCGGTGAATGTCTGCGCTTTGCACACCGGTCGAAATCAAACATGCCTCTGCCCAGTGCCAGTGGAACAACGACTGGTTCAAAAAAGGTCAATTTCTATCTGCAACGCAGCCATTTCCAGCACACAAGCATGCTAGAGTCGGAAATGTGTATTCAAAAGCTAGCTCTATTGACATGTCTAGATAGACTAAGAGGTGAGGCAGCTAGCTAAGCGAATGCTAACTAGACGAACTATTTAGGATATCTTGGTAAAAGTACTCTCACACCGTTAGCAGAAAATGTAGTGCTTCAGGTTTTAGTGCATTACGGGCAAACTTACCTTTTGGCAAAAAAATCACTCTGACACCTTCAGGAGAAAATGTTGATGTTCCGTTTTCTGTGCTCGTTATCAGAAACGTTACCATAAAATCGTGCTCTTCAGTTTGAAATGAGTACCGCCTCCTCTGCATTTGAGCACCGCCTCCTCTCCATTTTGATTGGATGTTCGACTGAACCAATCACATTTCTTTCTGCCCTCAGAACACTTTTGAGTAAGGAAAACTGTTATCTGCACATGAAGTTGTCGGACGTAGGTGAATTGCCTCTTAACATGTAATTGCGAACATGTCCCTTACGAAAAAAAGTATACTTTAAGTTTATTTTTGTGAGTATACTAATATTAATGTACTTAAAGTATACTAGAAGTGTACTTATTTATACTAAGTAAACTAAATTGGCCCACTTTTTAGTTCATTTAGTACACTTTAGAGTACATTTATAGTTTATTTTAAGTATACTTTTGTATACTTTAAAGTAACCTGTGTGGTGTACTTTTAGTCTATGAAGTAAACTTCTTGAAGTACTTAAGTATACATTTGAATACTTTCAAGTACACTTTCAACTCATGTAAGTACTTCAAGAAGTAAACTTAATAAATGTCAATTTACTATGATTTACTAATAGATTTAAACACATAGTATAACTGTACAAGCCATGTTTGTCAAGTGAACCTTAAACAATACTCTAACAATCAGTGTCATGTGTCTGGTAGGAGTTCCACTTAAAACTTTAGAATAAATATACTTTTGTCTTCAAGTGTAATTAGCATCTTTAAAATAAAGGAAATACAGTACATATTCAAAAAACCTAAATAAATCTGAGAGGCAAGACACACAATGTGACTTAGACACATTTATTGCGAAACAGATAAATATTTTCATAAATATTTTCATGAGATAATATTGTCAAAGCTACATTAAAGGGGGATAAACCAGCTATGAACACTTAAAATATTGATATATACATATATTTTTAAAAAAATCGAACTATTTTGAACTCTAAACGTTAAAATAAACATGGTTATTTTATTTAACAATATGCTTCTTTTTTGTACATGAAATGCATGCTCACATCTTTTCTGCCTTTACTTGTTTGAAGCACCCATTGTTGCACTTCTAGCGCAAGATCCTCCGGACATCTTGCCCTGTTATTTCTTAAAATTTCTCCCTAGCATGCCCTGTAAAAAAAACACAAGACAACAAGCAAACATGATTAATATATTTAAGCTTTAATCGAAATTTGTGAAATTGCGCAATATTCAATTAGGATTCCAAATGCACACTTGCGTGAAACATACCAAGGCAGATAAATTGTCGCCCCATTCACTGTTCGGATGGTGTACGGGTGATTCTCGCGAAATTAGACTTATGAGGTGTCATAAAACATTTTGATGATAAAAGTAAATGCTATCAAAATAAGAAGGATACCGTTATAAACATCTCTTCATGTACGATTTTGCACATGATTTCAAATGAAATCATGAATACGAAAAAAAAAAAAATCAACATTTAATGGGAAATTTCTCATTACCGCAACGTGTCCATGACTGGATTTTGGTCCTTTGAGATGGAATTATTCATAATTAAAAAATATAAAAAATAAAAAGCTTCAGTGCATGTTATAATATAAACATTTACAGTAAAGAAACATGTGGTATTTGGTGATCATTGGTAAATGTAGTGACAATATTAAGGAATAAAAATGTGTCCAAGACCAATTTCCTCATCCTCCGCAACAATTTTCAATCATTGTTTAAGTGCTCTAGGAACTATCCTTTTTTAAGGAATTTGTTGTAAGGGACAAAAATGACTGTGACACTCAAGATGGCTATCAAATAACCAGTTATCATTTTTTCTCTCCAGATAAAAGTACAAATTTGGCGTGTCATAGTACCTACACGACTTTTTAGTTCTCATTACTGAAACATGTGTTTGTGAAGTTACAAAAAATTTTGCAGTTACATTTTTTTGATTACTATATACCCCATGATGGTCTAAATATAAAAAGAGAGGGAATGTTTAGCTAACTCTCATTTAGCTTCCACAGTTAGCAAGAATGTTTAAGGTCGCTCATCCTCCGCAACACCATTATCATTCACCGCAACAATTGAAGGCCTGTTGCGGTTGAGATACTCAATGTTTCGGTAGTGAGAAACAGACTTATGAAGGAGGCACGTGCACTATAACTGTTGCTCATTTTAATTAAACTTGATATTTGCCTTAAACGCTTCTTGAACAGATTGCGTAAACAAAATAGCTATTACAACCCCCCCAGCAGGGGTCACAAATTATTTTTATTTTTTTTAAATGCTTCCACAAAAAGCAGTATGAATGCAGTATAAGCCACCTACTATAAATGCAATATTATTTACTATTTCATAGTTTTACTGTGAAACAATGTATTTATTTTCTTTTTTACAAAATTTTACATTCAAGATGGCAATTGTGTATTTTGTTACAGACAGTTTAATAGAAAAGGGCATCAGCGAAAAACAGTCTGGCAAAGCATAGGGAGAAAATACACAGTAATCCAGTGTTACTTGAGGATTACAGAAGAAATGAGAAAGAGAGGTCAGGGGACAGGGTGATAATAGGGAAAGGAGAGAGAGGTCAGGGTGATAATAGGGAAAGGAGAGAGAGGTCAGGGGTCAGGGTAATAATAGGGAAAGGAGAGAGAGAGATCAGGGTGATAATAGGGAAAGGAGAGAGAGGTCAGGGGTCAGGGTAATAATAGGGAAAGGAGAGAGAGAGATCAGGGTGATAATAGGGAAAGGAGAGAGAGGTCAGGGGTCAGGCTGATAATAGGGAGAAATAGAACTTGGATTCATTGTTTTGACCAACACTTGCACACACAGACACACACACACGCACACACACACACACAGACACAGACACACACAGACACACAGAGACACACACAGACACACAGAGACACACACAGACACACACAGACACACACACAGACACACACAGACACACACAGACACAGACACACACACAGACACACACACAGACACACACACACACACAGACACACACACACTCATTGACAATGCTTCACCCAAGTTGGGATAGCAGATAGCATGGGGGGTGGCTTGGTTTGTTTTTATTGGGTTGTGAATAATGACGAGGGAAATAAATGTTCTTTAAAAAATTGTATGCGTTTTAAATATGTAGGCATCAAACCCCTTTGTCAACAGGGAATGTGTGAGCTAAATCTCATTTCCGAAACAATGATCCTCACTACCGAAATGGCATTTTCATTACCGCAACATTTATCTTTTTTACCAATTAAGTGATAATAAGATAATCATATTTTGTTTTAAAATGTATATATGTTTTATACAACACTACTTATTTAAGGTCTGGTACATAACAAAAGTGTATGTTATCTATTAGTAAAGCAATTAAATAAAAGAAATTGTAAATCATCACGTATGTTTCGGTAATGAGAGAAAATAAGGAAATTACAAAAAATTATAAATTTGAAAAAGTAATCTCTCCAGAGTTTTACATAGCTTTGAGCATGAGAAATAAAAGTCTACTTTAACATTAGCCAAAAATACAAATTTCTAACCATATATTTAATGTAATGTCATGTTGCGGTAATGATAATTTTTTATGGACTTCATCTAAAAAATGTAAATAATTATATAGGAAATATTTTTTTATCTCCTAAAAATAATGGTTATAGTAAGTTCTGACCTTAATCTTATATGTGAAAAAAGAAAATTGGCTTCAAGGGCATTTTAAAAATTCTGATGCTGGACACCTTCTAAATCTGGATTTCGTGAGAATCACCCTGTACGTCTTCCTCTTCACTGCTGGGATCAGTTACGTCTTCCTCTTCACTGCTGGGATCGGGTACATTTTCCTCCATGCTGTTGGGATTGTGTATGTCATCATCCTCTTCATTACTGAGATTGGGTATGTCTCCCTCTTTGCTGTTGGGATCAGATACAGAGTATTCTGCATTGACATTAACTTCCTCTGAAGCCTGAAGAAATGAGAAAGGGTAAGGTACATCATTTAATGTATAGTTAAATGCAACTGTTTACCCAGCGTGTTACAATTTATAACACACAGCATCAACAAAAAAATGTTATCAGCAAACTAGTGGGTATATGGCTTATAAGGATAAAGTACAGGGTGATTTTTGTTCCCTGCCTCTAACAAACAAGCTACCTAGCAACCTTGCCTAATTAGTAACTGCAGCTACCAGTTACCTGAAAAACAAAAGGTAAAGATAAGTAATTGTTAACAAGCGCTAGTTACGTGTTGTCTTCTTACATGCTCAGACGTAAGTAGCTATCTAGCTAATGTTGATGTTAGCATTAACCATAGCCAAGTAGCTAGTTAGCTGTTCTCATATAGGCCTAGATAAAGTTAGAATTTAGCTCAAACTCACCTGTTCATTCTATCTGTACTTTGTCCTTTTTGGAATCCATTCACCTGGGTGCTCGAGTTTAAAGCATAGTTTATGGCGACTGAAACACGCTGAAATATCTCCGGTTCAACATATGAAGTTTTGCTCGCGCACAGGTAACAGAACGTCTCTAATCAGCTCCGCCTCGATCAGTCTTCTTCTGATGCTTCATTGGACATTTTTCTCAGTTAATGCATGTAAAATATGTTCAAATTTATGTTTATGTCCTGTCTGTCCGGGGCTTTTATTCATATCTGACTTATAAATGTTACTCACAATACATACAGCAAAGGCGGAATTAGACATTTATATTAATACTCCAATTGATTATTATTAGTATAGTATATGAATATAGGGCTCCAAAATGTTCAGCAGTAGTTATAATTGCAGCTTCAGTAACAAAAAAGATTCAATGTGCAATGCATAATATTTCATAGACATGAGTATTAGAATATACAAGATGGATCTAAAAAAATGACTTGTAATCTACTTTAAAAATATTTTGACTGTTTTTGCTGTATAATAAAAGAAAACGTACATCTCCAGAAGAAATGTGTAAAAAAATAAATCTATTTAGTAGTATACTTAAGTTCCAGTAAGTTAACTATTTTCTAAATGTACTTTTTGAAAGTATATCATAAGTAAACTAAAAGTGTACTACCCATTTTGTAGTATACTTATAGTATACTTTAATATACTTTTTTTCGTAAGGGGTTACATGAAACACACTACTTATTTTCAATTAAACCTAATAAGCCTATGAAAACAACATATTTAAAACAGTAGGACGTTGTTTCGGCTACATAAAAATTAATGTGTCACGAACTAGGGTTAAAGGGCAACTTCACCGAAAAAACTTTTTTTCTCACTTATCGTGGTCACTTATGTAGTAAAAATGTGAAAGCATTTTTTTAATTTGTGCCTTCTAGGCAGAGAAAAAGATTATAATGTGTTTTTGGCTCATGTGGATGAAATACACCAAATCCCAGAATGCACTTGTTTCGCTGCTCTAATGTTACCGGAACGTTCGCTGCTCTAATGTTACCGGAACGTGCTGTGCTATGTGGGTTGTTATCTTAATATTATAGAAAATACTCTATTCAATAAATATTGTTGTTTGAACCTCATTCTGTTCTATATTGTTGTACGAATTATGTGACCGCTTGTACCCGCGAGGTACAAGCGGCCGAAATGGGTTTTCTCAGAAAGGTGGCTGGCCTCTCCCTTAGGGATAGGGTGAGAAGCTCAGTCATCCGAGAGGAACTCGGAGTAGAGCCGCTGCTCCTTTGCATAGAAAGGAGCCAGTTGAGGTGGTTCGGGCATCTTGTACGAATGCCACCTGGGCGCCTCCCTAGAGAGGTGTTCCAGGCACGTCCAGCTGGGAGGAGACCTCGGGGAAGACCCAGGACTAGGTGGAGAGATTATATCTCCACACTGGCCTGGGAACGCCTCGGGATTCCCCAGTCAGAGCTGGCTAATGTTGCCCGGGAAAGGGAAGTTTGGGGTCCCCTGCTAGAGCTGCTACCCCCGCGACCCGACCCCGGATAAGCGGTTGAAGAAGATGAGATGAATTATGTGACTGTTTTGTTTAAAGGAGGGAGGATTGTATTGGGAGCACTGAAGTGTCAGGTGTGACTGCGTGGCAATGGCAAATGATTTACATAGCTCACGGCATCACAGGTCAGGTAGAGGGCCCCTTAGCAGAATTTTGCTTAGGGCCCCAGGGAGGTCAGGACCTGCACTGTCAATATTGTGTACAACACCTATTCTTAACCATAGGGCCGCAAAAAACTTTACGTTTTTCACCTGTGGGCCGCGAGGGCCGCGGGACCAAACAAGTTATCACATTGGCTAAGCCAAATAACCCCCCTTATTACTGTTGCTACGTCCGACAACTTCATCTGGGCTCTGGTTTGGTATCAACATGACTTATGCTGTGACAGCTCTTCCTGCTGAAATTGTATTAAACTTTTATAAAGCAGCAAATAAAGTGTCCGGTAGAAGTAGGCAAGAGGGGCTGCAATATGCGTTTGAAGGCTATATTCAAGACACACAGGTGAAACAAGGCATCCAAAGAGGTAAACGCATACCGGTCACAGTGAAATAATTAACCACCGCATATCCTATTAATTGAGAAGGAGGCTGGGACTAACAATATCAAGGAGCAACACTGTTCATGCAAAGCTGGGCAGGTCTCTATTCACTTATATAATCGTTATTACAAAGCAAACTGACTACGCAAGTATAACAACTTTTAACTATATTTTTGATAAAACTACGACGGTACTAGCCTGCCGAGACCAGAAATATGAGACGGCCCATGTTAAAGTCAATGGAGCGCTGTGAAACTCCTCTGCCCGAGCTCATTCTTGGCTGTGCTGTGATTGGTAAATTTATTCCTGCAGATTGATTTGTTCCATGAATTGTTGTATGTGCATGTTTACATACATAAATAAACTGTTAAACTGCAGGTGGATTTCGTTTAGTTATTGAGTACAAATCAAACCCAAGGTGAGATCAATAAACCAATACAGTGCTAATATTTGAATGGGCCCTGGGCCACTTTGTACTGTAAAATTTGGGCCCCGACATCAAAACGGTTAAGAACCCCTGGTCTACAATAAGTCAAAATAATTTGGTTTAACACTAGAAATGCCGGAAGTGGGTCATTTGACCCAGAGGCATGTAAAAACATCTTTTTGCGGCACCCTATTAACTTACAGAAATCTCCTTTTAGGAATGCTCCTAGATATGCACGCTTTATCGCCCTGTTTTTTCCCTCACTGGAAACGCAAATTAAAAGCTGTTTTGCCGAAGTTAAGTGCTAAGTGGCTATCCGCCATTGTGCTTGTATTTTTTTTCACCTGTATATCTTGTTGTCTGTCACCAGGTGGCGCATGAAACACAGAAACCAAGTCGCATTTTCTGCGAACGTGATATTATACAAACACAAAAATTACCACAATGATTATTTTAAATTAAACCAGATAAATGTTTAACATGTTAACATGACTGACATGACATGAATATCATCATGTTGCTTCTGTGTAAGAAGCACCATCAGGGAAGTTCTGAACGACAAACTTATGTAGGCTACGCTTCACAGCCAACCATATTTCGCTTTTCAAAGATGATTTTCAAATAATCACGGCTTACTGAAACAATAGACAATTAATAATAGTTGATACATAAACAATATTAGGCTATAATACATTTTGTGTGTATACGATGTACGTTGTGTGAAAAGAGCCATAACTTACATAGACTATTATAGACTGTGTATATAATACATTTGTGGGTATACGATGTACGTTGCGTGAAAAGAGCCAGACTTATAGACTCCAAATTAATATTGTTCAAGGAAATGCAACATGATATTATCACACTGATTATTTTAAATTATATATTATATATTCATAATTTGTTAAAATAAAGTAAGAAAGAAACAGGAGCTAAAAACGACACCCCTTCAGGGATAAAACCATTTTATTGAGTAGGGGGACAAAAATATATTGGAGCTTGTTACCGTAGAGTTCAACAACGTAATTAGAATAAATATATTGCTGAACTCGATCAAACACAGGAAATTGGTCAGAGGACTTCTAATCTTTTTTTTGGCATATGGAGTGGGTCGCAGGGTTCTCTCACGATGTTGCGTAGTGGAATCTATCCTGCAGGTTGTTGAATCCATACTGTGCCATCTCTTGCGGGCTCTTCCACAGAGTAACAAGTAGACTCAATTTCAGACTCTGAATCCAGTGTTTCCTCTATATTGATTGGGTAGTGGCGGCCCGCCACGGCTAAATTTCTGCCGCCATGGTATCAGAATAGGGCCGTACAGTACAACAGCGAAAAGCCGTTTATCAGCATGTCGGAGACACGCGCTTCACACAGCGAACAGGCACGCGCACCACGCGGCTGACAAAGGAGAGAAAGGAAAAAAGAGAGACCGCAGCTTTCTGGAGAAGAACTTGAGTGGCAATCGGGAGAATCGGGAGGCTGTTGGGCCGTTGACGAGGGAAGGGAACGAAATTGTATCATCGGTTTACTTGCCTCCGTGTGGAGTTGGCCACAATGAACAATTAGTGCAACTCTTGGCATTTATGTAGACCTTTTGTATAAATCTGCTGTGGTTAAAACAATACAAAAACCTAGTGCGCTGCGGCGTTTTGCCACTGTAAATTGATACGATATGAAAACCCATATTATCAAAACCCGGGCTAAGAGCGCAGGACGGAGCAGCGGGTGGAGCAGTGCGCAGTGGTGTAGTGGTGCGTATACGCAAGTATACGGTGTATACCCACCTCTGAGGAGAGGGATTTACAGTATAATTTAAACCATTCCCGCAAGGTTAGTTTTTATAGTGCGAGAAATTCCCGCACAAATATATTTGCTTCATCTCAGACTGTCTCAAGTTGGTTGGAAATTCCATATTGGATATTCAACGGATAGTCGGAAGACGAAATCAGGTCCGGTTTTCCCGCAAGCAAACACAAACCTCTGTCTGCTTATAGTTAGGGACCATCTATAAAGTACAAGTCTCTACGTTATTAATTCAATTGCTGTTTTACCATTTGGCCTTGAAACTTCAAATCACTATCAGATTGTCACCAGTAACGTAATCGCGTGTTCCTACAATAGTTCCCAGGGAACGTTATTGTTGAGATATAGTTTTTTTTTGCATGCGTTGCTAGATGGGCTGGCACGTGAGAGAAGTTCCTCCACACTAAAATGTGTTAAGCACAGGCCAAGAAGTGCTGTTATTTGTATTTATTGAAAATTTTGAAAATCTTTCTGTTATTTGTATTTATTGATATTCACATTTAAAATGGAGCTTTCCGTTACAGGATATTCTTAGGAAATGACTTCCATTGCAAAACATACTTTAAGCAAGTAAGGTTGTTCAGACAGACCTGCCCCCACTGCAAAATAAAAAATCCTAAAGGAAACACTGCCACTCCATAACCACTGAAATCATAACTAACATTGACCTGCATAGGAGTATACATAGGCCTCATACAAACTGTTAGGCCTTGCCATACAAACAAAGACCCTAATATATCCCACTCTGTCTAAGCCAGAACTTAAAGTTGAACACAATGCAACATTTCTGGCTATAATTCAACTGATATCACTTGCCTTTCTGATATACAACATATTCTGTTTACAACTATTAGTAGACTAATTATATAGTGGTATTCACAACTAAGTCATTAATTTCAAAATGACTGAAGCCAATCATTATCATCAACTATTTACCACAATTTGTTTGAATACCTGCCAGGGACAAAGTAAAAAAAAAAAATGAGGATGATAGTTCAACTTTATAATTGTGTCCAGATTAGCGTAAATTGCCTGATAATTTGGTACGTTGATTTGAACTGTATCTTACTACCCATAAAATGGCTTGCAACTATATTTGCTCATAGGTAGCACTATAATAAAGAATTGGCACTGTAGCCACCCTGAGTGACGTCACGTAGAACCACAGAGTTAGAGTAAACACTGATCGGCTGTAAGATTTTACCCACCTGTCTAATATTTTGTGTACACTACTTCAGCCAACAAAGTTGCCTTTTAGGTCAAGGCATTGACAGGTTTCCTTGCAGTTTTTCTCTAATTGATGCCATTTCTATGGAAGAAAATCTGTCTCACCAGATTCTAAAACTGAATTTCAAGCACTGAATTTATTTGCATACAAAATTCAGTGTTAGAAATTCAGTGCAAAAAAATTCTGTGTTAGAAGTTTAATGTAGTTTACCGTATCTATGTTCAAAATAATGTAAACGTCAATAAATAGTTCAAATGTTCATAATTTTATTCTTTTAGTTAACCTGGGCGCACTACACTCTGTTATACTAGTGGTCTATATATATCACAGGTTAATCTGGGCGCACAACACTCTGTTATACTAGTGGTTTATATGTATCACAAGTTAATCTGGGCGCACTACACTCTGTTATACTAGTGGTCTATATGTATCGCAAGTTAATCTGGGCGCACTACACTCTGTTATAGTAGCGGTCTCTACTCGTTCGTGCAGCGCCGTAAACAAACACCTCAGACAGTAAGGCATACCTGCCAACACTCCCGTTTTTCCCGGGATTCTCCCGTTTTTTAGCACCGTCTCCCGGACCCCTCCCGGTTTGTTATTTCCCGGGAAACTCCCGTTTTTTTCATGGCCAAAACTCCTTAAAAATATTTGGACCAATATGTTTGTCTAATGTTGACTCATTGCCAGATCTCGTATATAAAGTATCCACACCATACAATGTTCAGCACGTTTGTCACCCTGGCAACCTTTAAGTCAGTTGCGCAGTTGATCTCCGCGCAGCTTCATTCAGACCCGAATGCGAGTGATTAATATGGGAGGTGTTCCCGCAAAGAAATTAAAGTACAGCTGTACATTTCAACAGTGTTGGACGCAAAAATTTACATGCATCATACAGAGTCAAATCGACAACCTCCACGGTTTCTGTAAGGTTTGTCGCATTGATTTTAATATGTGACATCACAGCACATTAAAACACAGCGGCACCTTCACGCAGAAGAGGCACAACACTCAGCCAATTGCATCTGTCATAATGAAAGGACAGACAGATTTGAAGCAATTAAATATGCTAGTGCACTTTGTTTAAAAAATATGAATTCCGGAAAAAGTGGCTGGTAAAAATATAAGTGGCAGGTGCAGTGTTTCTCTACACAAATAAAAAATATTGTTGTAGCCAGCGGGGGACTAGATCCAGCAACCAACGGCTCCACAGGCGAGCGCACAACCCACCACTCCATGTAGAAGCGGGTAACAGCATGACCAGGGTCGTTACAATGTTAACAAATGAAGTTGTGTTATCATTGACATGGCAACGTAAATAACACTTACACCCCCACCCCCCCAATTGATATCGCAATGTAAAAATCCGCCGCCACCACCCCCTCGGATATATCGTTTCAATACAAATGAAGTGGACATCCCCATGAACTAAACTGTCAATGCCCGAGTCTGTCGGACAAAACACTTTGACAGTTTTTCCTACAGGCTAACCGCTAATGCAATCACATGCACAAATATTAACTATAAATCAGCCTTCACTCCAATTGACTAGCCACTTTACAATCATGTGTGGGATGACTGTCTGTCTATAGGGTCTTAAGGAATAAGACATTTGTTGCAAGATGCCGAGAAAATGGCCAACAAGTGAAACAACACACAAATATTAACTATAAATCAGCCATCACCCCGATTGACTAGCCACTTTACAATCTTGAGTATGATGACTGTCTGTCTATAGGGTCTTCAGGAATAAGAGATTTGTTGCAAGAAAGGGGCGTGTCTATTTACATTTTCATATTGCCTAATTTCTGTTTGTTCGGGATCAGCCCCGCTGCCCCATATGTTAAAAATGGATGCCCTTTGGCGTGCATGCCTTACTTCCCATGATGAACAAAAAAGCCTCTGGGACGCATTAGATCTGACATAATGGAATGTCTTGTAGAGTCCAGATTTGGGAAAATGTCCACAACTCAATTTCTCCCAAACCGGTGGTCCAATTCACTTGCTTTTTGGCCTGACATGTCTCTCAATAGTATATCTAGGACAAAACTAATATAAAACAAAATGGCTGAAGCGGGCGACTTTAAGTAATTGTACATATTCACTTAATATATATTAGTCTTAAATAATTGTAATTTTGACTGATGGTCTTTCAGACCTAAAATGATTCAAGATGGCATCACTCTGTAGTACCTTAAAAAGGTTTCACTTTGATATGTGAAAAAATGACTGAGTAAGAGCTTGATTAACTTGAGTCAATTGGACCCCATGCGGTATCATTTCATACAACTGTCAAACTCTGCTCTCCCAGCATGCATTGCGGCGGGAAAAGTTATTTATTTAGGTGAAATGCTGTTTAACCAGACATTTCTTCTGCTCACCAGGGCATTTTTTTGGTCTATTTTGTTACGTTCATATTTTTAAGACACCTGTGTAATTCTGGGCAGTTTGTTTTTGTGTATTTTTTTGCAACCATGAGTGAAAACGGTTTAAATGAGTTGCTTAGCCGTTCAGTAGTTTAGTTATCAGCGCTGCCTTGTAGCAGAGGTACACTGTCTGAATAAAAAAAACAAAAACCTTGGATTTGGGCTGGCTGGGCTTCGGTCCATATTAGTGAACATCAAAAAAGCAATAAGTACGTTGTTCCTGGGTGGGTGCAGGCGGAAGTGCTAGAGATAGAAAGGGTGCTAGGAGAGGAGGAATGGATGATAATCGTAGAGGAATGATTCGGTAGTGAAGTTTCGAACAGGCGAGAGTTGTGGTGCTCCATTCATGGAGCTACTGGAGGTACAGTTTGAAGAGGAATGTTTTTAGACGTTTTTTAAAGATTGGAAGAGAGTCCGATGATCTGATCTCCAGAGTGGAGTTGTTCCACCATTGCGGGGCAAGCACGGAGAACAATTTAGACTGAGCAGATCGAGAGTTGCCCTCCCGTAGGGATGGCACTACCAAGAGGCCTGAGGTGGCAGAACGAAGTGCTCGCGTGGGTGTGTACGGCTTGATTAGTGACTGGATGTAGGAGGGGGCGGTTCCACTTACTGCCCCATAGGCTAGCACCATGGTTTTGTAGTGGATGTGTGCTTCGACCGGGTGCCAGTGTAGTGTGCGGAACAGCTGAGTGACGTGGGAGAACTTTGGTAGATTGAAGATCAGGCGGGCTGCTGCATTTTGAATGAGTTGCAGGGGTTTGATGGCGCACACGGGAGGCCAGCCAGAAGGGAGTTGCAGTAGTCGAGACGGGAGATGATAAGTGCCTGGATCAGCACTTGTGCAGCTTCCTGCGTAAGATACGGCCTTACTTTCCGAATGTTATAGAGCATGTACCTGCAAGACCGGGACACCGCCTTGATGTATACAGAAAATGAGAGGGAGTTGTCAAGGGTCACGCCAAGGTTTTTCCCAAATTGGGTAGCGGGGACTGTGACGTTGTCCACCGTAATGGACAGATCCTGGAGCGGGCAGGCTCTTCCTTTGAAGAAGAGCAGTTCAGCTTTACCTAGGTTGAGTTTCAGATGGTGTGCAGACATCCAGGCCGAGATGTCAGTCAGACATGCAGAGATACGGGATGCTACCTGGGTGTCAGACTGTGGGAAAAATAGTTGGGTATCATCTGCATAGCATGAGAGGATATGACAGAGCCAAGAGACCGGGTGTATAAGGAGAAAAGGAGAGGGCCTAGGACCGATCCTTGGGGGACCCCAGTGACAAGGGGCTGCATGTTCGACGGCGAGCCTCGCCACACCACCTGGTAAAAACGATCCGACAAGTAGGAGGAAAACCAGGAATGCACCGCTCCTGAGATCCCCAGGTCAGAGAGGGTGGAGAGCAGGATCTGATGGTTCACTGTGTCGAAGGCAGCAGATAGGTCTAGTAGAATGAGAACAGAGGAGAGAAAGTTGGCTTGGGCCTTGCGTAGGGCTTCAGTTACACAGAGCAGCGCTGTTTCAGTTGAGTGGCCCGTCTTGAATCCTGACTTGTTAGGGTCCAGGAGATTGTTCTGCGAGAGGTAGGAGGACAGTTGGTCAGCTACGACGCGTTCAAGCGTTTTGGAAAGGAAGGACAAGAGGGACACGGGTCTGTAGTTGTTGACATCCGACGGGTCGAGAGGCGGTTTCTTAAGGAATGGAGTCACTCTGGCCATCTTGAAGTCGGAAGGGACACATCCTGAGGTTAGAGAAGTGTTTATTAGAGATGTGAGATATGGAAGAAGGTCCGTGGAGATGGACTGGAGGAGAGGGGAAGGGATAGGGTCAAGCGGGAATGTTGTCGGACGGCTGGATTGGACCAGCTGCAGGGTGTCTTCCGGACCGAGCGTGGAGAAGGCACTCAGACCAGGGACATAGTCGGTGTGAGGGGAAATAGCGATTTCTGGCGGATGGGTTTCTGTTGAAAGTGGGTAAGAAAGTTGTCAGCTGAAAGGGACGATGACGGAGGAGGTGGAGGAGGGGTGAGGAGTGCGGAGAAGGTGGAGAAGAGCTTTTTAGGGTTGGAAGCGGAGTCCTGGAATTTCCGGTGATAGAAAGCAGCTTTAGCGGTGGTCAGATTAGAGTTGAAGGCGGTGAGGAGGGACTGGAGGGAAGCCAAGTTGCTTTGATTTTTTTTTTCATACGAGAAAATATTTTTTGTTCAACTTGATTTTCTTACGTTCAATACATTTGAGCTCAATTTGGCTCCATAGACTTGAGGATAATTGTAGAATCGGTTGAATGGGATGAAGCTGGGGATAGTGGAGTCTCTGCCACTAGCAATGATGAATGAGACAATGCTGGGGACAGTGGAGTCACTACAGAGAATGCTTCATATGCAACCAGCTGAACATCCAGATCTACAAATTGGCAGGAAAAAAAGACAATTTATATGTACATGCATTTATCATTAACAAAAGCCTTTAAACAAATACATGGAGGATAACATAAAAATATACAAACTATAGTATCTGCTTTAAGTACTTGTCATATATGGATAAAACACTTTAGACAATGATTGTACAGTTAAGGTCCCTTAAAAATATATTTTAGACAGTACCCTAAATGCACATCTTAGTATTCACTGCCGGTGATACCTAGTCAAACCCTTGCCTTCACATCTTTACCCATTTCTGTTAAAGGGATCTTGAAGGCTAAAACACCTAACTTGACAAGCTCATCTCCATCCACCTGTGTTCCTGACACATCAGTGAGGATGAGCTGGCCAGCACTGAAGCTGCCTGGCTGAAGACTAAACTTATCAGTTACTAGGAGCATAAAGAGTACAGTACATTGCAATAATACAATATTAATTAGGCATAAAAATATTTGTTTCCTGACATTAAACTATTTAGATTATCTTTAAGATTTAAGATGTTCAACTACAGTAAAAATAGCAGTAAATTCCCAAATATTTACATAACCTTCTTGAAGGAACTTCTCTAATTGAAAAACTTCATCCGTTTGCGGAACCTTAACATATTTCTGCACTCCTCCTATCTCCACTTTAGCCAGCATTTCCTGTAGAAGGAGATAGAATAAGTATGTGTTAATCAAGCCACTGAAGCCAGGCCAACACTGTCTAAAGAGGTTTTAGCTGTGGAGTGATATGGTTCTCTTACCGTTTTAGTTTAACTTAATTTAAAATGATCTTCAGTTTAATAAGAGTAAATACAAATTTGGCTTATTAAAATGCGTGGAATAAATGATTAATCGTGTTTACCCTTTTTCAACAACTATAAGTTCTGTGAAAGTTTTTATGAATCACTCATGGATTTCCAAACCAGCTCTAATACCTTTTCAGCCGTTAAAGTCCCTTAATAACACGCAATTGTTTTAAAATACATGTTTGCAAGTTCCGGAGTCGGAATCCTCTTTTGTAAATCATAGCCACATGTGTACAAAAATGTTCTTTCTAGTAGACACCGACATATAGGTTAGTATTGGAACCGGTACCTATAGTCCTCATATCAGGATCTTTGCCTCCATGCAACTAACGACACGTGGCGGGCAGGTTCTCATTTATCCAATTAGCTAGCTAATTCATAATTCAAAAGAATGTTAGTTTAACTGACGTAGTCATATAACTTACATTACTAAACTTTTTAAACTCACGAGAATTACATGTAGCTCACAGTAAGACTTAATAGACCCGTAATCAGAAAACGTATGAAAGTAGAAGAAAAACGCTTGCTAACATTAGCTTCCTAGCCACTTAACTGCAGCCTAACAGTTGCTATATATTTATTTGATAGATATACACATTTTACCAATGTCTGCATACTTTCATCTGTATGTAAAAATAGTACTCATTGGATCATCTAATTAATGCTTACTTACCAACACGATGCAAAAAAACTTCTTCCACAAAATCGTTTCTTCCACCACCTGCGCATTCCACGTCAAATACTCTCTCGTGAGATTCGTTTGGTTCCATGAGTAGTGGGTCAGTCACTCCTAACACCTTAACTGTGACACTATCAGAGTTGATTTTCTAGAAAACAGTTATAACACTCCATTTTGACACCAACTCGTTCGTTACACAGTGTGACACCTTTACAGCCACGAATTCCCTGTAATTTTGCCCGACAGTTTTTAAAAGCCCGAACCCGTTTACAGCCCGACATTATTAAAATGTGCGCCTTTCGTCAAGAATGAGTCATTTAGTCTATACATTTGTTTTAAAACATTTATAATAACAAAAATTAAATACTCTGTTACAACATAATATCAAGGATAAATTCAAAATTAATATTGGGAGGGTAATAAAAGAAGGCTCCACTTTGTTCGCCAATACGGTGAACAGCAGCTGAAATTACACGAATAATGGCAACATTAGCCTATGTACTCTGTCTCCAATTTGCATTTAAGATTCAAATAATATTTATTTGAAAAACCTTTACTCACCAAGATTAGGCTACATGTCTTAGTGTAGGATAAGTATGTAATCCCCAGTATATGGGTTCAGCCATTCCTGCGCTCTAATGGTGCGTCCAGCAGCACTGATTGACCACTGGCAGGTGTTGAACAGCTAAGATCAACATGGCTTTACAGCCACGAATTCCCTGTCAATTTTTTTGCATTTGGCATAACCCACAGGCTCATTATTTTCATTAAAAGTGAGATTTCAATCTTTTTGCCGGTGCAACCAAATGTAATCGCCACAGTCCTGCCTGCGTTTCACCTCTTTAGCATCCATTTTTACGCTAAATGAAACGCATCACCTGACCACTCATTCAACGCGCAACCCCGGAGCACAAGAGACCGAGCCCGAACCAGACCCGAGCCCGAGTGTAATGATGAATGAATGAAATTAAGACCGAACCCGGGTTCGGGCAAAGATCTTCAGCTCTAATTCCGATTATGTCCCCAATGCGCTGGTCCAGCTCAGTAAGGACAGTGCAAGCCTTTCCCCCTCCTGTGGTCAGCATCTCTCGTTTTGTGTTTGGCAATACTTTTTTTGCCTCAAACTTCATGTCAAACCATTTCTTTTTAATGTCATCAGTGGTGCGCCCTTCCCCTGACACAGCGTTCACAGAATGAGTGAATAAATCCCATGCATCCTTTTTGTATTTGATTTTGCAACCACTACTGACGCTGCTAAATATTACATGTTTTTGCCTGTTCACTTTTTACAGAAGTATTTCCACTTCTGAACTACTGAAGTTTCTTTTTCATTTGGCGTCTGATCCTCTACTGTCTTTACATTTTTGTTTCGGCATTTTTACGATGAGTTTCCACTCCGCCCTGCAGTTTAATGCCCTTTTATGGGAAATCCCTGGGTGTTTACCTATGCTAATTAGGAACAACTGACACGCGCTTTCCATTTACGAAGACGTGGTAATCATCGTTATAGGAACGTAGGTGCGAACAATTATGCAATTTAAGAACACGTTCGTGAATTTGAGTAAGACTTTTCTTAGGACCTTTCTTGGGGAAAACATTGAAGAATATGGCCCATTGTTTCTAAATCTAAATGAGTTCAGAAAGTTTAGAGACGTCGGTCTTCAGGGTGCATTCACATGAAAATTTGCTGCATTTACAATGCAATCTGCTTGCCCTCACACCCCCAACTATAGTCTCCCATATCTTAAAACTGAGTCTGCGAAATCGCTCAAACATGAGAAAAACTAGACCGATTTGCGCGAAAATAGTTATGTTCTCAATTGTTCTCCAAACTCCTCTGTCAGTTCCAAAGTCTTACAGTATAATATGATCATACGCAAAATCTAACTTTAGGCTATTTTATGTACGGGCAGTATCTCTATGTTGTACATATGAATGGGCCAATAATTGACTAGAATTTTCTTCAAGAAAGGGAGATGATAAATACTTTTTGTGTGCTATATGTTAGAGCGCTGTATAGAAGTATTACACAACTGCGTTGTGCTGTTTTCCGTTCTATTTCCTTCCCCGTCGTGCTAGGCATGCCTTGCCTGTCGAAACACAACCCTCAATTTTCATGCCCTCGGAGGACACTGACGGGTTGGTCGCGGGAATGTCAGGGGAGGTGTCTTGGGTGTTTCCGTCCGAGCGACATTGGTGGAGAGTCCAGACAGTGTCTCCACTGTGCGCATTCCTCCCGAATATTCTGATCTGGCCCTCGTATTTTCAAAACAATTGGCTACCAAATTACCTCCCCATCGACCAGGGGATTGCGTGATAGAACTGCAGGTAGGCGCTGTACCACCATACAGTCATGTGTATCCCCTGTCTCAGGCAGAGACAGAAGCGATGGAGACGTATGTGTCCGAGTCATTGAAACGGGATGATCCGCCATTCCACCTCCTCAGCATCCTCAAGTCTTTTCTTATCGAGCCCTTAACAACATTACAGTTCGCTATCGGTACCCTCTCCCAATGATTTCATCTGTAATCGAGTCAATGCACGGGCGCTTTTTTACAAAGTTAGATCTCAGGAGTGCATACAATTTAGTCCGTATCCGGGAGGGAGGTGAGTGGATAACAGCCTTTAGCACGGGTTGATGAATGCGCCGTCGATTTTCCAGTCCTTCGTGAATAACATTTTCCAGGACATGATCGGTCGCGGAGTGTTCGTCTACATAGATGACATCCTTGTGTATTCTGATAACCGGACTGATCATGCTTGTTCGCAGAGTACTGGAGCGACTGAGGTCGCATGACCTTTATGCCAAATTGGAAAAGTGTCTGTTTTTCCAGCGAGCAGTCTGCCTTCTCGGGTTCCACATTACTACGAGGGGAGTGGAAATCGAGGTTGACCGCGTGGCTGCCGTGCGTGATTGGCCCGTTCCAACCACGGTAAAGGCGGTACAGCGAGTTTTGCGAATTTCTACCGCAGATTCATCAAGAACTTTGGCAAGGTAGCAGCTCCCATTACATCATTGTTGAAGGGGGGGCCATCTCGGATTCGTTGCGCCGGTTTTGGCTCACCCTGATCCATCACTTCCCTTTATTGTGGAGGTGGATGTATCGGAGGTTGGGATTGGTGCTATACTGTCCCAGCGTTCGGACACCCATCCCAAAGTCCGTCCCTATGCGTTCTACTCGCGGAAACTCAGTGCAGCGGAACAAAACTATGACATGGGTGATAGGGAGCTGTTAGCTGTAGTCAGAGCTCTGACAGAATGGAGACATTGGCTCGAGGGAGCGTAACACCCGTTTGTAATCTGGACTGACCACCGGAACCTGGAATATATACGGGCTGCGAGGAGGCTTAACCCTCGCCAGGCCAGGTGGGCGTTGTTTTTTACCCGGTTTGAGTTTACGTTGTCGTACATTCCGGGTACGAAGAACGTCAAGGCAGACGCGCTGTCTCGATTTTATGACACAGAGGAGAGGCAGGTTGTTAACTCACCTATTCTTCCTGCCTCCTGTATAGTGGCACCGGTGATGTGGGAGGTAGATGCCGGACATCCAGCGCACATTACGCACGGATCCATCTCCTCCTCAGTGCCCCGAGGGGCGCATGTACGGTCTGCTGGATGTTCGCGACCGTCTCATCTGCTGGGCCCAGACATCGGTGTCATCTGGCCACCCAGGTATTGGTCGGACAGTGCGCTGCCTTACCAATAAATATTGCTGGCCTGGTCTGGCCAAGGATGTGAGGTTGTACGTCTCCTCGTGTTCCGTGTGTGCCCAGTGTAAGGCACCTAGACACCTTCCGGCCGGTAAATTACAACCTTTGCCCGTTCGACGGTGACCATGGTCTCACATTAGTGTTGATTTTCTGACTGATCTCCCTCTTACCCAAGGTCACACTACAGTCCTGGTCGTTGTGGATCGTTTCTCAAAGGCCTGCCGCTTCCTGCCCCTGGGAGGTCTCCCAACGGCCCTGCAGACCGCCGAGGCCCTGTTTACACACCTCTTCCGGCACTACGGGGTACCGGAGGACATAGTACCTGATCGGGGCCCTCAGTTCACGTCTAGTGTCTGGAAGGCGTTTATGACACGCCTGTGGGTCTCGGTCAGTTTGACCTCCGGCTACCACCCCGAGGCTAATGGGCAGGTGGAGAGAGTCAATCAGGATTTGGGGAGGTTCCTGAGGTCATATTGTCAGGACCGGCCAGGGGAGTGGGCGGAGTTTCTGCCATGGGCAGAGTATGCCCAAAATTCACTCCTCCACTAACCTAACCCCATTTCAATGTGTCCTGGGATACCAGCCGGTTCTGGCACCATGGCAGCAGAGCCAGGCCGACACCAGGGTTCCGGCGTGCTGAGGCGACATGGGATGCTACCCACACCCACATACAGCACGCCAAACAGCGCCAGAAAACATCCGCTGACCGGAGGCGCAGTGACGCGCCCGTCTCCCCGTCCGCCTGCCCTGCCTGAAGCTGGGGCCGCGGTTTGTGGGGCCATTTAAAGTCCTGAGGAGAGTAAACGAGGTGACGTATCGATTGCAGCTGCCACCTGACTATCGAATGAATCCCTCGTTTCATGTCTCTCTCCTCAGGCCGTTGGTGGCTGGTCCCCTCCAGCGATCAAGGGTGCTTGAGAACACCCCGCCCCCTGGACACCGGGGAGGGGGCCTTCAGTATCTCGTGTGGTGGGAGGGGTACGGCCCGGAGGAGCGATGTTGGGTGCCGGCGATGGATGTGCTGGACTAAAACCTTCTAGAGGATTTCCATCGCCGGCGCCCTGACCGTCCAGCTCCTCGTCCTCCCTGGAGCAGTGCGTCATGGGGGGAGTACTGTTAGAACTCCCTCAGAAGCCAGTCTACTGCCACCTGCTGGCAGGCTGCGGCGGTCGTCCTCTCCGGCCTTCTAAGCCGTCATCGTTATACGTGTACTATTTAAGTTCCCTGTGTTTGGTCTGGTCTTTGTGTGGAATTGTTAAATGTTACGTGTGTATCCTTGTGACGCGCTCTGAAGGAGAATTTATACACTGTCTTTGTGTATGACAGTTATGGTCATACTAGTGCGCTGCGACGCATCTTATTGTACTGAATGGACTTCAGCGTGTTATGCCCTCTATACTGCATTCTGTTACGTGCACCTATTAAAAGGATCACTCGAACGCTATCCCTACCTCTGCCTGGCGTCATCCTTCCGCACACCTACACATCCGTGACACAGACTTGATTATGTGGGATATGGCTTCATATAGAGTTAGTGTTATCTGGGCCAAAATGAGAGTTACATGAATGCGCCTCTTCAAATGGCTAGGATTATCCGTTCATTTAAAATTATTTGTGTGGTATTATGGCACCATAAAGGCCGAAATATATCGGCTTGTCGTTTGTGCATATTTGTCATGACAAAAAATATTTTATTGTGGCTAATCTGATTTCCAAAGTGGCCAACCTTTCTGAACGGTTGATTTTGTGTGAATTAGTCCGGGAGAACGGTGTGTTGCACAGCGGTGTGGTTGGTATCATTGAAAAGGTGAGGATACACAGAATTAGGGAAAATTGGAATGGAGTAAATCCGAAACTGCTCGCGGGAGAAACGGGTCCCAGAGTGTTCCGCCTTCCCGGGAGTGTAGCTGCATGGCCCCGCATGCCATTGCCAAATGGCTGATGTTGTTGTGAAGGGGAACTTCGGGAAAATGTTCCAAGCTTTGAATGGTTCAAATAGGACAATGCCAGTCTGAGCATTTGCTGGTCAAAGGGTGCAATTTTGCCCGCAAAAGTCTAAAATAGCGCTGCACAAAGACTCTGATAGCCACAGAGTCGTGCCTAGTACCGTTGGATAGAGTCCCACAGAATCACCCATGCTTTGAATGGAGTAAATCAGATAATGTGTGCCGGAGAAATGGCTTTTTGAACGTGGGCAGTACAACCGAGTAGCGTGCACACAATGAATGGCTGTGCTGGGAACTGGCACCATATACAGTGTAGTCGGAGTTCATGAGGATGAACCACGCCCCTCACAGCCGCACGGTTGGAAGGATAGCGGGGATTCCCACAGAACCACGCCTCTCGCAGCCACATGGTTGGAAGGATAGGGGGGATTCCCGCAGAATTACGCCTACTTTGAATGGAGTGAATCGGATGAAGTGTCATTGCAATTTACATAGGAATACAGGAATAATTAATTTTGTATTAATTAGAGGAATTATATTTGGGCTGACATTGACAAAACTGCTGATGCCGATTTCCTTTCCTTCCCCAGCCGACGTGAAAAAAACAAATGATAGTGCAAACAGCGATAACAATTCGATTGTGTAAGGCCAGTGACAATTGTTCCCCTCAAAAGCACACTAGTTACTTTAAATTATACCAAATTAATTGATAATAGGATAATAGGATATTTTTCACTATGTGTGCATCACATGAATAAATTACTTGAGCCTGAATGCATATAAGCACAATAAATCAGACAGTTGGAGTTAACAGTGGCACAAAAAAAATCCCTTGAAATTCTGGTCTTCTTTGATTACAATTATTTTTACAGTTTATTATAAAGTCCATTATTTCAGTGTTTTTATAATGTACAATTGTATCTCCTGTCAATATGTTTTAAATTATTTCGTGATTAATTTGGTTTAATTTAAAATAATTAGAGTGGTTATATGGTATCATAAAAGCCTAAATCTATGTGCACTTATTAAATAATAGTGGACACTTTTAGGCCATCTATTCATTTGCCAGGAGGTTTTAATATTTTGGTTTCACTTCAGTCGCCACTGTGATTTTACAACAGCCAGCCCGGGCCTTCTGACGCAAAGATGAACAAGATGCGCCATCTGCTGGTCATTGTGTGTCAGCAACATTCTCCCATTCAAATCAACGCATGGGTCATGTGACGCAAAACCGCGAAAGGAGTGGGTATCTGAGCCTCCGCGCTTCTAGTGTTAATTAATTGAACATTTCCACAAAATTCAGACTGTTATCTTTTAAATGCCCTTTACCAAATATTCCTACATGGTTCTGTTCCAGAGCAATATCAATTTAGATTGGGGTGGGTCATTTTAGGTGGAAATTGAGGTCAGGGGCCCTGTCAAGAAGTGGTTGAGCTCCTTTTATTTTGTCTAACAAGCAGAAAAGGTTTAAATCCTCATAATCATCAGTAGCATACTAAGTATTTTCAATCTATCTGGACAACAGGTTGCAAAATTATTCTGTTGCATTTTAGCCAGGAATGTCATTATTTGGTATTTATTAGACACATGTATTTAATGTTGGCGATGTAATAATGACTCATCATTAAAATACACTTTAAATATTAATTTAAAAAACACTCCTCTCATAATGCCAATCTTCACCTCTACTTTATATGTGCTGGTGTTGCTGATTTATTTCAACGTTGATCTCTTCCTCCTTCCTGTGCCCACAGACAAATATAGCCAGCAAGACATTAAGATACTGCAGTGCTGTCCCTCAGTGGTCAAACACAATATTGCAAAAACTCAAGATTTTGCTGTTGGGGTGGCGCAAATGCATGTAGACCAAGTTAATGTTAAGTAGCTTTCCAGTGGAGGCTCGTCCAATTGGGGCGGTAGGGGCAGTGCCACACTTGATTGGCTGGAAAAAAAGATATATTATGTATTAATATAGTATTTGTTCAAAATCTAAAACCAAAACATGCTTGTCATTGAATTTCTACCACAAAACTCTGCCACCAGCTTTGGGGAATGAGGACCATGGCCCCAAACAGGCCCCAAACAGGAACATTTGCATTAAAGGGGGGTGGGTTTTAAGGATATTGGCGAGTAACTTTTTTCTGAACAAAGTGAATGAGCTGTTTGAGGCGCCAGTGAACACACACCTTTAATAGACAGACACACAAGATATGAGGCACAATCAAATTTGTTAGGAAGAGCCAATATAGCTACACATTCTGAAACATAATCAGGGAGTTGAAAACAATTGGCCCTATTGATTGTGTCAAATTCTGTGAAGCTTTTGAGCTGGAACTAAGAGGCCATTACGAAATACCTGAATCCAAAAATCCACACAGCAAAAAGGCCAGTGTACATTTAACTCAATTTGAGTTGAATTTAACACTCCTGAAATGTATATATGACTCCCTCCATTTTGGAGTTAAACTACCACTATTGAAAGTGTCAACTATGAACATTACTGACAGAGTACATTTTAACACGTGAATAGTTAAAGGGCAACTACACCGAAAAAACATATTTTTTCTCACTTATCGTCGTCACTTGAAATTGGTGCCATCTAGGCAGAGAAAAATATTAAAATGTGTTTTTGGCTCATGTGGATGAAATACACCAAATCCCAGAATGCACTTGTTTGGCTGCTCTACGAGTCCACTCCCAAGCCACGCCTACCGGCTTGAGAGGGCAGGCAGAAGGGAAGGCTAGCTACTAGCTTATTGACTGGAAAACAGAAGACGACGAGTGTCTTGATAAAGTAATTTAAATACTATCCTTGCGTTGTACCGGGATGTACATCTAACACAAGGAAAGGACATGTAGTTAGTTCCATTGTTTTCCCGTTGAACATTTAGAGCGGTGCAAACAGTGGCTGCGGGCTAGTATCAACCACCCCAAGTTCCGAGAATATTTGTAATTAATAAAAGTATATACATTTCTTCATATTTCCCTGTACTCTTTTGTAAATCAAAGTAATACATTATAAACTTTGAACTTTTAATGTTTTTAAACATAATATAAACAATTTCACACTCATAGCTCTTCCAGAGCTTCAGCAATTTCTTGATAGCCACAGTATTGTCCGTCACTAGCTGGAAATCTCTGTCTGATGTCCTGAACAACACAGGCAGGCAAAACAAGACGATATAGCCTTTCCCCAGTCTCTCTCCTTGCAGGACCCATTCCACGAAATGACGGTAGGCTGTTAGGCGATATTGTCTGAAAACAATAAGCACAACGTTAGCAACGCAAGCTATTTGCACCTACAATAGGCTAGCTAGCATATATGTAAATGGTAAATGCTGCGCTCGGTAAATATAACCGATAGCTCAGCTAACTGACGTGAACAACAAATAAATACTCACTTATACTGAAGCGTCCATTTTTCCCTGCGTGCTTTGGCTGGCGTTTCCCATTGACCTTTGGAATCCTGAAATAAGTTTCAAAAACTCGTGTGGATCAAAGCTGGGGTGCTCTATTACGCATGCTGGCGGTCCCGTTTCTAATGCAGATTCAGTTATTTCTTCAAGAAGAAAATGGCATCGCTGAAATTCGCAACAGCAGCGGGACTCTATCTGTGTCCATAGGGGCACAGCGAGAGCACTGGCACCAGCAGTCCGCCCCAGCTCGACTCTGTACGGGCTCTTCCTCATGACCGCCAGGCAAGCTTCGCTCCTCTGCAGCAGCAGCCTCTTGTTCCTCCGTCAACCGCAACTGTGTTTCGCTGTATTGCGGCTCGTACAGGCAGCCACGAACATCGGAACGCAACAGATCTTCAAAATACCTTTCTTCCATTTCGTCTTCAGAATTACTTTCTGCCATTGTGTTTAGTCTAAAACTCGCATTTCTCCCTACAAGCAACATCGGGTTAGCTTAGCTAAACAAGATGGCTGACTGACTGTTTTGAAAATCTTTGACGAGGCCCCATCCAATATTGGGCGGGTTGATAAAAATGTAGAAGTAGCATCTACTTCTGTCTGTAGTTCATAGCTTCTTTAAAAAAATCCTCCAATGACGTAAAAATTGTCATTTTACGTCATTGGAGGATTTTTCCTGACCTAAAATCAAGATATGCCTCTTATCAGATGGAGTTGAGGGGTGGGAGGGGGGTCATTGGAAAATACTACCATTTGTCTACTGATACAAAGCTAAATGCAAAATCGGTGAAGTGGCTCTTTAATTTATACACCCAGCAGCAGTGTATGTGCAACCCTTCAAAGTGTTAAAATATACACCTGCAATGTGTTACCATATCAACAATTTAAAAAAATCTGTACGTTTCATTTGTGTGTGATTCAAGTAACAACGATAAAACCAATATCTAGAAAAAGTAATTATTTTATTTTTGAATAGTCAAATGGGATTTGCCAAAGAAAAAATGATTCTTAGGGAGGAAAGAATACGTTCAATAGTTTGCAAAAAACATTTGAATCCATAACTTATGTTCTGCCAAATTAATAATTAGTAAACGACAATAAAACAGTACAAAAAACGTCCACTATTTTGCAATCTAGCGATGATGGATGCACACATTTCTTGAGTTTCCGTGATGTTTCGTTTATCATTAGCTGATGTCTCAGATAGTTCAATGTGATCATTTAAATATGACTGGACAATAGCTCCACCAGTTTGATTGTCAATTACAGCTTGGTCTAGAAAAGTTTGATTTTCAGTCACAGCTTGGTCTAGAAAGACATTTCTATAAACACCAGAGGTGTGGACTCGAGTCATGTGACTTGGACTCGAGTCAGACTCGAGTCATGAATTTGATGACTTCAGACTCGACTCGACAAAATGTACAAAGACTTGCAACTCGACTTGGACTTGAACATCAATGACTCGTGACTTCACTTGGACTTGCGCCTTTTGACTCGATAAGACTTGCTACTTCCCATGAAAACTGGGGAAGAAAATGTTCACACGGCCGCGCCGCTCTCAGTTTATCTGCATCTGTGAAAAAAATGCATGCAGAGGGCACGCGCGCTGCCTGCACGACATCCAATCACTGTAGTCCCACGTTGTTTTGATTTGACATCCAATCACTGTAGTCCCACGTTGTTTTGATTCGACATCCAATCACTGTAGTCCCACATTGTTTTGATTGGACAGCATCTAAGCAGGCACATTGCAAGACAACTAATGAAGCGCAAGCAACAACGCGCCAGTTGGCAAAATGATAATGAAAATTGGCTATAAAAATTACGAGGTAGTCGACAAAAAAATAGTTGCAATTTGCAAAACATGTGGGTCGAAGATTACAGACGGAGCTGCGCACGCGCACACGTCTCTATGGAGTCATTCCAATTATATTATCAGGTTGGTCCAGTTTTTCAGAAGTGATAATTTTGAGGAGTGAGGATTTTATTAATGACATGTTTAAAAAGTTCAGGCTAAAAGGACCCATGTCTATTTGAAAGTTAAACTGTTTTGCAATATGAGGTTAGGGCTGGACAATAATTCAATATCAATATATATATCGCGGTAAAAAAAATCAATAACGGTGATATGATTTCTAAACACATTTTCGATATTTCAATATTTTTGCTGATCTCCAACACGGCAAGTTTAAGAGATCTGATAAACTTCAGGTTTCAGCGTGATGCTAAGTGTGCCGGAGAATGAGAGGCTCAAAAGCGCATAAAGTCAACATGGAGCTTGGATCTTCCGCGTTGACTGGCGCATGACGTCATGATGGACATGCGCTTTTGAGCCCTCTCATTCTCCGCGCATGTTGCAACATGCGCGTTCATGAGCTTCTCTCTCGTGTCTCTTAAACCCAAGGTCACGTAGCGAACTCATGAACTCACCTCTTCATTGCCTAACATGTTCACTAACGTTAAACGGTATCGATATGTTCATAAGAACAAGTTTTGTGCAAGAAGTTTTGTGTAAAGAATAATATAATCAGCCTATGTTATTGTTTAAAGTTAAATATATTAATAAGGTCAGTCTCAGAGTCCAATTGTTTATTTGACTTTGTATAAAGGTTAAAATCAAATAAAAGGTGAACTTTAATTTATTTGTACCGTTTTATTTCTAAAATGTTATTTAGTTTTATAGGAGGAGGCTCAAAAGACTTGGCAAATGTATTTTTCAGAAGATTGTATACAGACATCCGTTGTGGGTGTTCATGGCATTTTCTGAGGCTTTTATATTGTTCATATCGATATCGGAATTATATCGTATCGACCGAAATTAAGAAATATATCGTGATATAACATTTTGCCATATAGTCCAGCCCTAAGGTCAATACAATACAGGGCTGAAGTTGCTGTGCATTGTTCTAGTGCAATATGCTGTTGAAATACAAGCATTTTTTGTGAAATTAAATTTTCTGTTTTTTACTGTATTTGATTAATGTCATTGTATAAAATTTTTTTAAATTAATACAAATCTTACAGACATACATGATTTGTATACATTTTATTTCTGTGGTAAGATGACTTGAAATGACTCGAAACTAAAATGGTAGGACTTTGGACTCGACTTGAGACTTGTTGGCTTTGACTTGTGACTCGACTCGGGACTTGCCTCATCTTTGACTCGACTTGACTCGGGACTCGAGGGCAAAGACTTGAGACTTACTTGTGACTTGCATAACAATGACTTTGTCCCACCTCTGATGAACACTAATCAAGTGTTTTCGAAATCCTGCATAGGTCATGAAACTGTGCTTACAATTGACTTGTGCACATTTCAAGTGTAGTTTTTTTCCCAGGATAGTAAGCATGAATGAGTTTTAGGTGACGAATAAGGTCATTAATAGTTGAATGCACCAGTTTGCAAACAAAACAGCAAAACATTTCAATGCCAGGCAGTTGTACTAGTTCAAAAGTTTGGATCGTAGGTCCTTAACCCTAGGGGTTTCATGAACTGTGCCATTGTCAATCTTGTAGATTGTTGTCCGGATGAACATGTTAAGCAGTGACGGTATGACAGCTAAAAACAAAATATGCTTTAAAAAGTTAATCAAAAGGCGTGGAATGAGTTGTCCATCCAACACGATATAGATGTTGTGGATGTTGTTCTTTGCCGAGCCAACTGCAAGGAGATGTGGTTGAAGGCCCTCAGACTTGTGTTCAGTTAGACTGCAGCAAGACTGAAATTAAAATAAAATAAATTAGGAGATAAGTAATCCAACACGTGCTACATAACAAGTGACTAGTGCTTGCATGCAAACCTTGTGAAATTGCACAATGTAGTCCACAGGCTCCCGGATGTTTGTCTTGGAGAATCTTTGTTCCTACCACCAGCTGAAGGGGGCAAAAGGTAGACCAGGATTAAAAGCCTGCAGTCGCCTTGCATGGTAGACACGGTCGTCAGTGTATGAGTGAATGAATGGGTGAATGTGAGGCAGGATCTGTAAAGCGCTTTGGATAAATGCGCTATATAAAAGCGCAGCATTTACCATTTAGTCTTGCAAGGCCAAACCTTAAATCTCACCAAGCCTCGTTCGAGGTCTCATCAAAAAAGTGTTAATGTGGCGCTCGACCCGAGCGTTACGATTTTAATTGGATGTTACATTTTTTAAAACCTTGCTCAAACCCACCTGTTGAAATCTTTTACCTTGCCATTCAGGTTCGTTGCTATGTTTGTTGCCCTGTGCAACTGCAAGCAGGCTGTTGAGATGCAAGGTGGAAGTAATTGTTCTTGACTCAGAGATGATGTTGTGCTTTAGACCGTCCCATTGTTCAAGAAGTCTGGAAGATATTTCTGTGTGAAATTGGATGTCAAAGTCTAGAATTATCTGTAAAAAAAATACAAATCAACATAACAAAACACTACTATTCCTATAAACCATGCCCTTCCCATAATATCTTATTTTTCACTTCACATGATGCTATTAACTATAGCTTACCAATCCTTTAGGCAACCTACTGCACAGCTTTTTTGAGTTCACTCAACTTTTGGGCACACAAGTTCAACTAACTCTGACTACAGATCTAAACATTTAAGCCAGCCACATAGCTAACTAGCATGCACACCACCAAGTTTCAGACCTAGATGACCCGCCAACCAGCTCAATTGCCTGCTTACTAGCTAGCTCACAGTCTATATTAACAATTGGTCAACGATTTGTTTAGGTACACTAACTAGGCGTAATTCAAATCCATAATTATTCAAGCAACTAAAGTTAAAACGGATACAATTTTTCACAAAAACTGTCAAGATGAAAATACGTACTAGCTAGCGATTAGAAATTAGCTACTCATATTATTAGAGTAATTGAAGCCACGTCTCGTCCAACGAGAAAAAATGATTGGTAAAAATAATCGATAATCTAACAGAGTGACAAATTGATGAGTAAAAATGCAGTATCAAACATTGTAATTAAGCATGTATTATTTGATGTTTGAAGCTAATTCATGTGCGAATTCACAAAAGCTTACCTGAGATAAACGTGGGGCTTGGTTCAGAATCTGTGCAGGACGCATTCTGTCTGAACAAACACCTCATGTCGCGAATTAATCTTGGCTAAAAGATCAGGCAAGATTGCGGTGCTAGACAAGCATTCTTTAATTACATTTACAAAACTCCAGTGGCGAGAAGACCAAACTATATTTATGCGAAATATTGGTCCTTTAAGTAAATACCTCGTAATTGTTTTATTATTTATAAACCTAGATTAAAATAGGTCTAGCTAATCTAAG